>JAWWTY010000038.1:925991-989174 GCA_035222235.1 Margarornis squamiger
TTATTTCCATTAACCCTTTCGGTGCTAGTTCCTTATATCACTAGGGCATCCCGTCGCCGCCGCCCCGTCCCTGGGCAGGGCTGGGGCGCCGCTGCGTTACCCGAGGGGACACGCCACCCCTGGGACAGCACGGCGGAGCCGCCGCTTCGAGGGTGACCTGCATCCCCCTCGGCACAGCCCGGCCCCCCTCGCCGCTCCGCTTCTCTTCCAGCCCGCATCCCTCTCGCCGCTCCGCTCCCAGCCCCGCCGCTCCGCTTCTCTTCCAGCCCGCATCCCCCTCGCCGCTCCGCGTTGTGCGGGGCCGGTCCCGTCTCGGCCGCCGTCGGGGGCGGGCCGGGCCGGGCCGGGCCGGGCAGCGATGGGGAACCTGTTCGGGCGGAAACGGCGGAGCCGCGTCACGGAGCAGGACCGGGCCGTGCTGGTGAGGGACAGCGGGGTTTGGGATCGGGGGGAACGGGGCAGGACCGGGCCGTGCTGGTGAGGGACGGCGGGGTTTGGGATCGGGGGGAACGGGGCAGGACCGGGCCGTGCTGGGGAGAGACAGCGGGGTTTGGGATCGGGGGGAACGGGGCAGGGCCGGGCCGTGCTGGGGAGAGCGGGGCGAGAACGGGCTGGGGCGGTGCCCGAGCCGGGTCGGGCCGGACTCGCCGCCTCCCCCCGGTCAGGGCTCTGTCCCCGTCCCGGTGCCCTCCCCGGGGCTGGGACACGGCTGGGGACACGGCCGGGGACACGGGGGGGACAAGGGGAGGGCGGGGCTGGTTCGGGGGGTGCTGGAGGTGCCAGAGCTCGAGTTGTGACCCGTGTCCGTCCCCCTGTCCGTCCCCCTGTCCGTCCCCCTGTCCGTCCCGCTGTCCGTCCCCGTGTCCGTCCCTCTCCTCCCCAGCAACTGAAGCAGCAGCGGGACAAGCTGCGGCAGTACCAGAAGCGGCTGAGCCTGAGCCTGGAGCGGGAGCGGGCGCTGGCCCGGCAGCTGCTCAAGGATGGCAAGAAAGAGTGAGGGGGAAGGGGCACCCAGGGGGGCGAGGGCCGGGGGAGCCGCAGTGCCCAGGGCAGGGTGTCCCTGGGGAGGAAACCACACTGGACCGTAGGGATCAGAGTCATGGAATGGTCTGGGTTGAAGGGACCTTAAAGCCCATCCCATTCCACCCCCTGCCATGGGCAGGGACACCTTCCACCAGCCCAGGTTGCTCCAAGCCCCGTCCAACCTGGCCTTGGACACTCCCAGGGATGGGGCAGCCACAGCTGCTCTGCCCAACCTGTGCCAGGGCCTGCCCACCCTCACAGGGAAGAATTTCTTCCCAATACCCAGTTTGCTCATCCTTGCTCTTCACAGGAGCAGTCCAGAGTGGTCAGTTAAGTTGCAAAAGCACAGAACAGATGTGCTTTTTTGGGGATTCTTTTAGCCTTTATTTGGTTTCATCTGTGCTGAGTTTTCCTGCCTCTCTGTCCCTCAGGAAAGCCATGCTGCTGCTGAAGAAGAAACGGTACCAGGAGCAACTCCTGGATAAAACAGAAAACCAGATCAGCAACCTGGAGCGGATGGTGAGTGAGGGCTGGTCACTGTGGGAGTCTTGGTCTGTGTTCCAGGGTGGGCATTCCCTTGGAACTCCTCTGGAATTCCATTTCAATTCCAAGTCCTGGCAGGGTTTAACCTTCTGTCCAAGGGCATATTTGTGCATGTGCCATGACTGCTCCTTACAGAGTGGTGAGTGTGTGTTTGGAAGCTGCAGTGCAGGTTACACCTTAAATATGTGTTTTGTAAATTACTGAAGTGTTACTCACAGTGTGAGTGGCTGTGCTGGAAACCCTGGGGCTTGTCTCAGAGCTGTCATTTCAGAACTGGATGTGTTTGGGTTTGGGAAGGCCTCAGCTGGGACTGGCAGCTGGAAGATCAGGTGAAATCAGTTCAAGGACTGCTGGACATTCTCGTGGAGCTGTCTGTGCTGAGCTTTTTGTGTGGATGTTTCTTACTGCTGGTGTAACTTAATCCTCTGTTCAATACAGAAAGGGCTTGATTGATTCCTCCTTGCAGCTTCCCTGAGGGTCCCAGCAGCTGGTGTCTGGCTGATGGGAACCACAGAATCATGGAATTACCTAGGTTGGAAAAGCCCTCTGAGTCCATCAAGCCCAACTGTTCTCCAGCACTGCCAAGTGCCACATCCATATGGCTGTTAAATTCCCCCAGGAATGGGGATTCCATTGCCCTGAGCAGCCTGTGCCAGTGCCTGGCCAAAGTGTGACAGGCCACAGTGTGACAGTGTCTTCCCTTTCTCCTTTCCATTCCAGGTCCAGGACATTGAATTCACCCAGATTGAAATGAAGGTTATTGAGGGCCTGAAAATAGGCAATGAGTGTCTGAACAAAATGCACCAGGTATGTGTGGCCAGGGCACCTCACACCTTTGCTCCTGGCTGGAGCTGCCTCTCTGCAGGCCTCGCCCACACCTGGACTTTGGCTCTTCCCTTCAGGTGATGTCCATAGAAGAAGTAGAAAGAATAATAGGAGAAACCCAGGATGCTGTGGAGTACCAGAGGGTATGTATGGATCTTGAGAAGTTGGGAGCAGTCTATGCCAGCTGTACAGAATTCCTTGGATGTGCCCTGTGTTCCCAGCCCTATTTAAGAGCCATCAGACTGGGAATTACATCTCTTTCCCTCTCTCCCACAGCAAATAGATGAGCTCCTGGCTGGCAGCCTGACTGAGGAGGATGAAGATGCCATTCTAGAAGAATTAAATGCTATTACTCAGGTAGGATTGATGTTCTTGTGATTAAAATCCACATTTTCAGGAAATTGGTTGTAAGAGATAAAGTGGCATAAAGCTGATGCTGTGACCACTGTGAGATGTGTGTCACATGCTGTCTTTCATGTCCTTGCAGGAACAGTTGGAGCTTCCAGAAGTTCCTTCGGAGCCACTCCCAGAGAAGATCCCAGGTACGTTTTCCTTGTGCGCTCTGCAGCTTTGGCTTCCACACAATAGCCTGAGACCCTCTGGCAGTGTAAGTGCTGTCCCAGAACACGTGAAGGAATCCCAGCTCCCAGGTGTGAGCCCCCTGTTCTCTGGGCTGTGCCAGCAGCCCCCACGTCGTGCTGGCAGGTCCAGCTGAGCCCTCGCCCCGAGAGGACCTGAGGCTCCGGTCTCTGTTCCGTCAGCATCTGGTCATTCCCTCAAGAAGTTTCCTTCTGTGACACCTGCTGTTCTTGTCACACTCTGTTCCTGCTCTGAGGCATCACCTGCTTTGAGATACCTTGTTGCACTGTGAAGTTCCATGAGGAGTTCCTTCCCAGGCAAGCCATTCTCCCACAGCACTCAGACTGGTTCCTGCACGTTATCACAATGCAGGGACAGTCACTTTGTGGATATTGGATTCACACTGCACAACACTGGGTCTCACTGAGGCTTGTGATGACTTGTAACTCTTCTCACCTCGTGTCACGGTGATTTGGAACCAGCAGGATGAGGATCACTGGAGTCACACAGCTCCTGGACTGCTGGAGCATGAGCTGCAGACAACTGGTTGTACATGAGTGTCTGCTTCTGAATGATCCAAGACTTCGGCAGATGGTTTTGTGTGGGAATTCAGCTGGGAAGTGGGAGAGAGCCCATGAAAGTGACCAGACAGGCAGTGGTGGCCCTGCCTGGAGAGGAAGGAGCTCTCACAGGTATCTGTCCATGTTGAGAAGCTGAAAACTCAAGCTGGTGAGGACTCTTCTCTTGGGACAGTGGAACCCTGAGCTGTTACTCACAGAAGCTGGACCTCTCTGCTTGTGCAGGAGCTGGAAGAAGCCATTTCCTCTGTGTGAAATCTGCCCAGGAGCAACCTGGCGAACGGGGCTGGTTTCTTTGGTGCTTGTTTACTCATAAACAGAGCTCAGATGTCATCCCTGTGCCCTGGCAGCGAAGGGGGCCAAACAAAACACAGCCTGGCCCTGTGGCTGCAGCTGTCTGAGCCTCATGCTGCCACATCACAGGGGTCAGGGGAAGAGCTGGACTCACCCCTGCACTCCAAAAATGGCTCCTGCCCTGGATCTTTGTTGTTGGGCTGGTGTTCCCTGGGTTGGGTGTGTTCTGAAACTGTTTGAATTTTTCAGGTGCCATGAGAGAGGGGCATACTGGGAATGTGGGATAATTTATAACCAACTTCTCTTAGTTCAGGTGCTGTGCAAGCATTTGCTGCTCTGCAGAGTGGATTTCGAGCCCCGGATCCTCCTCAGGAGATGGCTGCAGGGTATTTACATTCTCTGTTTCTGTAACAAGTTTTTTTTCCTTCCACAGAAGTGTCACCCGTCAAGAACAGGCCAAAGGCAGAGCTGGTGGCAGCATCTTAACTCCCAGTGCTGGGGATTCCCCCACGAAACTTTCACTGAGGACAGTTTGCCATCCCAGCGTGTGCTGGGAACAGGCAATGCCTTGGCAGCATCCCAGCTGTGCTGGGCAGATTGTGGAGCGGGATTCCCTCTGCAGGGTGGGGAACCTCAGCTGATTATCGCTCTTGTATCAAGATTATTTTCTAGTGCTTTCTTTTTTTGTAACTTAAATTCCAAACTCACTCAGCCACGCTGTCTCGGGATTAAAACAGCAACTCTAGAACTTCCAAAGCCAAATTTTACTCTGTAGGTGTGATTTTGGTGGCCAATCTGCCTTTGCTCTCACCGAAATCCCAGGAAATCCCAACCTTGGAGCAATGATGTTTTATGCTGGGCATGGGCTAGGTGAGCACAAGCCTTCCAGACTATGCTGTCGTCTCTGTTCTTCTCTGTCCCTTCTCTTTTCCTCTCCTGAGTCTGTCTGGGGATGGGCTGCCATGGCCCTTGTCATGGTGCAGGTTGGGCTGAGCTCCCACAGGCGGTGACATGTTGTGCTACAGGCTGGAAATGGTTCTGTCTTGTGTAAAACCAGCTTGAGGGTGTTTGATTTGGGCCAAGTTCAGCCTGTTTGCTTGGCTCTGCACTTGCTGGAAGCTGTTTTGGTCAGGAAAAAGCCTGATCTTGTGTGGGGTGAAGAGCTGGCCATGGTCACGGTTCAGATCCCTGGAAACCCCACGGTGCTGAGTGAGACCTGGGCTGGCAGAAATCTCTTAAAATGCCAGCAAGGAACCTTCTGCCTGCGTTAAGAGCCAGGATTCCTCCCTTGTTGGCTCTGCTCCATGATCAGAGTTCACCTTTGTGACATTCAGATGGAGTTAGATGGACTCTGCTCCCACTGTCAGCTCCTGGTCAATGTTTCCCTGTGGGCTCAGAGACAGGAATGTCAGGCTGGGATGAACCTGAGGTTCATGCTGTACCAGACACGAGGCCTGAAGCTTCATAAATCAACACTCTAATACCCTGCACCAGGAGCAGCTCGAGGGAGCCCCAACCCCTCCAGCCGACCCTGCAGAGGAGGCAGAGCCTGCTGTGGTGTGGTGTGACACAGGGTCACACGGATGATGAAGGGTCTGGAACGCTGCCTGGACAGGTGGTGGGCAGCTTTAGCTGCTCTTGGAACCAAGTTCACCTGTCAGCTTGCAGATGCTCTTCAGGACACTGCAGATCTTTATTTATTACAGTCTTGAAGCCACAACCCTTAATCTGCATTTCTATGACAACAGAAGAAGGACCAGAGGGTCCTTGGAGACTTTTGGAAGCTGTTATTGGGTTGTGGGATCTGGTGCTAGACAAGTGATCCCAGAGACTGCTGCTCCCCCATGGTGCTGGGCCAGCAGCAGCTCTGGGCTGAGTTGTGCTCTCCATGTCCTCTCTGTTATGTTCCAAAGACTGGCTGGGGCATCCTCGTCCTCCTCGTGTGTCCTCAAGGCAGTGAGTACCTTGGAGCCACTCTGTTTCCAGTGCCACTGCTCTCCTAATTCATGTTCCACAACAAACCCGGGCCCAGAGCCCTCAGCCTGTGTTTACCAGCAGTGCAGGGTTGGCAAACCACCCACTGCTTCTGGGGCTGGACAGGGGGATAGATGATCCCAGTGCCTGTGCTGTCACCCCAGCTGGTGTTGGAACAGCCAGACCCTGCTCCCAGCCCGCCCAGGGACTGGCTGTGTCCTGCTCTGCTCTCGGTGGTTTATTTTCTCTGCTCAGTCTGTGCTGCAACGCAGCCTGTTCCCACCAGAGAGAGCCTTGGATTCACCATTGTGGTGCTGGCGGAGCATTCCTGGGTAGTGTTTTCCCTTCAAGGCTCCTTCAGCCCGTTGCCAGCCTGATGTCGAGTTGTTTAACATGACCCTAATTAATTTGGATTCATAGGAATGAGAGCTGGGCTCTCCCAGGAAGGTCTCGAGGGGATCTGGCCTGGGAGCGCAGCCCTCGCTGCCGGCGCTTTGGGTAAACCCTGTTCCGTGGGATTGGCATGGCCACGGGTGAGGGGGGAGAGGGATGAGGAGGGAGGAGAACAGCCTGCAGTGCTTCTGCTCCAGTTTGCTTTCTCATGAACATCCTGGCAAAGGGAGAGATGTGAGGCAGCCATTCCCAGGGCAGCTGCAGCAAGGCCAGGTTGTGCTCCCGGGTGGAAGCAGGTGTGGACAGGGAGCAGGGCTGGTGCTGAAGGGGTTAATGCAGCTCCTTCTGTTCCTTAATACAGTGAAGAGGCCATTTACTGACCTAATGGGAAAGTTTGGAGCAGATTGGCTGCAGCTTCCTCCGATACTCCCTGCCCCAAACAGCTTGTGCTGGGTCTCCTTGGGAGGAAGAGCCGGGAGTGGGCTGTGACCTCTGTGCTGTGCTGTGACAATAAACTGGTTCTAATGGTTTCACCAACTCTTGTTCCAGCCTCGTGTTTTCACAGTGAATGTTTTGGATGAGCAGGAATTGATTTTCTCCTCCCTCACCTCTTCATTCCCCACTCCTGGGAGAGATGTGGGCAGGAATTTCAGAGCAGGCTCCATGTGTAACAAAAACAATCCTGTTTGCCTGGATGGCCCAGGGAGGCTCAGCTGGAGCACAGTGACTGTCCTGCCACAGCCCTGACCCAGGTATGGGTGAGCTGGAGCGACTTTTGAGAGCCTCTGCCTTACCTAGGTGTGATTTTGGGGTTGTCCTGTGCTGAGCCAGGAGTCGGACTTAATGATCCCTGTGGGTCCCTTCCAACTGCGGATATCCCCTGATTCTGTTGTTGCTGCAAAGGTGGAGCAGCCCCTGCCCATGTCACAGCACTGTGCCTGCCTGTCCCTCGTCACCTGTGGGGCAGGGATTGGGCAGATCCTCTCAGGGGAAAAGGGCTCTCCTGGGAGGCAGGAGCAATGAGCTGGCTCCCATGATGGGGAGGCTGTTCGGGAAGGCTGCCCTCCTGCCTTGGGTTTGCAGCAAGACCAGACTGGGTTTTTTTGTGAGAATTACTCTGGAATTGGTGACAAAGTGAGCCATGACCAGTCCCTGTGCCTCCAGGGACATGTGGCTCCACATCCTGATGGACTGCACTGTCTTGCCTCAGCCTGGGCTCCCCCTCCTCTCCCTCCACAAGATTTTCTGCTTGCAGCCCCCTGGGGTCTTCTGCTTGCAGCCCCTCACAGCCAGCACCAGACCCCTGTGTTTGACTGTCCCTGTTCAGGACGGGCACAGGGACTGGGGACAGCATTGGCAGGGCCACAGGGCAGCACCACCCAGGCCCTGCCTGAGCCGCCGGCTGGTGCTTGGACACCAGCTGGTCCCTCATTGCTCTGGATTTACGTCTCTCCTGCTGATGGAATCACCAGGATGCCTCCAGCTCCCTCGAGCCTCTGCCAGCCGGACCCTCAGAGGCAGCTCAGCCCACCCGGCCTGTCCTGCTGGGGGAGGTGCCGGGGGCTCCAGGTCCCTGGGAAAGCAGCTGTGCTGTGTTTGCCGTGTTGAATCAGCACTCCCTGTACCCGCTGGGCTGGGGCAGGGGGTGGGAGCCAGCTCCCGCCGCGCGGGCTGCGCACGGAGCTCTTCCAGCTGTGTTTGAGTTGGCCAGATGTTGAGCTGGAGGAGTGTGGAGGCAGCACTGCTCGTTGTTAATTAAACCCTGGAGAATAGGAACAAACCTCTCGCTGCTTCCTCAGCCACCCCCAGCAGTTCCCGGAGCCCTCCCTGGAGCCCCCTGTCCTGGCACGGCCCTGGCTCTTCCCCAGAGGCCCCACTGGACAAACCCCACATCAGACCTGCCCATACAGGCACAGCACGTGTGACAGTGATGGAATTTCAGTCCCGTAGCATTCCCAGGAGTGGGTGGTTTGTCACTCCTCCCGGAGCAGATGCAGGATCTCTGTGGAATTCCCAACGCACCGCCCGGTGCCACATCCAGCTCTGTGCCCTTTAACGTGACTCGGGTGGCAATGTGGGATCATGGCCCCATGCAGGAGCCGGCAGCTGGGGGAAGGGGGATGTTCTGCTGGGATTGTCATGGCCCGTTCCCTACTCCTCTCCACAGGGACAGGCCCTGTCCCAGGGGATGCTGCCAGCGGCTGCCCCATCCCGTAGGATCTGCCTGGCCAGGACTGCTGCCCACACAGACCCTTCATCCAACATCCAGCGCCCCTGGAGCAAGGGATGAGGCTGTGGGGGAGCAGGAATTACTGCCAGCCTTATGCAAGCAGCAACACCTTTAAATAGACCCTGATTCCCTGTTGTCCAGGAGGCAGCAGAGCTGCTGGGCACCAGCACCTCTCCCGGGGCTGTGCTGGCCCCTTCCCAGGCCCCCCATCCCCTCCATGTGCTGGGAGCTGGCAGGAAGTGGGTTTGGGGCAAGGGCCATCCCAGGGTCTGCACCCCCTCCTCAGCAGCCCCTTCCCTGGGTTTTAAGGGAATTGTGTAATGGGAGGAGGTGGCAAAGCCCTGGCAGTTTCTATGCCAACACAGCTGGATGGCAGCACTGCCTGGAGAGGGGGGGCTGCCAGCGCACCCCAAAACAGCTGAGCACCCACCCCGAAAACAGCTGCACAGCCCCAAAACAGCTGCACAGCCCCAAAACAGCTGCACCCTCTAGCACAGCTGAACACCCTGACAAGGCTGCACCCCCTGACACCGTGTCTGTCCCTGCTGCCTCAGATGTTTTCTGAAACACGCCTGGAAAAACAAAACAATGAGCTGAGAGCCCCGGAGGTGACCAATCCTGGGCCTTTCCTCTGGGTCCCGTGGCTTTCTTGGCATGAGGAGCTCAGAGCCGTGGTTGGGCAGCACACACAGGGATCACAGTTCCCCAGGGGCTGTCGGTGGCACCCCCCAGCAGCTCTCAGCTCCCACCCCACTGGGAACCACCTCACCGTGTCCCCACCCTCCTTGGAAATCCCCAGCTCGGGACCAGGCACAATTTGGAGAGGATCTTTCATCCTCCTCCTCCTCTTCATCATCCACACTCCGAGCTCACCCTGCCCCATGCTGGGGGGTCCCAGGGATCAGGATGCTGCCCACACTTTGGGGGGCCACTGGGGTGCTTTGCTCTGCACCCAAAGCTCACAGTGCCAACCCCCCGACTGCCCACTCAGCCCCACAGGGAACCGGCCCCTGGCCCCTTCCCTTTCCCTCTTCCATAGTTTCAGTGCCCTGGTGTCACGCTGAGTCACCAGCAGAGCGATGGAAGGGGCCGTGGCAGGGAACAAGCCCAAGTTTTGATAGTTCAACTATGGGAAAGAAAAAAAAACCAGCGCAATTTCCTAATTAGAGCCGCGATGGGAACAAAGCGGGTTTGTCAGAGCGCGGCCGGGAATGTGACCTTTGCTGGCTCGTGGTGCCAGACGGGAGCTGGCGGTGTACAGTGGTGCTTGGCAGTGGCTGAAATGCCTCAGCAGTGCCTGCTCTGACGTAGGAGCCAGAATTCCACCTCCTGGGGGACGCCAGACCCACAGCAGATGGGTGGACGGAGCACTGGGAGATGGCAGTGGTCCCCCAGTCCCCCATTTCTGCCGTCCCAAACGGCACTGGCTGCTCTGGCCCGCAGTGGAATGTGGCTCCTCAAGTCGTGGGTGAAGCCGTGGCCACGCTGGGTGTCCCCGAGGGCCAGCACTGCAGTGTGACGGGTGTCCCCAGCCTGTGGCTGCCACCCAGACAGCGTGGCAGAGCCATGCCAGGCTGCTCCAGGGCTGGAAGGAGCCACAGCCCGACACTCCGTGATTAATTAGCAAGAGGAGGAAATGAGTAGAGACCAGTCCCAGGGCTGTGTCTGTGCCTTTGAATCAAAAGGAGCCATTTTCCTGCGTGAGCCCATCCCTGCAGAACGGCAGGACATGCCGTGCAGGAACTGGGTGGCCTTGGGGCTGAAAGAGGAGCAGTGGGAATTCACATCGTGTCCTTCAGCCCTGAGACCCACTGTGTTGCTGCAGCCTGGGAGGAAGCCGGGCTGGGCTGCCACAGCCATCAGAGGTGGCCACGGGACAAGCAGACGTGTCTGAGGGGGCTGTGGGGCTGCGACCAGCCCAGTGCTGGTGTGAGGGACAGGAAGGGGGGACATGGGCAGGTGGTGGCAGTGGCACCTGATGCTGCCCCTCCTGTTGCCTCCCTCTGGGTCATGCTGGTCCCTCCAGGCAGGAGCTGGGCAGGGGGACGCAGCCCCCGAGGGTCCCCAGCGCCCCTGGCAGCACCTCAGTGCCCTGGACGCTTCCCCGAGCTCAGCAACGTGATGCAAAATCCCATCATGCCAATTATGCAAATCGCATAAACTATTCCTGTTATTCAGAAGGATCCCCAGAGAGCTCCTTAGCGCTGTAATTCAGCATTACTCACTCGTGAAACAGGCGCTGGGGCAGGTGAGGAGGGAGAGGGGCTCTGAGCTGTGCCCCAGCCTGGGAGCAAGGGGGACCCACCGATCCCAACACATTTTGGGGCTCCCCCAGACACACAGCGTGGTATGGCAGAGGTTGGGTTTGCTGTGGGGCTGAGATTTCTCCCTTCCAAGCATGCCCAGTCCCCAGGGATGGCAGCATGGATCTGTGGGGCTGTCCCATGGCTGGTGCCAGCCCCACTGCCCCTTCCCTCGTCCCGCAGCCGTGGCCTCTCGCCATCTCACTTGGTGCCTCCATCTTCCCAGTCCCCACCACAGCTCTCGCATCCGCAGCGCTTTGTTCTCCCACTCACTCCCTGTTTCCTCCGTCATTCCGGCTCCTCCCTGTGCCTGCTTTCCCCGGGAGCCTCCCGGGAGAGCCGAGGCTCCTCCAGGCCGCTGCAGACATCCTCAGGAGCCAGGCAGGGCATGGGGGTCTGCAGGGGACACCTGAAGGTCCCTGTGCCCTTAAAGCCAGGAATTGGGAGCTGCCGGGGCCGAGCTCCAGGAGCGTTGCTGGCTTCGACCCACCTGGGCAGCAAGAGCGTCCCAGACACCTTCCAACAAACCTGTGCCTTCTGCATCCCGTGCCATAGGAACGGCAGTGGAAGTGGACGCGGTCCTGGGGTCCCTCTCTGAGGCCACTGCTTGTTCTATGGCCATTAGTGACCCCGGGGACAGACCCAGTCCCCAGGCTCTGCATGGCAGAATCACATCCCAGCACCCAGCTTGGCTCATCCTGGCGTGCTCTGAGGCAGAGAGTGATGCAGGTGCCACGTCAGGGAACAGAACAATTCCCAGTCCACAAATACCTGGGAACAACAGCTTGCACTGCTGGGTATCTTGTTCAGAACTCTGCTGGGGATGATGGGGGGCCAGGTGCTCTGCCATGCCTCAGTTTCCCCCTCGATGAAGTTGTCCCATCCCACTTTGTGACCCGCAGTGGGTCCTGCTTGGCCGAGCACCAGGAGGGAGCTGGGAATCCCTGGGTCCAGCACTGCAGCTCCCATCCTGCAGAATAAGTGCCCAAATTGTTCATCCTTGGCTAACCTCCAGTAAATGGCTTTGCTCAGTTTGAGGGTGGCGCTCGGGGGGGATTTAACCATTGAGCCCTGGCACATGTGGGGCTCCTCCAACAGGGAAACAACTTCTAAGTCCTGAGCTGCTGAAGGTGTAAACTCGTGTTTGCCTCGAGGCAGCACTGGCAGCAACGTGCTGGGAGCAGCACACTCAGTGCTGCACACTTGATGTCACTGTGGAGGGATGTGGTGGCCATGGTGATAGAGGGACCAGCTCCCACCAGCACCAACAGTGATAAAATCTTGGGGTGGTTTGGGTTGGAAAGGAGACACCAGGTTGCTCCAAGCCTTGTCCAATCTGTCCTTGAACACTTCAAGGGATGGGACAGCCACAGCTTCTCTGGGCAACCTGTGCCAGGGCCTGCCCACCCTCATTTCTTCAGATATTTAATCTAAACCTACTCACTACCAGTTTAAAGCCCCTGAGGGGGACCCTCGAGGCTCCACAGATGCTCCTGTGGGAATCCTGGTGAGCAACCACCACTCTGCCAAAGGGAGACTTAAGCTGAGTTTGGGTGGGTGCTCCAGGACCCAGGTAACGCTGTGGGGTTTGCTGTGCCAGCTCCTTAATGAGGTGCTCAAAAAGAAGTGGGAGGACAGCCCAGTGTTGAGGAGGGGCCACCCCGAGCGAGGGAGAGGTCCCCCGAGCTGAGCCACGTGGGTTGGTTTGGCTCAAACCCACCAGGCTGATTTCCCAGCGACCCCCAGATGTCAGAAAAATCACATTTAGATTATTCTAGAAATAAAAACCTCCTGACCCAGCATGAGGAGGGTTCACAGTGATGTCAGGGCTCCGGTGGAGAAGCCATCTGCCCCAGCCCCACAGGACAGAAAATTCCTGGGAATCTCATTAACACAGTGACACTCAGGTGCACACCTGCCCTGCTCTGGGCTGTGCAAGGCACCGAGGGGTAGGTGGGCTCAGCCTTCCCTTTCAGCATATACCGAAAAGGAGAAAAAGAGAGCAAAGGGCACTGGGGGCTGCCAGGGAGCCCCTGTCCCTCCCCGCAGGACCGTGTGGACAAACAAGTGAGATGAAGATGGAGGCAGCCTGGTCCAATTCCCTGCCCGATCTCTCCTGCTCTGACAATGTCCATCTTCTTTGGCAGCAGCAGGAGCACACAGTGACCACACTGGTGTTGGACCTTTCTTAGGAAACTCAGGGCATGTTCTCAGGGACTGTGGCAAAAAAAACCAACACTGGTACCATGATGGTCCCTTTCCTTCCTCCCTTCTGTGCCGGCTGGTGACACATCACACTCAAATGCGCATGGGATTATAACCCACATTTATTTTCCCTCTCTCCATGTCACCCCAGGCTTCCCGAGGCACTGAGGAGGTGGCAGCTCCCAGTGACCCCACGCAGCACCCTGTTCCCCTCCCTGGGCAGCTATGCTGCCCTGCAGCACCTCCCTCCTGCTCCCTCCCCGCAGCCACCACACCCACCGTGCAGGCATTTCGGGGCGCAGGGACAGTGTGTCCACTACACCGGGAACACTGAAGGGCTGGGGGCTGGAACTGTCCCTCGGTGCAGCTGCTGCCCCGGCCATCACTCTCCCCAGATGTTGCTGCCCCGGCCATCACTCTCCCCAGATGTTGCTGCCCCGGCCATCACTGCCTTTGGCCATCACTGTCCCCACCACTGCCCCAAGTCCTCCCTGCCCCGGCCATCGCCGCCCCGTCCCCGCTCTGTCCCCGTTCCAGGGCGCGTGGCCCGGCCGGGAGCGCTGGCGTGATGCCGCGCTGGTAATTAAGAAGGAACCTAATGAAACTTCGAAAATAGCACAATTTCCTCCCCACACCTGCAGCCGAGCGGGGTGGATTACATAAGTTATTGTTGCCACAGCAACTTCACTCCACCCGGGGCTGGAGGTGGCCGGTGCCGCGTGTGCCGATGTGCCGTCACCCCGGGGAGGGAGGGAGGGACGGATGGCTCCGGGGATGGGGACGGTGCCAGCCCGGGGCTGCTGCCTCTTCATCCCACTGCTGCTCACCGTCTGGCGTGGTGCTTTCCCACGTCGCACCCACGGGGTTTTGCCCCCGCGGTGGATGGTCCCACCTTCCGAAGGGGCACGTGGAGAAGCCGGGCGGTGCCGCCGGGATTTGGGTAACCCGCGAGGGACTCTGGCACCATGGTTACCCTGGGCACGCTCCAGCTGCCGCCGAGCCCCGGGGAGTGAATCACCCTCACAAAAAGGCAGCGAGCAACAACCAGGAAAAAAAAAATAATAAAAGGCAATCAAAGCAAATGTTACGGCACGAGGCAGCGGCAGGTTTTTCCTGCTGAGAATTCCCAGGGTGCTGTGGGTGGCTGTGGGGCTCCTGCACGGCTGTCGGGTCATGGCCAGCACGGGCAGCCTCGGGTGGCCACTGCCAGCCAAGATGTGGTGACATGGGGAAAGCCAGGGACAAGGACAATTTGCTCAGTGTGGCTCTGAGTGTGGGAATACAAACTCCCTGGCTGTTTCCAGCTGTGGAGCCGCTCTGGAAGCAGGGGGTAATGAGGGAGAAAGGTTTTCAGCACTCAGGTTTCCTGGGGAAAAGGAGAAGCAGAGGATGGGAAGAAAGTGGAGCGGCTGTCTGTGAGCAGGCCTAGATGCACGAGATTCTCTGAGGGTCGTCCCAAAAGGCCTCTTTTATTATCAGAAATTACAAATCCTTTTATCTTCCTCACCAGAGGAACAGCTTGTTTGAATTGCTGGGCTGTCACACTGGAATTAGATGCAAGAACCCCCCACATCCATGACGTAGCGAAGGACTTACATAACGTAACTAAAAATAAGGTGATGGAGATGCAGAGAGAGGCTCTCTCCTCCCGGACTCTTGATCCAGCATCCTTCGCCGACACTGGAAATCCAGAGAGGTGCTGGTGTCCAGCTGAGGCAGTGGCATCCCAACAGAGCCAGTCGCAGTTCAGCTGGTTGGGATGGAGCAGGATGGAGAGGGAAAGGGGCACCACAAGGGCCTGGCAGTGATGAAGGCAGCCAGGAACATCTCCTGGGGCAGCCTTGTTCCCAGTCCCCCCAGTTCCATGGCTGCTCCCACTCCTCAGCCCCAGTGGGAAAGAGTTAACCAGATGCTCCAGAAATATGAGAAAAACAACTCTCAGGGATTGTAAATTCCTTCCTGTGCTTTGGAGTGTGGAACCTCTGAGAGGGAAGGAGCCAAAATGGGACCCAAATGTGACCAGAGTGAGCGGCCACTGACAGTGCCTGCCCTGCTCCTCTCCAGGGCCGGGAGGGAGAACGGGAAGGGGAATTGCAGCGGGAGGTCTGGGGCCAAGGTATCGACCTGGGCTCTTTGTTCTCGGAATTGACGGAGATGATGGAAAAGAACAAGCTCAGCTGCTTAACTGTTTCACCACTTTTCACAACAGACAGGAGGGAGAGGAGGGAGAGGAGGGAGAGGAGAGGAAAGCTCGGCCTGAGGGCTGGGACGAGGCAGCCAAGGGCAGTTTGTGCCCAGTTCCCCCAGATGTTCCCCCTCTGAACGACCACAGGCCCGTGGGACTCCATTTAACCATGGAGAGAGCGACAGTCCCAGTGGGAAGGGCTCTCAGGCAGGGGGACAGGGACTGGGGTGCAGGCTCCAGTGCATGGTCCAACTCCTCGTGTCCCTTAGGATCTGGACAAAAGTCACTGCTGCTGGCCCGAGGGATGGGAAAGACAAGGATCCATGGCTTCACTGTCCCACGGGGACCTGATGGTCGGGAGTGCTGGCAGGAGCCTCCCAAGGGAATCCCGGTTCTCCTGGCTGGCTGGGTGGTGGGACAGCCTGGGGGACAGCGGTGGCAGGCAGGGGCTTCCACTTCTTCTGCCTGGCCTGGTCTGCCTTGGGCATAGCATCCCAAGTCACACTGTGGTGACTGGTCATTCCATCTCTGCTCTCCTGGCACGCCCAGACCCTGTTCCCAACACCCCGCAAACCACCAGCTCCTCCTCCCTTTCCAGCTGCTCCTGACCCATCCACACCCCACTGTGAGGATGAGGATGGAGCACAACCCCAGGCATGTGGCATACAGCGAGGGGGGATTGCAGCAGGGGCTGACTGTGGGGCACCTTAGGGATGTGGGGCACAGGAGGAGATACAGGGTAGGGTAAATCAGGGGGATAGTGTGGGGTATCATGGGCTATGGGGTGGGGTATGGCAGGGTGTAGGGAAGGAAGGTAGGAAGGTTATGGGGTGTAGGGAAGGAAGGTAGGAAGGTTATGGGGTGTAGCAGGTGGTGTGGGCTGGGGAATGGGAAGGGCATGGGGAGTGAGGATGCGAAATGGAATGGAAAATAGAGTATGGGATGGAGAACAGAGTATGGGATGGGGTAGAGAGGATGGGGCACAGGGAATACAGGGGGGCGACGGCACAGTGCAGCGCATCCTTCCAGACCCCCCGGTCCGCACCGACGGGGCGCGGAGCCCGTCCCGGCCCTCGGTGCGGCTCCTCCCCGCGGGGCGGTGCGGGGCGGTGCGGGGCGGTGCGGGGCGGTGCGGGGCGGTGCGGGGCGGTGCGGGGCGGGCACGGCCGCCGGGAGCTGATAAAAAGCGCCGCGGCCGCCGCTCCGCGCTGTCCCCGCGCCCGCGCCCGGCTCTGCCCGCCCGTCCCGCACCGCCCCGCATCGCCCCGCACCCCGCGCCGCCGCCCATGGTGCTGCCCGGCCCGCCCGGCATGGCCCGCTCCGAGGAGGTGCATCGCCTCACCGAGAATGTCTACAAGGTGAGTCCGCAACAGGTGCCCGGCGCTTCTCCTCTGATCTTAGTTGTCGGAATTACCCGGTCCGGCCGCTCCATCGCTCCCCTCCCGGGGCGCGGGGCTCGGCCGGGCGGAGGCGCCGTCGGGGCCGCCCCGGGATGTGCCCGGAGCCGTCGGGGCGGCAGCGGCTGCCGGGGCTCCGCCGGGAGGGGTGGGGGGCGAGGGGCACCCCCAGAGCCTCCCCACGGGCACCCCCGGGGGGATCCGCGGGGACCGGACCCGCGTGGAAATGGCCGATCCCGCGGTGGGCAGCGCTGTCCCCGCATCACCCCATGCGGGGCACCCGCTGCGGTGCCACAGCCATGAGCCCTAAGAGCTCTCCCCGTCTCTTGGAGTTTGGGAATATATCTCCGGTTTTCCTTTGTGCTTTGCTCCCGGTGTCCTGAGAAAAATCCAATAATTTATGTGGTTTAATTTCCCCCCGAAGGAAGCAGTTTCTGCTCCGCTGGGTTTCGAGACCGGGACTAATGAAACTGCTGTAGCCTAACGTGTAACGCAGGATGTCGTTTGTTAAGCTGGGAAGCTTGCACGATTTCCTGCGATTTAAGGGGTTGGATTGAGTTACCTGGGAGCCCAGAGCAGGGACAAAAAAAAGAGAAGAATGTAGTACAAAAAACACCGAGGTAATGAAGTTCTGAGTGTTGGTTTTGGCCATCCTGGTGTGTAACAGCTGTTCAGACAGAGCTGTGGCACCCAAAATCTTGGCCACTCTGAATCTTGGTGGCTCTTGGGTTGCGTCTCTAGGGCTCCTTCCCACCCTCTACATGCAGCTGATGTACCCCAGCTTGTCACCATGCAGGTTGTCCTTGGTTTTGGGCAGAGCTGGCACTGCAGGGTGTTCCCAGGGTCAGGCCCGGTGTGTCCCCTCCCCGGTGTTTGTGTATCGACACCGCTCGGCCCCGGAGCCGCCTGGGCAAACAGGGCGAGAGCTGCTGGGGCTCGGGCTGGGGACAGTGGCTGGGAACAGCCTCAGCAGGTGACTCAGTTGTTGTTTGAGGTGTGTTGTCCTCGAAGAACGGGGCTAATGACAGGTTTGGGGAGCAGGTCACCATTTCTCTGGGTGCAGCCCTGTAAGGAGCACACGGGGCGGTTTGTACCATCCCAACCACTGGGCTTGAGAGAAGCTCTTCCTCCCAAGAAATGAGGGGTGAAGGACAAGTGTTGCTGAGGCTCTTCTCTTGCCTCGTCTCTCCGGTGCTGTGTGAGCTGTGGGTTGGGGCCAAAGCAGAGCCCTCAGCCCAGAGCAAGTGGCAGCACTGGCTCCATCGACCCCTCGCTGAGCCAAGGGCAGAGGGTGCCTTGGCCCTGAGAGCCAGAGGTGGACTCAGGAGGAGTCCAGAGGTCTCCATCAGTTCATGAACACTTCAGTTTCTCAGGATTTCCATGGGAGCAGCCAGGTGTAGGGAATGAGAACATGGAGCTGGTGGAGATCTTGTGGTTTTACCCAAAATCAGTGTCTCAGCGCTGGGAGCTGTAGGAGGGTGGTCCTGACTCCATTTGTGTTCCCTGCAGTGAATGAGGAGTCTCCTCTGAAGCCAGCAATGCTTTTCTTGGCCTCTGGAGATGTGTGGCATGTGGTGCATGCAGAAACCTGATGTTTTCCTGTTTCATTGAGGACTTCAGCCACCCCAGAGCGCATTGTGAGGGCTGGTGGCTCAGGGACTGTGGGATCTCTCTGTATCTCCTTAAGCTTTGGAGTCTTCGAGTCCAAAAACAGCCCCAGTGCTTCACATCCCCATTGCCCAAATATTTTTCTGCCTCGTGCTTTCCTGGCCTGTGCAGTACCCTGAACACCACAGTGGGCAGGAGGAGATACCCCGAGAAGGGGGATGATGCCACCAAACCCCAGTCCGTGGGGCCCTCTATCCATCGCCACCATCTCTCCAGGGTTTTGGCGGCAGCAGGACCAGGGGTCGAGTGTGTTCCCCACGAGGTCTGGAGCAGGAGCAGGCAGCTCCCTGCCGTGCTCCCCACGCCAGGCACCCTCTCCCGCGCAGGCTTTCCCGGGGCGCTCTGCTCGGGAAGCCCATTGTCATCGTTCCCCAGAACCAGCGCTCACCCTCGGAGTGACTGTGCTAATGAGATGGTGGAGGAGCTGTCAGCCGCCCCCGAGCCGATGCTGCCACTACAGGCAGCTGCCTACACACGGGGAGTAATTACAGAGGGAGACGGAGGCTGCTGGCACCTTCCACCAACGTAATCCCACCTTCCCTGGCGCTGATTCACTCCCAGGACCCCGGCGTAGCGGCACAGCTGCTGGGCTGGGCTCTGCTGTGAGCCCCGTGGGGCTGAACCCCAGGGCTGGGGTGCAGGGCTGGGTGGTGGTGAAGGGCAGCTCCCCATGCCCCCTCCCCATTCCCTGCTCCCCATCTCCACTTGTCCCTTGCTCCAGATTGTCTGTTTGCAGAAAGCAGGGACTGGAAATTCTTTCTTCCCCCGAAGACAGATCTGTCTCCTCCTGCCAGATGAGATTATTGCCGTTTACAGCCCAACCTCCATTTCATTTTAAAGCCATTTTTTCGTGTGGAAGATCGTTTTGCAATGGTGTACAAGTAGCTCTGTGTTTGAAGAGGTGTTTGCTTAACAAACTCAAAGCTGAATTGTCTTGCACAAACGCAGGCAGAATTCCTGATTGCCCGTTGCTCCCCATCAGCTGTAATTGATATTACTGTGGTATCACAGCCTCTGCCTCCTTATCTCCAGGTCCAGAGGGATGGGAGCGATTCTTCCTCAAGTGATTCAGGAGGGAAATTGTGGGTGGTTTGGTGTGTTTGGCAGCCGAGGGATGATGTGGTGTGGCAGAGGAGGAAGGAGCCAGCCTGTGCTACCCTGAATTCCATGCCCTGTGCTCCCTGCCTTGGGGCTTCCCACACCCCAGATGTGGGAAATCTGGCTGGACCTCGGGGCTCTGAGCCACCTGGAGCATCCCGTGGTCAGTGTCACCGCTCCGATGGGCAGTAGCACCCCATGTCAGTGGGTGCCATGTGCTGGTGACACAGGGAGGGGGTCAAGCACTGGGAAATTCCTTCCCCAGCAGTAGCTGGAGGGTGGCAGGTGGGAACTGGGCTGTCACCCTGTGGTGGCCGTGGTCTGGGGTGTTTTTACAGGGCAACACCTTTTTGCCAGTTACACCTTCACAGGAGTCTCGGCTCTGCAGCCGGGACCATTTGGAGTGAGGGTCCGTGGTGGGCTCAGCTCCAGCACTGCTCTGTGGCTCTGAGGTGGGAATGCTGCTCCATCCCCTCTGCCAGCTGCCTGGGAGAGTGTTCCTGACCTCTGCTGACATGGGACACCTCCACCCTGTGAAGCTCCTGGTTTACAAGGTGTTATAAAGCAGGTAGCTCCTGTCTTGCCAGAGGTACCCCAAACTGCTTCCCGTGCTGCCAGCAGCTCCTGCAGGAGATGGATGCTGCTCCCTGGGATGGAGGCAGCCGCTGGCTTTGCCTTCAGTGCTTTGTTGTGCTGAGGCTGCTCGTGGCTAAGGTTTCACTGGCGCTGCTCACGTTGCAGGGCAGGGCTCGGCACAGGGCAAACAGCTCCTGCACTGAGCTCCTCTGACCAGAGCCTTTGGCTGAGTGGAGCCCCTCAGTGCCAGGTCTGCAGCAAAGGGGCTGCGGGACCCTCCTGGCTCTGGAGCAGAGATCCCAACCCCGAGGACTTGTGGACGGCTCTGCCTTGGAGGGGTGGCCACTGGTGAGCACTGTCCAGGTGTTCACAGTGTGCTGAGGGGCTCTGTGCACTCTGCAGATCCCCATCCCAGTTCCCTTCAAGCCCAGACCCCAATTACAAAGATATTCAGAGCCCTTGCCCTGAAATTTAGGTCCCCTCATCATCTGACATGACAGCTAGGAGATGCCTTTAGAGGGGGAACCCTGGTTTTTTCCCTGATTTTCCCTGTGTACCTGGGCTCCTTCTTGACAGAAACTTGGCTCCTGAAATCCCTGAGGCTGCTCCTGATGGCACCAGGCAGGACAAGCTGTGATGGAGGAGGCAGTGCTGGGCTTTGCTGGTCATTAAATATTGATACTGAAATGATGAAGGTGTTCCTGGAGCAGGGCTGACCCATTTAGACACAAAACTTTCTTAGAGCTGAGCTGCTTCTGCAGCGTGACTGTGGTGTAGTGGAAAGTCCCACAGTAGTGCCCCTCCAACCTCCTCGTCATGGTCACCTAGTGTGCTGCTGTCACGGTGAATCACCCAGGAAAACCACAAGTACCAGGCTGAGCCCAGGCCACTGTGCAATGTCAGCCTTGAAAGGAGCCATAAAATCATTAAGAAGGCTGGAAAATCCCTCTGAGAGCATTGGGTCCAACCATTCCTCCAGCACTGCCAAGGCCACCAGTAACCCATGTCCCCATGTGCCACATCCACGTTTTTTGAGCATTGTGTTCAAAGCGTTGTGCCATACTGCTGCATAGTGGTGTTAGGAATCCTGTAAAGGTGTTTTTTAGCTCAAAGTCCATCTGCTATGGTCACTGAGGTGTTGGGGGGTGGCTGGGAGCGGAGCCTGGCACACGTGGTGGTGCTCATCCCTTGGTCAGACCCAGGAGCCTCCTCACCCTGATCCCGAGTGTCCAGCCCTTCGCAGTGTGGAGGAGGGACGGGGCGGGAGGTCTGGCTTTGGTTCCAGCGCTGTGCTGGGGCACTGTGGGCACTGCTGGCACAGTCACATGGGCAAGGTCCTGCCCTGCCAGTGCTGCTGACCCGGCTGCCCACAGACCGTGGCCACTGACCACGCCTGCCCTGGCCGAGCCAAGCAGCACCTGCTTTCCATTCCTCTCTGTGTTTGGTTTTAGGAGCTGCCTGCGAGGCTGCAGGGACGGGCCTGGGAGAACTGTGTAACCTTAAATTTTGTTAAAAGCTGTTCAGGTGTTGTGCAGGACTTTCCTGCGCAGGAGAAACCTAAGCCAGCTCCATTTCCAGCTTGGGGAGGACTTACACTTAGGATTTAGAACATGGACTTCGGTGATTCTTGTGGGTTTCTTCCAAATCAGGACATTATTCTGTTCCATGATCCTAAACTTTTCCTTGTGGTCTGACTCTTACAGGATTGGGGCATCCTGGCTGTTGCGCGGCGTGTGCTGAGAGGGGAGAGTGGGGACCTTTGCCTGTTGCCTCTTCCCCCCCGAATTAAGCAGGGTCATGTCCTGGAGACCTTGTGCTTTGCATTAGTTTCATTTTTGGCAGCTGAATAAAGCTGTGCCAATCCCGGAGAGCTGAGTGGTATTACCCAGGGAATTCAGCGCAGTGGAACAAAGCAAAGCCCTTTCAACCCTTGGCTGCCAGGTTTTGTGTCTGTGTTGTTCTGAACTCTGCCCAGGCAGCCTGTGGAAGACAAACAACTTGGGGGTGCTGCTGAGGGGGCAAGATCTGGGCGGGAGTGAGATTTGCTTTCATTACCACAGTGCTGCTGGATATTGGCTTTGCTGTGGTGTCCTGCAATCCTGGGTTCACCTCTCCTGTAGGGGACAGCCCAGCCGGAGCCCACCGGCCCCTTGTCCCCACGTGGGTGGGGGGTGCACCCTGTGCTGTCACAGGAGCAGCTCCAGCACACTGCTGGGTGCAGAGAGCGATGCTGTTGAGTCATTCCATGGCATTAATCTGTTTATTTTCCAGTGTTTCACCTTGGCAGGTCTCAGCCTCTCACCTGAAGTGGGGTGAGAAGGTGTGTTGGCTCTGGAGTCACCTTCCCTTCCCACCCTGAGAGTGAGAGGAAGGCTTGGAAAAGGCTATTTTTATCTCTGGAGTGAGGAGCCCTTTTCACCGCCCTCATCCTGCCGGGCTGTTTTTGTTGGAGGCTCCAGACAATGTTTTAAAAACATTCACTTTCAGCAAACTTCCTCCTGAGGGCTGGTAGATTTTATTTGGCCAGCAGAGAGTCACCTCCCGCCTCCTTCAGCTGGTCCATGAGACCCTTTTGGAGGCTTTTATCTCTTTATTTATCAGTTTAAAATGGCTGGGTTTGTTCGGTGGGGAGCAGGTCCTTCCCTGAGCAGTGCCACGACCAGGCTGTGCTTTGACTCCCTCTGCTTTGGGGAAGATTTGCTGAATTTCGGGTGGTGCTTTGTCTGTGGATCCTGTTCCATCCTTTATCCCCTCAGTTTCATGCTCAGGACGATGTGTTTACAGGGCACTGCTGAGAAAATCACATTATTTACATATCCCTGTGTACATACCCGTACACAAACACTCTGCTGAACCTGCAAACTGCCTAAAATTCGCCTCCCCACAGAAATTGTGCCAGTGTTTCTGCTGCTTAAATATTATTCAATCTCAGAGTGCTCAGGCTGAGCTTCAGGGTGGTTGAGGCTGTGCATCTGCCAGAGACAAGAAGGCATCCATGTCCCCATCCCTGCCGTGGGAAGGGGGGAATAGTCCCTGTCCCTGGCTTGGGCAGTGATCCCACACCTCTAACCACTTTGTGGGATAACAGAAGTAGATTTTTGACCAAAGCTAAACGTGACATGGGCAGGATGGAGCAATCCTCGTCAGTGTTAATTAACTCCCATGCAATTGTCTCCTACACTTCAGAAAACACGTTACATGGCTTGTTGCTACAGGTTAATTTTCTCCTTTCAAGCTGAGCACACTCACCAAACTGCTCTGTGCTGCCCCAAAACAGCTTCCAGGGACCCTGAGCTGATCTGCAGCCTTAATTAGCGGGGCAGCTCCCCATTAGCATTGTGCAATCATCTCCTGCCCTTGGCAGGTTGTGGATGGTGCTGTGGGATGGACACGGGGGCTGTTGGGGTGGGTGGGGGCTCTGGGGACATCGCAGCATCCTCACCTGCTGCTCCCACTGCTGCTCTTGGGAGGATTGAGTGGGTTTCTTCTGAAACACCAGCACTGGGGTGATGCTACCCTTCCGAGCTGGTGCCCCACTCAGGTTCCTGCCCATAGAAACCCAAAATTGGCAGTTTTGAGCCAAGGAGGCAGCGGCTGAGCCCTGCACACGTGCGCCCGCAGGAGAAAATTGAACTGTCAGACGGCAAGGGCCGGGCAGCAGGAACTGGGGATAAAAATGCCTCAGGCAGAAAATGAGCTTTATAGTGTTGGCCAGCCTTGGATGAGGTGACAGATGCTTAATCAGCTTATTTGCTGTAAGTGTCTGCCTGTCGTCTTCCCTCCTCTTCCCGGGGTGGGACACTGCCAGCAGCGTGGTGGGGGTGCAGAGCCCCCTCCTCCCCGGGGGGATGCCCGTGAATCCCTGCTTGGGGCTATTTTGGCATTAAACTCCATTTTCTGGCGGTACCCTTGGTGGGAGGGTGTCCCCGAGGTGGGGCTGGGGTTGGGACTGGCTCCAGGGCTGCAGCCAGGCTTGATCCAGGTGTTGGATTCGCAGCAGAGAATGGAGGTTGTGCCTCTCCCAGGGCTGGGCTGGGATCGGTGTCGGGTTTTGGCGATGCCGTCGGTGCCGGGGTGAGCGGCTCTGGCAGGGAGGGTTGTGGCTCCAGTGCTGAGTGCACAAAGAGCCCTTCTTCTTCTTCTTGATCCGATTATTCCTTCCCCCATCTTAAATAAGGCCCTTGGAGCGAGGGAGGAAAAGCTCAGACAGTGCTGCTCGTGTTCACCCCCACCCAAAATCAGGCCTTTACAGGCAGGTGGGAAGTGACAGGGAGTGCTGTGAGACCCAGGTGTGATTCCTGGCACGTGGCTTCAGCTGTGGCTGGCACAGCTCAGGGGGATGCTGGTGGCTCAGTCCTGGGTGGATGTTTGGAATGCTGTTCTTCAGCCCTTCCTGCTTTTCCATGATGCACAGAGCTGGTGCTGCTCTCCGTGGCCATCCCAGGAGTGGGACATCACCTCCCGTCATCTCCCAGAGCTCAGGCCACCTCTGTGGTTGGTCTGAGGGGCACTGCTGCCTCACAGAGCCACTTGACAATCATTACTATGGTTATTTTTGCCTAAACTGGTAATTTTTTGTTTGGGGCATTCACTTACCTCTCACAGTGAAGCACCTGCCCAAGGTATGTCACGCTAGGGCACTGCAGAGCCACCTTCTTATTGTTCCTTTTGGTCTTCCTCAAACTGTGGGATGAAGGGAAGATCCTGGGGCATCTTCCAGGGAGGTGAGAGGACTTTCTTTTCCTCTCTTCTTGCGTTTATCAGCATTGAGTGGAGCAGGGAGCTGTTCTGTCCAGCTCCAGTCATCCCTGCTAATCCCAGTGATGTTCTTTTCCCTTTAGACGATCATGGAGCAGTTCAATCCCAGCCTCAGGAACTTCATTTCTATGGGGAAGACCTATGAAAAAGCCTTAGCAAGTAAGTGATGCTGCACTGCTGGTGTGGATATTGCTGGAATGCTGGGGGCTGCCAGGCTCGAGAGGGTCTGGCTGGGCAGCATGGCCTGGGGAGGGGGGAAAGCTGGAAACCAGCTTGGCAAGCTCTTTGTTCCCATGGTGGGGGAACTGGGAGGATGGTTGTTGGACCTCAATGCAAAGCTTGGGTTACTGGGATGTGCAAGAGGCCATGGATGTGGGAAGGATTCGAGGCATGAAACGTTGGGAGGCAGCAGGAAAGGATAACAAACACATCTCCAAACAGTTCATCTTTAAATGTTTGTTTAAAATACTGAGAAGTAACATTTTAAGTTCTGTTTAAAGAGGTGTTACTGAAATGTTTAAATTGCCTGCAAGAATGAAGAGAAGGAAAAAACCTTAAAAGTATTGATGGCAGCTCTTGACTGGGAATGCAGGATTCTATTGGGAGCCTTTAGGGAGGTGTAGATTTAAATGATTGAAAGGAAGCTATGAATTGATTAAAGCCCAAAATGGAGGTTTTTGACTTAAACTGGCTTTGTGCACTGCCTGGGCCCTCCTCAGCTGGGTTTAAAGGAGGGTTAAGGCTTTTCTCAACCCGGAGCTGTGTTTTTCCAGGGAGGGCTCTGCTCCCTTCAGAGCCGCACGTGTCTCCTGGATTTTATTTTTTTAACAATCCCGGTGAAAATGCCTGTGAGGGAAGAGGCTGTCATCGTCTTCAGCCAGGGGGAGAGAAAATATTTTGGTGTCTCATGTTCTTAAGCGCCGGTGTTTGCGCTCCGACCTCTGGGAAGGTTCACTGCCTCCCGCTTCCTGCCTGGAGCACAACTTCTTTGCCACAAGTCAAATGAGGCTCCTGGGTGTTTCCATGAGGATCCTTTAAGGTGCAGCCCTCCCCCTGTTCTCAGGTACCGGCACTGCCCCGTACGCTGCGTCCTGCCCGTGCTCAGCACTGGTTTTCACTGGGTTTTAATGGATCAACCAGCCGTGGCGTGGGAAGTGCTTGTCCATCCCGGTCCACTGCGCAGAGGCTGTGGACTCTGCCCCCCAGGGCTGGGATGCAGCACACCCTTACGAGCAGCAGCGTTTCCCAGCTGTTCCCAGGGATGCTACAGAGCAGGGGTTCACAATTTGGGGTGCTGTTCCCTGCTGGTTCCCTCCTAGCAGCAAGGAAGGGAGGAGAGGTAGGGTCTGACAGGGAGAAGAGGCTGCCCTTGGGACTGTGTTTTTATTTATTATTCTGAAATATTATCCTGATAACTCAGCTTTTAATTACCTGAGAGGGGCATCTGTTTATCCTGTGCTTTTCTATCCCAGCTGAGGCCAGGCACAAACTAACCCTGGCATTTGGAGAAAACCAGGGGGTTCACTGGATTTGTATTTTTCCCACATCCCTGCTTGTGAAAGCACTTTGAAGCCAAAGTTCTTGCTGTAATTTTTAACTTGTCTTGGGTCCTCCTTTCCTCGGATCCCCGAGCTGGAGGGGCAGCTGAAGGAAGGGCCCAAAGCAGGAGCCCGTGCAGAGGCTGCAGCCTGGTGTTGGAAGGTGCTGAGCTGGGGCTGTACAACATGTTCCCGTGATTAGAGGAAACCCCCTGCTTATCTGATTAAAGTCAAGTGTGTAGCTGGAATGTCAACAAACAAGGCTGAACTATAATGAAAGTCTATGATATTCAATTATTCCACAGTGATTTCTCTGAGCAGCATTAACAGCCTGATGGTTACACTGGAATGAAAACCACCGAGGTCCTGCACGTACCTTTTTTCTCCTAAATTACCCTATAATCTCGCTGCTCCAGCTTTCTTTGCTCACTTCTCTTCTGTTTGTTGTTTAGTCCCTCCCTGTAGGGTTAAGCCCTTTGAAGTAATATCTATTTTAGTGTCTAGCATCTGCTCAGTGCCCCAGAAGTTCTAATAGCCATTAAGGAGAACATAACTTGCATTTTTTGATGCTTTTAGGTATGACATACGCAGCAAAAGGGTACTTTGATGCTCTGGTGAAGATGGGAGAGTTGGCCAGTGAAAGCCAAGGATCGAAAGAATTGGGTAAGTCACCAATTTGCTGCTAAATGGAGTTGCAGACTCCGAGCTCAGGAATGAAACCAGACTTTGGTGTTGCTGGGGAGAACAAGCTTAGCATAGAGCTGATCCTGAATAGCACAAGTATCTATTCTGTATTTACTGTTAATGTAATTTGGAAAAAAACCCTGATATTCTTGGTGCTGGGGGTTTATGGCACCGTCAGCTCATGATGTTTTTGGAGAACAGCTTTGTGGTGGTTTTGTCTTGCTTTACAAAGGACAGAAGCAGCAGATTTTGGTCCTGGGCAGCTGGGGCAGTGCTGCCCATTGTGGGCCTGTGGAGGGGAAGGTGTGGGGAGAGGGAGAAATCTGGGGAAGGGACAGGTTGGGTGTGCTGGAGCAGTGGTGGATGTGGTGGGGGTCACCTGGCACTTGGGCTGTGTGTGCCAGGGCTGGGTTTGTACCCTGAATGCAGTGGATCTGCCCTGGGATCTGCCCTGCCTGCAGCTTCCCTGTGCCCCAGCGCCAGTGACTTGTGTTTGCTCAATCGATGGCAGTTGCGACAGAAGTCACGAGCTGTGATGTTCGGTGCCTCCTTTCCCTTCCTTACACTTATTTCTCCAGTCAGTCCTTTGGGAGCTGCTTCTCCAGTCTCCCCATTGCTCAGACATGGCTCTGTGTTCTCCCTGCCAGCTCCCCGTGTGGTTTGAGGTGACCCTCCCAGCTCCCCCTCTGGTTCAAGGTGACTCTCCCAGCTCCCTCTGGGATGCTGCAGCCTTGTTAAGGCTCTCATGGAGCTGAGATGGGTTCTGGTCTTGCCTGTGCAGTCCCAGGTGAGCTCCTCCTCCCGGTCCCTCCTGCAGTGCTGTGCAGGGCAATGGTAAACTGCTCATTAAAGCATCTCTCCGGGGCAGTCAATTAGCAGAGAGGTTGAGCTGAAACGACTCTAAAGGCTGAAGGAACTGGGGAGCAGCCTCTGGGCTCCAGATTTGCCGCATTGTGCTTGGTGTCAGACCCCGCTCCCCCCAGCCCTGCTGCTCCAGCTTGCTGCTGCCTTGGAATTGTGCTGGGGAAGCAGTAAGTGTCTATGGAAACCAAGTCGTGGATTAAAGCTGCCTGGAGCAATCTGCTTCTGTTTAATAAATAAAACAAAGAGCCTTGTGTGCGACGCCGCGGCTGCGAGGGCTGAGCAGACCCTGCGAGGGGCTGCCTCTGCCTCTCGGGGGCTGACAGACACCCCAGCTCTGCCCTCCTGGCAGCGGAACCTGGGGGAAGCCTTATCAGAGGGCAGGAGCTTGGGGACCCCCCAGCCTGCCTGCTGTTCAGAGCAGCTCCAGGCTTGCTCACACTTAAAGCCTGGGTTTGGTGACTTCTGCTGGCCCTGGTTCCTCACCAGAGGATGGTGGTTTGATGTCCTTAGTGCCCTTCCACCAACTCCGGACATGCATTTTGTGTGTGGCTTAAGTATTTTGGGTTTAAAATGTTTCCAAATCACTGCTCCTTCCCCTCTTGGTGTGAACATGTCCAAGGGAGGCTCCTGGCAGCTCTGGCTGCCCCTCGGCCCCATGCTCTGTTGATCCTGCTGATATTTACTGTGGCAGCTGCTCTGAGCAGGAGAAAGTTGAGATAAAATTTCTGGCTGTGGCTCAGTGGAGCTGATAAAAGCCAGGACACAGCCCTCTCCCAGCAGATGTGTAAACAGGGGCTGAGAAATGTTCTGGGTGAGGGCTGAGCTCACCAAAGGTACGGCTTTTCCTGGGAACACCTTTACCTTATCACTCCCTGCGCTGGGAATGCCGATAGTGATGGAAAGGAGTGCAGGGCACTGGGTTGTTTCATAGGATCACAGATTTAAAGATCACCCAATTTCCTCCCCTGCCATGGGCAGGGACACCTTCCACTAGACCTCATCCAACCTGGCCTTGGACAATTCCAGGGATGGGGAACTCGTTACAGAGCAGCTCTTAATTGCTGCTTCCATTAAAGTTGTGCTCCCCAGCTCTCTCCTGGAGTAGGGATTTTCCTCCAAGAGTTATAAGGAAAACTACTTCAAGATGTCAGGCAGGATCCTGGAATGCTCCCATTGAGACCATGGCTCATGTTTCCAGCCTCCATGGAAAAAAATCTGAGATTTTTTTTTTACCCTCCTTCTGAACCTGAGTGCTTTTCTGATGTCCTTCTTGGTTCAGGAGGTGTCAAACCCACATTCCTGTGATGGCAGTGATGCTGCAGGTTCATCTCTGAAAACATGGAGCCCTCTGGAGCAGTGCTCTGGGCTCAGGTCCCAGCTTTCCATGGGGCTGCTTAGCACTGTGCATTGTTTCTAAATTCTCCATCAGATTTTAGGAACTGTGTGTAGACGGGATAATCCCGCGTGGGAATGGAAAAAGTGGCGATAATAACGCACTTGAGCTGTAATCGGCTCTGGGGGCTGAGTTTTTGGGTGCCAGTGTCTGGTGGGGCCGTACCTGTCTGAACCCACTGCTGAGGTTTGGGGTGTGTTTAACTAAAGTGATGCTCTGAGCAGGTCCAGGGTGTAGCTGTCAGTTGTCTCTGAGCAGCACAGGAGGCACTTTGCTCTGTGCAATTCCCTGCTGCCCAGTCCTTGGCTTTTGGGGTTAGATCCATGCCCACAGTGCCTCTTGGAAGAGGCTCCTCGGGCTGTTCTCCACATCCTCAATAATTGCTGCAGAGGCTTTTGGGAAGCTGAGGAACTGGTGTAAAGAGCATTTGTGTCTGATCAGTGGAGGTTTGCTCCAGGCTGGATACTGGAATGGTTTGTAGCCTCTTCTGACAAGTTCCAGGCTCCTGCAGGAGTCCTCAGGTGACTTTGGCCCTTTTCCAGCTCCTAAGGTCCCTTAGATGCAGCTCAGATTTTCATTTCTTTTGACCTTCTTGAAAACTGGGCCACGACAAAGTCATGGAAAGGGGTTTTCTTCTCCTGGTGAGCGGAGCTGGAGACATTTTCACTGGGATGCTGGGGCTGAGCAACACCTGCAGGAAACACCTTTGGGGCTGGAGGTGGATTTTGCTCAGCAGTTGGATTTCCCAAAGGTCCCTTGAATGAGTGAAGCTGCTCTGAGTGATACACAGGGCTGTGAAAGGGCAGCATATGCAATAATTAGTCAAACATTGTTGAGCTGACATGAGCCCCTGCTAGATAAAGGCTTTTAGTTTGCATAATAAAATCAGGACCCGTGGCACCTTCCTGGTTTTGGGTGGAAGGGACTTAAAGCTCATCCAGTCCCACCCCCTGCCATGGACAGAGACACCTTCCACTAGCCCAGGTTGCTCTAAGCCCCATCCAAGCTGGTCTTGAACACTTCCAGGGATGGGGCATCCCAGAGCTCAGCCTGTTCAGCAGCTCCGGGGTCTGGGCTGGCTCTCAGAGGCTTTGCTGCACCAGATCTGCTGGGAACAGGGATTAATCTGTTAATGGGATTTGTGGTTGTTTTGGGTAGGTGCTTCCTGCAGCAGCGGAGGTGCAGATATAGATCTTGAGGGTGCCAAAGGTCGTTGTGGTGCTCTGTGTGGGATCAGGGACTGCTGGAGCTGGCAGGGTTAGGTGCCCACTGGGGACCAGCCACAGCAAGACTCAGGAAAAATAACTCTGAACTGCAGGAAATAGTTTCCTGTGATGGATGCCAGGGTGTCCCTGCAGTGAGGTCCCTCTGCCCAGAAGGTGAGCTCCTGGCTGGGACAGCAGCCACTATCTTTTTGTGTGGCCCTTTTAAATTTGGGATTAACAACATATTTAACAGCTTGTGGATGACAACTTTGTGCTGGCGGAAGAAAGGATGCTCTGGACCTGCCTTTCCACCTGTGATTCTGTTATAAGACCTGAGAAATTGTTCCAGAAATCCAGGACGCTGCCTCCAAGGTGTGTAGGGAGGGGAGAAAGCTGCAGGAATGGGCTTGCTAAGGGTGCAGAAAGGCAAGAGAGACCTCTCAAAGCCTTCTGCTGCCTCAGGACGGGGCTCTTCCACTGCCTGCATCGCCTTTCCACTGCCTTCATCCCTCCAGTGAGGAGCAGACTGCCAAGGCAGTAGCTCGTTCCCACCAACCTGTGTTTGGTACATCGTGGTGGAGGGTTGTAAATGAGCATCTGTGATGGCCATGTGGGCTGGCTGAAGTTCCCAAAGTGTAGCAGCTGGGTAACATTTGGGTTTCACCTTCTGTGGAGACGGTGACATCTTCCAGGGCTGCCCACCTGCCGTGTGCCTCTGTGCTGTGCCTGGGATGGGCTCCTGCAGGGATGCTCCATGCTTTTGGGGGAATGGAGGGGCCCTGTGTGTGTCCATGGGCTGGTTTCTGTCATCCATCAGCAGGTTTGAGGAGGGGTTTTGGCTTGGTGTGTGGCCAGCTCCAGGTCCGGAGGTGTTTGCAGGACGGATCATGTGGGGCAGGCTGATGGATGTGAGGTTGTATTCTCCCGTGCTAATTAATCCAGTACCACCAGTATAGCAGCTGCCAGAGCAGTTGGACCCTGGGGACTCACTGATCTGTACATCTTGGTGCAAATACAGGATTGGTGCCTGTCCAGGGGGGCTGTGGGGGGAACAGAACATCCCAGATCACCCCAGTCTCTAATCTGTCCCTGGTAAAACTGTCAATGGCAACTGCTCAGCCTGAGGGAGCCACTTACTGGGACTGTGTTACCGAGTCAGAGTGCCTTGGGAAGCTTCTGCTTTTCCCTTTAGCTTGCCTCTCAATAAACAAACAGAAAATGCCTGAAGCCGTGCCAGGCGGGGCTGGAGCAGAGGCTGGAGCAGCGCTGAGCATTGTAACGCTGACAGTCGCTGATGTATTATCAACACATCGCCCAGTCCTTTGGGGCTGGGAGAAGTGAAACCGTTTTGAAGAGGAAAGAGATGAGTCAGCGTGGAGAAGCTGATTGTTTCCCCACACTCGTCTCCTTCCCCAGCTGTCATGAGGGAACATTGGTGGGGATGGAGACGGAGCCTCTTCCTGCTGAGGTGTTGGGCAAGGAGTGCTGCTCCCCAGCACTTGGGAGCTGGTCTGTGCCACATGCTGGGTCTGTGAGCCTGGATCAGAGAACATTTATCTGAGAGAAGTGATCCTCTTGATTGCTGAAGAAGAACTACTTAGGTTGGAAAAGCCCAACAGTTAACCCAGCACTGCCAAGGCCACCACTAAAACATGTCCCCAAGTGCTGCATCTAAATGTTTCTGCCTTAAACGTGGCTGGATCAGATCTTTGGCTCCGAGGAGTTGTGTGAGCAGGTACTGCTGGTCTGTGTCTATGGGCTATGCCTGAGTCCTGACCAGGAGAGCTGGTGGGTGATGCCGTGGCTGCTGGAAGATGGTCCCCTGGCTGCTGGCCACCATCTCCTGCTGCCCTTGCAGCATAGGCTGCTCCAGCCCTGCACAAGCATCAGCATGTTCTGTCTTGGAGCAATTTGGCTCCTTCATTAGTGAATTGTTGGTATTTTTATTAAAAACGGCTTAAGTATCTTGCTTGAGAGAGGGGGAAAGTCCAAAGCAAGCCCCTGAGAGCTGGGTTCCCACTGCTTCACCTTCTGGAGGGGCAGCTGGTTCCTGCGGTGCCAGGAGCAATGGGAGGGATGTGGAACAACCTGTTTGCCTGTTGTGGGCTGGGTGTGGAAGGGAAGGGCCCACAATAGCTCCTATAGTTCTTCTCCCAGAACGATACTGTGAGTCAGCCATAAACAGCAGCTCCTCCTTCCCTGTGCTCTGAGCCTGAGGGGAGGTGTGTGAGCGGGTGAAACCCTCTTGATTTTTCCTGCTGGGTGTAGGTGAGAGGCTTCACCCGGAGGTTCTTCACCTGCAGGATGTGTGTTTTGGCAGCAAGGCAATGGGGCTTGAGCTCGGCACAACTCACATTGTGACCTGAGCTCTTGTCCTGCTGCACAGTGGGAGTTCAGGTGTTTAACTTGCAAATACCTCTGGCAGGTGATGCACAATGCCTGTGGCGTGGGTGGCTGTGCTGGTGGCAGGGTGTGTGCCCTATGCCATGGTCCCAACCCTGACAGAGGTCTGGGAATGTTTTAGGTGGTCTCCTCATCACCACAGTGGTCCCCCATGACTCCCTGCTGGTACCCCTGGAACAGTGACACAGATCCTCTTCTGAGCCAGGTTCTGAAATATTTTGGTTTTCCAGCTAGCATGGTATCTCTTACTCACAGTTTCACTTCATCCCTGCAGCTCTGGGTTGGTTTTGGGGTGAAATGTCTGTTAATGTCTCGCACAGTCTGTAGGCTTTTGCAGTGGTGAAGCAGCTCACGGTGTGGAGGTATCGGGGTGTCAGAGGTGCTATATGAAAATTCACACCATGCTGCTGCTATTTTTAGGGGATTCAGTTCCAATCCTGCTGCCCAGCGTGGGCTCCCAGCAGTGGCTGAGGCCACGGGAAGCCTGGAGCGGGTTTCTTTGGAGCTGGCTGGGGAGAGGCTCTGGGAGGAAGCTCGTGTGGCTCCGGGCAGGCGTCCAGCCGCCTTCCTGTGCCGTGCTGGCTGCAGCACAGGGCTCACCTTGAGCTCTGGGTGCTGGGCTGAGCAGGGGGGGCACAGGGGGAACAGCAGCGTCCCCTGCCCAGGCTGGGGCACTGGGATGCTGGGCTGGTGCGAAAGGCTCTGTGATGTGGGGTTGGAACGCCCCGACAAGAGCTGAGGGGGTGGTGATGGAGGAGAAAGTCAACCCCAAAGATGTGTATCTGTGCTGAGAGACACACTGTGCGCCGCCTCGGCTGCAGGGAACAGGCCAATTGCCTGGGTGAGGAATGTGGGAAGGGGGGCACAGCCCTCTTGCCCCAGTGCAGGGGTGCCCACAGTGGGTCTGGGGCTGTGGATATTATTTCTGAGCACCCTGGTCCCTGCTCTCAGGTGGGTTGGGAGCTCAGTGTTGGTGGCCAGAGCCCCCAGCCAGCCCTACGTGGGCACTCTCAGGGCTTCCACTCTGGCCAAAGGGGAAGCAAGAGGGAGAGGGGTGGTGCAAGCTTTGGGAATAATGAGTGAGCCACCCTTGCATTGATACCCTCCTGACAAAGCCGCCTCAGCGTGACATCAGTGCCTCCTTGCAGTGGGAATTCGTGCACTTCCCATCATTGACCTGTCGCAGCCCAAGCAGGAGCAATTTCCTGGCAGTCCCGCGGTGGTGACCCCTTGCCCAGACTTCTCTGCTCGTGTGTGAAGCTCCTCGCTGGAGACGTGTGTGGTGGCCGGGTGTGAGTGCTCTGCTTGGCGCAGCACCTGGAGAACCGGCTGGACAAATCACAGCCAGCTCAGTGGCCGTGGAAGTCTTGGCGAAGGAGCGGGGCTGCAGCCCTGCCATCTGGTCACCTCTCGCTCAGTGGGATGCTCTGGGCATCGCTGCTCTCTCAGGGGGCACGGGGGATGCTGGCCCTGGCAGAAGCCAGTTCTGTCACTGCACCGACCCGCAGCGGAAGGGACCAGTGCCTGCCAAGGAATCGGATTTTAATGTTTGCAGAAGGGTTTGAGACACAGTGTATGGTGCAAAGTACGAATTGCTTCAGCCAGAAGAGCAAAGAAACGTTGGGGCAGGTTGTTCCTGGTCGGCTAGGGGTGTTGACACTCAGCTGGAGTGTGGCCCGTGTGCCTGGGGATGTGGAGGGACAGAGAGAGGCTGGGACTGGGGCTGGCCCAGTGTGCACTCCCTGGGCTGGATGAGGGTCCCAGTTGTTCCCTTGCACAGTGAGGTGCTGGTTTGGCTCATTCCAGACTCCCTGAGCTTTGGCTCCATGTGCAGAGGATGCAACTGTCCTGGAGCCCAGGATGTCACTTCTGTGCAGAGGACCTGTGTGTTCCTTCACTGCCAAATACTCCAAAACTGTGGAGTTTGCTCCCAAGAATGGGCTCTCACTGGAGCATGACAGGAGGGAGCAGTCCTGTGTGGAAGCACACCCAGGCTCTGTGTTTCTGCTGTTGGGGGCAGGGGGAAGTGGGACCCTCCAGCCTGTGGGATTAGGGCTGTGACTGCTCACCCCCAGATCCCCAGGAATTCCCAAGCTCGTTCCTGCTGGGAGCTGCCACTTCCACCTTGAGCAGCCTTGGGAGTGTTGTACCACCTCCTACCACTTACTCTTCTGGGGATCCGGGGCTGGGGTCCCCTTTCCATTGCATTTCCCATCCCTGGGGTGGGTTTTGTCTTTTAAAGCTCCACGTATGTATGGTGTGTATCTTCGGGCTGTGAGTTATCACAGATGCTGCTCTGATTATCTGGGTTGGGATGTGGGATGCTTCTCCCCTTTGGAGAGCTCCAGTGAGTGTCAGGAATCCCCCAGCCCTGCCTGGGACCTGCCAGGGCCAAGCCCTGAGACAGAAGCAGCTTGGAGACACAGCTCATGGCTTTCCATTTGCAAACAGCACCATGGAGGTTGGGAGCCTCCTGGGAAGCTGCAACCTGCCATGCTGAAAGGAAAAGCTTCCACACTCAGCCCTGAAAAGAGCTGACAGAGCTGGGCTCTCCTCAAGGCTTGCTCTGATTCGGAGACAGGATCAGGGCTTTTAGTCGAGTGGTAGTGCTGCCTCTGCTCCCAAAAGATGCTCCCATGTGTGTCTGGCTCCAGCTGCTCTGGGGCTTCTGCTGAGGCAGGACCCTGCCCTTCCTCCAGGAACAGCACTGGGTGTGGGGCTGGAATTCTGCATTGGAAAAGAAAAATGAAAGGAAGTGACAGAGCAGAGCTGGGAGTCCTTGGCCACAGACACAGCCCTGGCTCTGCCCTCACTGCCCACACCTGGCTCAGCTTCTGAGGCTGCACAAGTCCAGTGGTTTTGAGGCAAATACCAAGCCAGGGCTTAGCCCCACGTCCTGTGACCCGCCAGAGCTGTGTCTGTCCACTGCAGGTGCCCTGTGCTTGGCCTGGGGGACAAGGGCTGCCCCTGGGTGCTGGGGTCCTGCTGCTGCTTGTCCTTCTTTCCCTTCCTGCTACACAAGGTTTGCCTGTTTGTCCCCGTGTCTCAGATGAGCATTGTCTCATTGCAGCTCCCCAAAGATGGCACAGGGACATTCCAGCAGCACCCCTGCGTCTGGATGCAGAGCCCTCCTTGCTAGCAGGGTGCTGCCTGCCCCAGCCCTGGGGTGTCCCCTTGAGCTCGGTGCCTCAAACCCCCTCCCTTCATCTTGTCTTTGCAGGGGATGTGCTCTTCCAGATGGCAGAAGTCCACAGGCAGATCCAGAACCAGCTGGAGGAGATGGTGAGTGTCCAGCCTGGCATGCCAGGGTCTCTGCCTGGCATGGGGCTCTGCCAGTGCAAATGCTTTTCCATGTCTGCGTGGCATCAGCCCCTCTAACATGGATTTGCTGAGCTGCAAAGGGTCTGCTCTGCTTGGGCATCTGCTTCTGCCCTGCTGGGCCCTCCCTGAGTGTCTCTGTCCCTCACTGCCATCAGCCTGTGCTCTGCCAGTACAGCACTGCTCACCTGCCATCCCCTGTGCCAGCTGGTGCCCCCCAGGCAGACTTTGCCAGCCTTCCCCAAGAACCATGTGTTTTCTTTCCCCCTGCAGCTCAAGTCCTTCCACAACGAGCTCCTGACGCAGCTGGAGCAGAAGGTGGAGCTGGATTCCCGGTACCTGAGTGTGAGTTATGGGCGCGTGTCCGGCAGCACAACCCTTGGCTCAGGTGTCCCCACGTCTCCCCCATCACCCACTCCCAGCTCAGGGATGTTGTCCCCTGCCACAGCTCCTGCCCCCCAATTACAGATGGGTCCCCAGTGTCACACATGTCACTGTGCACAGAACAGTGTTGTCCCCAGTGTCAGGCTGTTGCAGCCCCTGTTTGCTCCCCAGGCCATGGGGATCCCACTTTTCCAGAAGGTCTCTGCTTGTTTCTGTCAGTGCTTGGCAGCAGGAGCCGTGGCTGAGGCTCAGAGCTTTCTCTTGTCACATCCAGGCTGCACTGAAAAAATACCAGACGGAGCAGAGGAGCAAGGGGGACTCACTTGACAAGTGCCAGGCAGAGCTGAAGAAACTTCGGAAGAAGAGCCAAGGCAGCAAGAACCCCCAGAAGTACTCGGACAAGGAGCTGCAGGTAGGACCCTGGGCTGCGGGACAGGAGAATTTTGGGTGAGGGGACACAGGCATTGTCCCTGGGCTGGCAGCAGGTGCTTGATGCTGCATGGTGGAGATGGCCGAGCTCTTGGATAAGGACTTCCTGCCCTCTTTAGAGGAAGGGCCCAGCAGAATTAGGGGTTGTGGTGTGGATAGGGAGGGGGTGGCAGCCAGAGGTGGAACAGGCTGTTCTCCTGGCCGTGGTGCAGTGGGGGCTGCAAGCTCCCCTTGGCAGATGTGCCGGGCGTGTGCCGATGCCCAACCCTCCTCAACCCACTGCTCTTACCTCTTTGCTTCATGAATGAACCCAAAAGATCATTAATTTCTGTAGTGCCCAGGCCATCGTTCTCTGGATGGCATTTTGCTTGTGTGTTTTCCGTGCCTGGTGCCCCTTCCCCCTCCACGGGGGTGGCAGCGGGGCCGGGGGCGGCCGTGGTGAATCACTGCGGTGTGATGGTGCGTGGGCTCCGCGCCCACCACGGGGTGCTGGGGTCCCTCACGGCACCTTTGGGGGGCTGTGCTGCGGGGTGAGGTGTTGGGATTCCCTGCAAAGGGCCAGCTGGGGCTGGAGTCTCACTGAGGAGCACCCAGGGAACATCCTGGCAGTGCCAGGGCGTGCCGAGGGGCTGCAGCACTCGGGTTGCTGGTGGATTCATGGCACAAGTTCATCTCTTGCACTCTGCAACCTTCAGCTTGAGCCTTGCCGGGAGCACGGCTGATCCTGGCAAGCTCTAAGGGATAATTGATGCACCTACATGCCCTGGCTGACTGTCGGGCACCGCTGTGGGAGCTGAGGCCATGGAACAGTGACGGCACTTGTGGTGCCTGGAAGGGAGAAGATGAAGCCTGGATCCTGGAATTACCCAGGACTGTCTTGAGGCATGGGAGTGTGTGTTGGGTTGGGACCAGGGTCTGTTTCTTCAGCTGCCACAGGCCAGTAACATGTCAGTGATCTGTGTTTGCTGAAGGGGTTCTGAGCGTCAGTGGCACTTGGCTCGTGGGGGTGAATTTAATGTCATTTGGTGTCATTTAGCCACCAACAGAGAGTTACAGGGAGGCTTGTGCTGGGGAAGTGACATTCTTAATTGCACTGAAATTTGGGAAATAGTGGCGTGAATCAGAACAAGCACTGAAGGAGAAAAACGTACCTGCCATCATCCCCCGTGGCTCGGCGTGTGGGTCCTGTGTGGAGCCACAGCACTGGGAGGTGCTGGAAGGCTGGAATGGGGCTGGAAGGTTCTGGAGCAGGGCTGGAAGGTGCTGGCACAGCACAGCTCCGTGTCCAGCCTGCTGAGGCGGGGGCTGGCGTGTTCTCCAGAGCTGAGCAGCACAAACCACTTCTGAGCGTGGCGTCTCCACAAGCCCTGGCTCCGAAATTCCTGCTGGGTGAGAAAAGCCCTGTCAGGCACCAAGCTCAGCGTGGGGGGACACGGGGATCAAACCTCTGTTACCCCCACACCTGCGAGAGCTGCTGATGGGGACAACAGAGCAAAATCGCTGCCAGGGCCAGCCCTCTCCTGCCAAACCCGCTGGGCTGCTGCTGGGCAGGGATCCCCATCCCACACCCCGAGCCAGAGGAGGAGGGAATCCATCCCAGGCTGGGCTGTGTGCAGGTGGGAGAGGAGGGGTGGGCTGAGCCTCCCGCTGTGATGTGGCAGGGATGGGATAGTCCTGTTAGCACAGCTCTTTGGGCAGCGAAACAGGATCAGGCACTCATTCCCTTTAATCTTCCAGCAGTAAGTATTTAGGAAGCGCTTATCTCTGAAAAAGCCTTATGATGGCTTTTGAGCTTAGAGAGCTATGAGACCCTTCCAACTCAGGATATTCTGTGATTTTTGTGACTGCTCAGCTGTGCACGGCAGGGGTTTGCTTTCTTTTAGATCAAAATACAAAGTTAAAATTGCTGGATTCAGCCAAGAGGGCAGTCCCCCTCTGCTCTCTGCTGCCTGCAGAGCTGCTGTTTCCTTAACAGAAAAAGAGAGTGTTTTGTGCCACCCTTGATGCTGCTCTTACATTTGCCTGGGCATCAGAGAGCAGAGGGATTGCAGCAAGCAGGGTCCAGCCTGGAGATACCTGGGTGCTGGTGTTGGTCCGAGGAGGGAGCTTTGTATGGGGCTTTGTGTAATTGGAACTGGGCTTTAAGTGGATCAGGAGCATCTGCAAAGCTTTGTGGGGCTTTCTCAGCCTGGTTAAAGCAGAGCCCCAGGCAGCTCCCCCTCTGTGTGGTGCTCGGTTTGTTGAACTGGCCCCAAACCACCCCAGTGGCCACTTGCCAAACCCCTGGTGTCCTCAAAGCTACTGGAGGCACCTTGTGATGCTTTTGGGATGCTGACAGCTGCACCAGGCTGGTGCCTGGGGACCACAGACGGCTCAGCCACAGCTGGATGGAGCTCTCCTGATGGGCTGTGGCTGGTTACTTGTCTCATCCTGGGAGAAGCTGCTGTTGATAGAAACGTCTTGGTAGCTGCATCAGTCACCTCCTTCAATACAGCAATAGCATCTTGCTCTTCTGAAGACTCATCTATGTAAGCCGCTCCAGCAGCCAGGAGTCTGATGCTCTGTCATCATCTTTCTTCATATTTAATGCTCTGGGAAGCAGAATTGCTCCTTTCTGCCTCTTCACCACTTGTTGAGTGACCACATCCTGTCATCGTCTGGCAGTGAGACGGGTGGGTGAGACACGTGGGGGGAGCAGCAGTGGCAGTGCTGTCCTGCAGGGAGCTTCAGGACCTGGTTTATGTAATATCTGTCAAGGTGAGAGGAGATTTGGGGCCATCCAGGCTCTGGTTTGCAGAGTGGGCAGAGGACAGCCCTTCTCTGGGCTGGGGCACCAGATTGCCTCTGGCTCTACACTCTGCTAGATCAATCAGAGAGCTCAAATGTCTCACCTCTTACTCTTTTAATTCAGATTTTCCCCCTTTATAAGGCAGAAATAAATGCTGAAGGTCAGCAGGGACTGCACGTAAGGAATTATCTCATGGCTGGGGAGCAGTAGCTTTGGAGCAGGGGGATTGAGGAAGTGTGATGCTTATGGACACTTGCAGGAGGCTGCTCCTGAACTGCATCAGCCCCTTGTTGCATGGAGAGAGCTGATCCAGGCTTTTCTGCAAGTCCCACATCATCCAGCCACTGTCTCTTGTGCTGATTTTGTGGAGTTTCACAGATGGGGATGAGTGTTGCAGCATTAAAATGGCTGAGGAGTTAAAACACCTCATGGTTTGCAGTTCAGACAACTCACGTAGCTCTAAAGCAGCTCCAAGTGCCATTAGGCTGCAGGAATGATTTTCCAGCTCCGAAGCCCTGTCTGTCGTGGTCGGGAGCGATGTTGTGGTTGTGGGTTGTTGCTGCTGAACATCACATTGAGCCAGGCTTTTGTTCTTTATGAATCAGTCCCGAGCTGCTGCTCCACACGAGGGTGAGGGCTGAGACAGCCGCCTGCCTTGCATGGCTCATCTTCCTCGAGGAGTGACTGAGATGGGGCTTTAACCTGTGTTGAAAAGCGGGAGAACAATTCCATTCACTTCACTTCTTTGATGAAGAAGAATGGATACAATTTTAAGATTAAGCAATCACCAAGGAAGCTCAAGTGCTGTAATTTCATTAAAGGCTGGTTGTGATCAAGCCATGAAATCAAGGTCATCATGGGTTTGGGACCTGTATTGAATCAGCAGCTCAGCAATGAAGTTATGTTGGTTCAAATTATTTATCAAATCATATTAGTGCTGTGAGCAATTGGATTTCTGCACTGTCCTGAGACAAACTGGCTTTAATTCAGCCTAAATAGCAAGGCTGAGGCTGAGAGTTTGTGGTGAAAGGCTGTGCCTGACCTGGGTGACAGTGGGTGACCCTGGGTGGGCTGTGGGGGCTGAACTCAGCCTCTGCCCAAATCTGTCTTGCCCACACCTATCCTTGCTCCTGTGGGAATATTTTAAGCATTAAATACCACTGTACCAAATAACCTGGGGGGTTTTATGACCTTTTGTCATTGAAACCTCATTTGGATATTCCCATCAGGAAAAGTAATTTTAGGTGTAGGTCAGGAAGCTCTAACTGACACGGAGTTTGCACAAACCAGGTTATGAGGTTTACATGAAAGTCAAATAGGGAAGGACTCTAAAAGCTTAGCAGCTCCAGGTGATTCTCTCCAGGTTGGATGAGGATTTGGGCTGAGGGACGATGCGTGCCTAAACCCAGCAAGAGAAGAGAAGGCTCTGAGGAGAGCTCAGAGCCCCTTCCAGTGCCTAAAGGGACTCCAGGAGAGCTGGAGAGGGACTTGGGACAAGGGCCTGGAGTGCAGGACAAGGGGAATGGCTTCCCACTGCTGCAGGGCCAGGGGATATAGGGAAGAAATTCTTCCCTGTGAGGGTAGTGAGGCCCTGGCACAGGTTGCCCAGAGAAGCTGTGGCTGCCCCATCCTTGGAACCATTCTCTGGAAGTGCCTGTGCAGCTCAGGGCTGTGTCTGATGAGCATTTTGCGACCAAACCTTGTGCACTGATCTGGGGTGTCCCTGTATTGAGGGGATCTTTTAAGCAGCTGTTGGTGAGGTCCCTGCAGAGCTGGCTGGAGCCAGTGCTTCCCTGCTGCTTTGCTCTCTAAATTTTATGTAATCCCACATGTGTGCCTGGCTGGTGCCGAGCAGGAGCAGGGGAGGGATGTGGTCGGTGCCCACTGAGCAGATGTGTGAGACAGGGACTGTAACAAGGGAAGACAGGGACCATAACAAGGGGAGACAGCCCTTCTCGGGGGAGGGAGGCAGGCTGGTGTCCTTGGAGGACAGAGACTCTTGGGGTTGGCTCCCCAGGATCCGCTCTGCATTTCACATCACCTTGGATAACCATCAACAGCAGTGTCCCAGCATCCTGGTGGAGGCTGTGGCTGGAGCCAGAGTGGGGGAGGCTGGTGGGCAGCACATCAGGGGCCAGTGCCTTCCCTGTAGGAGATGTCAGTGCTTGTGCAGAGCAGGGGGAGGTTGTCTTCTCCTTGGGAAAGGTGCAGGGCTCTGGGCTGCCCATGTGGTTCTGGGGGGGTCCTGTGACTCTGTGGGGTCCGTGTCCCTGCACAAGACAGGGAAATGCATTTTGGCTCCCACTGTGACCCATGATAGGCATTCCCTGCTATGGGGCTGCTGCATTATTTGCCTTGTTACAGGACTGGTTGGGTCAAGGCTCATCTCCCAGCTCTGCTCTCCTTCCTGGCCCTGAAAGAGCTGCTGATATTCCCAGACTTGAATTTGACATCACTCTGGCTCAACTCGCTGACCAGGCTCCCTCTTCTCTGTGACACGTTTGGGCAATGATGAGGGCTGGAGGGGACAGTGTCTCCCCCCAAGGCTGCTCCAGGGTCTGCCAGGTTCCATGCAAGGAGCAGTTTCTGGTAATGAAGAGAAGCTGTCAGGGCTGAGGATCCCTGGCTGCTTATTCTCCTCACTTTGGCTCTGTGCCGTGGTAGGGTTTCAGCTGGTTTTGCCTGAGACTGTTCCCCAGCTTAGATGCTCTTCCCCTGCTAATCAGCCTAACTTCTTTTTTATTTATCCCATTACTTTCTAGCTATTCTCCCTTGTGGTTCCCTAAATAAATCCTCCCTTCTCTCCGTGTTTACTCCTTCCAGGTATTTCAGCCTTCTGCATCGATCCAGCACAGCTCAGAGTCCCCTCCCTTCCCTGACCTTTCCTTTGTCTTTTCCCACTGCTCTGTGTCACTCGTCCCAACCAATCCCTCCTTGGGATGAGAGCTGGAGCTGGCATGGTGGCACATCCCTTCCCTGCTCTGTATCCCTCTTGGTGCAGGATAGAAGAATGCCTGCCATGTGTTCCTCTTGGCTTTCTGGCCTCAAAACTCAGCACTGTGGTGTGCTGGTGACCCCAAGGCAGCTTCTGTCTGCTTGTTCCTGGGTCCAGTCCTTCTCTCAGCCTGCTTAGTGCCAGATGCACCTGATCACCAGGAAGGATCTGTAGTGATGATTTCTGTGGTGGGGCTCAGCATTGCCCTTGGCTCATATTCCCAGCCCGTTTGCATGTTCCTGGCTGGGATGGAATGGTTTGAACTAATTTCCCAGTAAGGATGTGGTTATCAAAGGCTCGGCTGGAGCGCAGTGACACTGGTGCTGCTCTACCTGCTCTGACAGCAGCAAGTGCTTGAAAGGAGCTCGGGTCTTGACATTTCCCAGCTGCTCTTTGATCTTCACACCGTTCGAGCTGTCGCTGTGGTGTTGGGAAGGTGTCAGCAGCACGGCAGGGCTGTGTGTGCCCTGCCTTTCAGTGCTGGGGCCGGCAGCGGCCGCTCGAGCTGGGACTTGGCAGCAGCTTGTTTCCTTTTCACCTTCTCGTGTTCCTAATTCTCTGTCTGGCTGAGGGGGTGACTTGCTTTGGCTGCGGAATGGAGATTTCCCAGCGTGGCCAAGCATTGCTCCGGCATCCCTCGTGTGCCCGGGCACTGGAGGGGTCCCTGGCTGAGCCCCCCACGCCGGGCAGGGGCTCTGGCTCTGCCAGCCCCGTGCCGTGGCAGCATCTTGTGCCAAAGCCTCTGCCCGGCGCCGCCACGTGCTGACATTGCTAATTAGGTCAGCGGCTCCTGTGAATTGGAAGTGGATGCGGGAGGCGGGGGGGCCATGGGGGAGTTATTTGAGGCCTCTCCAACCTAGAAACCCAGAAAAGATTTTCTGGGGCTGTTGGGTGGCTCCGGCGTTTGCTCTGGCCTTGGGCATGGCCACGACCACTGCCTTGGTCGGTTCCCTGCCTGCTTGGGTCATAAATTGGGATTTTTTTTTCTTTTTTTTTTTTCCTCCTTTAAACTCGGAATTTTATTTAGACGATGCTTAAAATGTGAAGCTGACAACCTAAATCAAGGTCTCAATTTACAATGCAGCACTCGAGTGGTGCTTGTCGGGGGGGTTTTGGAGAGGCTGCTGCAGAGCCCAAGTGCACCGAGGCTGGGGTGAAGGACCTTCCCCCAGCCCTTACATGGGGTATCAGGTCATGACAAGCTGAGAAAGGTGTTTGGCTGGGGCTCAAAACGTGGGGTGGCTGCAGGTTCCTTCCATTCCTGAGGTCCTGGTGGGCACCTGGCTGCAGGTGAAACCCCACTCCTGGTTCAGCCAGAGCCTCTCCTTGGAGTATGGTCCTGAGATTTCACATTGTGCTTTGTGTGTTACTTCTTCCCCTGTACATCTGGCACATCTAACAGGGTTTGTATTTAAATTTGCCTTTGTAAGCATTATCTGAAAGCTCACTGTCGTTTAGAGCAAACCCAAACTGGAAAACGCCTCGTGAACAAGGAGTGTCGCTCGCCATTTTGTAATGGAATAACGTGTAAAATCAAGGCTCTGGATAAATCAATGGCACACGGAGCATATTTACATAAAGTATATAAAGCTCTGAGTACTAAGTTTAGAGCGTGGGCTCTGTGCTCGCAAAGCAGCGTGTTCCGACTGGCTGAGCTGTTGAGACAAGCCTTTCCTCAGCAAAGGAATTAGCAGGATCCTTGCAAAACCAGCCTGCAAGCAGGGATGTAAATAAGGCTTGTACCTGCGTATTTAAATCATGGTTAGAACTGAAGCTCTCACGTTGCTAAGATAAGGGTTTCTCCCTGTGTTGTGGTGTGTTTGGGCTGGAGCTGTGCCCACCCGCCGTGCCAGGGCAGGGCAGTGGCTGACCTGGGGATGGGGATCCTACAGGGAATCGTGGTGGGATGGTCCTTGTGCTACTGAACCAAATGGAGCTGGACTCATTTCACTCCTCACCTTCTCATTCTCCATGGCCCAGTTAGTAAATTAAGCAGGATGAGTTTTGGGGGTCGGGGTCTGTGTGTACTCCTGTGCTCCTGCTATTTCAGGGTTGTGCTTCCTTCCAGAAATGGTGCTCTGCAGGTGCAGGAGCATCGTCCTGGTGCTTCCCCGGGATAGAAACTTCTTGGGGAGCTGTGTGTGGGGATGGCAGGGCTCAGTCCATCCCCGGAGTGGCAGGGCTCAGTCCATCCCAGGTGTGGCAGGGGAGCAATAGAAAGGCCAGGGCACTGGCCCTGGGGGAGCTGGGGGCTCTCTGGGCTGGCACTGGGGCATCCATCCCGCTGGCTGCCATCACCACTGCTGGGCTGACACCTCTGGGCTCTGTCCCTGTGCTGTTCCCAGGCTAATAATACCCGGGAGGAGGCGGCGTGCTGCCGTCCTGAGCCCACTGCGGGGAGCGATGCCTTCCCCGAGCACATCCTCCTCCTCCTCCTCCCCCGGCTGCCTGCTCCCTCCCCGGCATGTGTCGGGGCTGCTGCCACCCCCTCCCTGTGCCGTGCCAGCACACCCCAGCTGCCACCGGGCTGCCCAGGTGTGTCCCCCCATCTTTGCTTGGTGGTGATGCCAAAACCTCCATCACTTCTGCGCCCAGTGCCATCAACCTCGTTCCCTTCACTTATTTCTGTTCCCAGCTGTGGGCATTTGAACTGGATTTTCTCATTTTTGGGGTGGGGGGGAATTCTCCTTGAAGCAGGGTTGTTGGTTGCAAACTGGGTTTTTAACCCATTTCTCACTGACCCCCTTTCCCCACCTGTGTTGCTGCATGCGGGGCGATGCAAAACCTGCTGGGTCTGGCACAAGCCCTGCACAAGGTTTGCTCTTGGGGGGATCCCCAGAGCAGGCTGGGAACAGGAGCAGGTCCAGCCCCGAAATAATCCCCCTTTGAAGTCTGGGATGTCACTGAGTCTTGCTGCTTTTGTTGGTTTGCTCCATTTTATGTGTCTGCTAATAAATATTGTAGCATGCTAAAAATAACTGATAACTGTGAAGAAAGCAGCAAAGCTGCTTCAGGCCCTGCATTTCCAGTCTAATTCCCATCCTGGAGAAGTTTGGGTTGTCTGAAGCAGGTCTAGCCCTTTCTGGGCTGAGGGTGGTTGTGACTTTCCAGCTTGGTGTGGTGCTGCTATCCTGGGAAAGAGCCAGTGACTAGGAGGTGTCATGGGACAGGACAGCGATGGGTGAGAGGTGCTGCTTCTCTCAGACCCTTGGTGGCTGCTCTCCTGGTGCCACATCACAGGTGGAAGCTCCTTGAAGTGGAGCTGGGGGCATCCAAAGGGACGGAGGGAGGAGAAAGTGGCCAGGCTGGGGAGCTGGGGACACCTTGTGCACTCTGTGCTCAGGGATGCTGGTGGTGCTTTGCAGTCCCTGGAGTCCCCTGTGCCACGTTTCCATCACACAGGGCAGAGCAGCCACGTTCCCCTAGCCCTGTGTGCCAGCGCTGGCAAAGCTCGGTGTGGCAGAGCCGTGCTGGCACACATCACACAGGCAGAGCAGCAGCCAGTGGGGGAGCCTCCGGCTGCTGTGTTTGTGAAATCTCTGCCTGGCACTGGCAGGGCCACCGTGTCTGCCAGCCCTGGGGTGTGGCACCTGGGAACAACACCCCAGCAGTCCTTGTCAGGGGGTCCTGTGCCAGCACGTGGCACAGCCCTGGCTCCATCCCCGTGTCCCAGTGGCTGACTGGCAGTCACAGGCTGAAGGCACTGCTGGTAGTTTTAGCATCACTGGTGGCTGTGTGTGTTGGAGGGGTCCACGTGCCATCCCACCGCAGCCCCCCCTTGGCAGCAGCACAGCCCTGCCCCTCCGGCAGTGGGCAGCGGCAGCAGGGGAGGTGTGGGGGGCGTCCAGCCCGGGCTGGGACCCGCAGCAGTTTGTCTGCTGGCAGGGACGAGCCGGGGGCTGCGGGGGCCGCTGCCAGCGCCAGGCCATCGGGGCAGCCCCCCCGGCCCCCGCAGGCGCCTCCGAGCCCGGTTGGTGAGCGGGCGGCCACGCGGGTACAGCTCGTCCTGCCAGCCCACGAGCTGAGTCAGCGCCTCTGCGTGGGGGGCTCCGATGAGTAAGGGCGGGTTGGAGGGGCTGTGCAGGCACATGCGTGCGTGTCCTGTGCTGGGGGGGCTCCCTGCCTGCTGCCCCCCCACCAGCGCCACTGCTGCCCCCTTTCCGAGGATGCTGCGGCACCCCCCGCCCCACACTCGGTGGGCAGCGCTGACAGCAGCCCCCTCTCTGCTCCTCTCCCTGTTCTAGTACATCGAAGCCATCAGCAACAAGCAAGGGGAGCTGGAAAACTACGTCTCTGATGGCTACAAGACAGCTCTGACGGAAGAGAGGAGACGGTTCTGCTTCCTGGTAGAGAAGCAGTGTGCGGTGGCCAAGAGTGCCATCACCTACCACGCCAAGGTGAGTCGGACCCACCCGAGCCGGTCCCGGCTGCCCCGTCATCGGGCGGATGCTCCCGTCTCAAGCCACTGCCTGTAGAACAGGCTGACATTCCAAAAGCCAAAGGTGGTGCAGCTCCTGCAGCTCAAGGGACAGAGGGGTAGTGATGGACCAGCAGGTGAACCACAGGCAAGATGCCCCAGCAGGAACAGTTGCTCCTAATCCCTCTTGCCCATGGCTTCCTGGACCAAGGGCTGGAACTGCCACCTGCCAGCTTGGGAAGCAGCAGCACCCCAGATTGGTCTGGAGTGGAATTCATCCGTATGAGGGCTGGGAACGCCAGTGCTGCTCCTGCAGCCTCGTGCTCCTGTTCTGGTTGTTCCCCAGCACCACCCTCCGTGGCTCACAGCAGCCATCTGTCACCGCCACGCTTGGCACCGGGAGCAGGAGAGGGAGTTGGGATTAGTCAGCGCTGTCCTCGCGCTGCGCTGCGGGATGGATCCACGCTTGGCATGGGCAGCACAGTGCAGGAGGGGGAAAACATCCCCCCCAGGGATGGGGGTCAGCAGGAACGAGCCAAAAACTTGTTGCTGCAGCAGCACACAGAGGGTGATTTTGCAGGTGGCTTATCCAGAGCATGATAGGTGTCTGGCTAAAAACTCCATCCCACTGCTGCCTGTGGCTCCTAGAGGGTCTCAAGGCTGGAGCTGCTGGGACATAGTGGGGAAATGTCCTGAAACTGAAATCAGCTTCTGAGGGGTTCTGATACGTGGGGACCAAGTTGTCTCCAGATGAAGCCAGGCAGAGGTGTCTGGTCCCCCTCTGCTGTGGTTGGGGAGTGACCTCACGGGGTTTGGTACATCTTCCCCCTCAGAGTCACACCATGGGATGCTTGTACATCCTGGGAGAATAAGGACAAGTTTAGCTTCATCTCTTTCCCCCCTTTGGCTTGGAGCATGCTGGCAGGTGGCTGCTGGTTCTGCTGCAGGCAGGGGCAGTGGGGTTTGGATGCAGCACAGGGTTCTGGAGGCTTTCAGGGCTGAGCACCCAAAACAAGCAGCTCATCCCTCAAGATGTGGGGACAGCATGGAGCACAGGCTGTGCTCTGCCAGGCCTTTGGGCTGGTTTTATTTCTCTGTTCCACACAGAGCCCAGCTCCCTGCAGCCTAGAGAAGCTGCACACAGGGTGTCTCAGAATAAGCCAGGGAGATGGATTACCTTTTCCTTCCCTCTTTCTCATTTTTCATGACACCTTCCTGGCTCAGCTGCCATCAGAGCCTGGAAGCAGGACATCCCTGTGTGCTATCTTGCCCATGCAATGCACAGAGCTGTTGATTGATCCCAGATCAGTTCAGCCCTGGGTCCATGCAGAGCTGCCCAGGGAGCAGGACAGAGTGGGGGCATTTTTCCGCATCCTGTGCCCTCACTCTTTGTTTTCCTCTTGCAGGGGAAGGAGATGCTGACGCAGAAGCTGCCGCTGTGGCAACAATCCTGCTCAGATCCCAACAAGATCCCAGACCGCGCCATACAGCTGATGCAGCAGATGGCTGCCAGCAGCAATGGCACCATTATGCCCAGCCCTCTGTCCACATCCAAGTCCAACCTCATCATCTCTGACCCCATCCCTGGTGCCAAACCTCTCCCTGTCCCCCCGGAGCTGGCACCTTTTGTAGGAGTAAGTATCTCCGTGGTGGAAGCTGTCCTGCCCTTCTGAGCAAAGCCAGAGGGACGAGCCTGGGCCGGTGTCACCGCTGTCCTCGGCAAGTGGCCTTTGGATGGGCTGTCACTGATCCTCCGTGCACGTGCCATCCTGGGATGTGGGAAGGAGTTTGGCATGGGGATGGGCAGCCTGTGCCATCCCATCCTGCCAGGGTTGCTGAGTTCTGGAGCAGCAGGGGCTCCCAGGGGTGGTTTGGGGAACCCACCAGCTGGATTTGCCTGGCCAGACTAGTCCCAGTTAGGCTGGTCCTAGAACTGTGGGACTGAAACCAGGTGCCCCTGTAACTGTGGGAGAAAGCCCCTGGAGTGACCCATGGGGTGAAGGACCCTTCAGAAGAGGGTCTACCCCTGACACGGGGGCATGAGCTGAGCAGCAGAGCTCAGGAGGGTTTAGCAGGTGCAAGGAAACTCAGAGCAGTAAAATACCATAGAGGTGGCCCCACTGCCCCTTCCAGAGCAGTTTCTTGGGTGGAGTACTCAACCAGAGAGGCTGAAGCTCTGATCCTCCCGCCTCCCCAGAGCTGTGCTGGGATGCCCTAATGAAGACATTCCCCATGTCCCCCCTCCCCTCCTCTCTCGTAGCGCATGTCGGCGCAGGAGGCCATGCCGGTGATGAACGGAGTCTCCGGCCCAGACAGCGACGGGTACAACCACTGGTCTGAGATGAAGCCAGCACAGCCCAAATCTTTATCTCCTCCCCAGCCTCAGAAGCAGCTGAGTGATTCTTACTCCAATACACTCCCAGTTCGCAAAAACGTGCCACCGAAAAACAGCTACGCCTCAGGTGAGGTCCTGCCCTCTCCTCGGGGGGTGCTGGGGGGGCTGTGGGTCTGGCTGTGCCAGCTGTGCCAGCTGTGCCAGCTGTGCCAGCCGGTGCTCACGGGAGAGGTTGGCAGGGACTGGCCACAGCCGCAGTGGGGATGGTTCCCAGGGGTATTGGTGGTGATGGGGCAGTGACCAACAGCATCCCCTTGGTGTCAAGTGCTGCTCATCCCTCTTGACCTGGGCCTTAGGACATGATGGAGCTGAGCTCTGCTGTGGGGATTCACAGGATTTCCAGGAGGAAAACCTTGTGGAATCTGGCACAGGGAGGCTTCTCCCTTTGCTGCAGCTGGTGGGCGATGCCAGGAGTCTGAACCTGCTTGTTCAGGGGGAAGGTGTGAGTCACACTGAAGGCTTTGTTGGCACCTGGGATGACATAAGGGAGGGCCTGTCCTGTCCCTGGGTATGGCCATGGAGTCAAGGACTTGGGGCACTCACTGGTCTCTGTCCCCACCAGCTGAAAACAAGACACTGCCACGCTCCAGCTCCATGGCCGCCGGCCTCGAGAGGAACGGCAGGACGAGGGTTCAGGCCATTTTCTCTCACGCTGCTGGGGATAACAGCACCCTCCTGAGCTTCAAGGAGGGCGACCTCATCACACTGCTGGTGCCAGAGGCCCGGGATGGCTGGCACTATGGAGAGAGCGAGAAAACCAAAATGTGAGTGTGGTGGGTGTCCTCGGGAGCACCTCCATCTGGTTACTCCATGGATAAACCTGGGTTTGGATTCACCCCTGCCTTTGCCTTTCAGGAGGGGCTGGTTTCCTTTCTCTTACACACGGGTCCTTGACAACGATGGCAGCGAGCGGGTCCACACCAGGTAGGAGATTGTGCCACGTGCCAGGGGTTCCCTGTGCCACTTCCAGGGTGGCCTTGTGGACTTGAGATGGGAATTAGGAATTACTTAGGGATTCCTGTTAGGAATAACTCCCAGCACAGGCTGGCTCAGGTGGCTTTTGCCATGGGATCCCTTGGCATGGGTGGATGATTGGCCTGGGGGTCTCTGCACAGCATGGGCTGGTGCTGATGCCTCTACTCTGGATCCCCCCCAGCCTGCAGCAAGGGAAGAGCAGCAGCACTGGCAACCTCCTGGACAAGGATGACATCTCCATCCCGCCTCCTGACTATGGCATGGCCTCCCAGGCCTTCCCGGCACAGGGGGGCAACACCTTCAAGCAGCGGCCATACAGTGTGGCTGTGCCTGCCTTCTCCCAGGTGAGCCCGCGGCACCGGGGGCTTCTCCCACTCTGGGGGACATTCTAGGAATGGGGGATGCCGGAGCAAATCCCTGGGCATAGTCCCTGCTGCAGCCTGGCTGTGGTGGCTGGGGGTCTGCAGCTTCCCTGCCCCAGCTGGATGGGGTGTGTGGGAGCGTGTTCCCAGTCCCGGCGTGGTGTGGATGCGTGGGGTGCCGGAGGGTGGCTCTCCAACCTCTCTTCATTGTTTTAGGACTACCTAATGCCCTATGGGTGTGCAATTAAAGACTATTCCAGTGGCCTCTGCCAAGCACCCTCCGCTCACTACAAGCCTTACACTAGGTCGACAGCTGTAAGTCCAACACACGCAATGTTTCCCTTGGGATTTACGGCTGTTTGGCTGGTTTTTGCCTGGTGACCCACATGCCTTGCCTGGGGCCCTGCTCCTGCTGAGCACCTCTCCTGAGGAGACGGGATGAGGGATGCAGGGAGGCAGCAGGAGAGGAGAGCCATGGATAGGGGGGAACAGGCAAGGCACGGGGGGCAATGGCACAAAACGGCCCCGTAAACCCCCAAAGGACAACACTTGCTGACTCCATGGGAGTCTCCCACCAGAAACAGGCTGCTCACAGGCAGCTGGAAGCGTTTTCTCTGGCACATGCCAAGTCAAGCCGGTGACAGTCCCATGGTGGGGCTGGGGCAGACCCCAACCAAGACCCTGGAGGGTGTCCAAGGAGAGCTCGGGGCTTCTCAGATAATGAGCTGGGGAGGATGTATGTGAAGACAGGATCAGCCTGACCCAGGAGCCAGGTGTAGCGGAGCTATCCAGCCAAACAAATGTGGTGAGATGAGTCATGTTGGCATCACATATTGGCAGATGAGGAGGGGGAAAGATGGCCATTCAGCATCCCACCCTTCGGCTGGGTTCTCCAGCAGGGATCTAGTCCTCTCTGCAGGGAGTGGCGTAGACCCACAGCCCCACTTCTTGCTGTTTGCTGGATTTTCCCAGCAAGATTTGCTGCTGGAGTCAGCTTTTTGGCTGAGAGCCTTCCTGGGATGGTGGGAATGTGGGTCTCTGATCCCTGGTGCATGGCCAGTTCAGAGGCCAGTGACTCCCACTTCCTGCAGTGGTCCCATGTTTGTCATGGAGAGCAGAGCTGCTCCACAGTCATATCCCACAGCAGGCCCTTGCTCAGGAGGGATGCCCTCAAGGGGTATTCTCAAAGCTCAGTCCCCATCTGCCTCTCAGTCCCTCTCCACTGCAAAGCCCATCCAGCACCGGCTGAAGGAGAAAATGGTCCAAAACCCTGTGGGTTTCTGGTGGGAGTTAATACAGACAAACCCTCTTTCCACGGAACATTTCACTGCTGTCTCCAACTTGTTCAGTCCCTTTTGGAGTGTCTGAAAAGCAGACAGAGTTCAGTTCCACAGGAGGGCTGGGCAGAGCAGAGAAGAGCTCTCCCAGCTGTCTTTTTCCTGTGTCTGGTCAGATAAATTCTGCAGAGAGTGGTGCACCTTCACTCCCTGCTGTCTGAATCCCACTCCAACCATCTCCATATCTCCCTTTGCTCTCCAAATGCATCGGCTCTTGGCCCTGGCATTCCCAGGTCCTGATGCACTTTGGTCTGTTCGTGACCCTCCAGTGGCACCTGAACAGGCACAGCCCACATCCGCCCTCACTGTGCTTCCTCCCTCTTCTCTGCAGGGTCTCGATGACTACGGGACAAGGTCCGTCAGCAGGTAAGATGTCACCTTCCTGTCACATTCCCTGTGAACTGTTGGTGTTGGCTGTAGGTGAAGCCATGGTGCCATGTCCCCATCGGGGTCCCTGCACGGGCTCCCTGGGGGACTGGCAGTGGCTGGGATGGGGCCAGCAGTGGGGGACACAGTGCAGGTGTCATCTGTGAATGTGGAGGGACCTGGGGAGGGCAGGTCCAAGGGCCAGTCCTGGTGTCCCCAGCCTTGTGCTCCTCCACAGAGTCCTGTCTCCCTGACCTCCTCTGGGCTTGCCCCTGGATAGCGAGGCCACGGAGAGCGTATGCCCTCAGGTCTTTCCCTGGCACCTTCCCCATCCCCTCTGCCCTTGGAGCTGCCCCGTGTCGCTCTGTGGGTTAGCCCCACACCCATGGCTGGGTGGATCTGGCCGCCCCTCTCCGTGGCAGGGTGCCTGTGGTGCCGTGTGGGAGCTGGGCCAGCAGTCCTGGCCACTCTGGCATCTCTGTGCTTTGTTCCGCAGCGGCAGTGGCAGTTTGGTATCAACGGTGTGAGGACACCTGGGCTCACGGCGGCCCCTTGCTGCTTGGAAGAGCTTTCTGCTTCTTTCCCTTCTTTTTTTTTCCTTCCCTTTCGTTTCTCTTTCTCTACTTCTTTTGGATTTGAAACTCTTGTGATCTTCAAGGAAACCATGGTGCTTCTCACCCCTCCCTGGTGTTCACAGTGCCCTTGTTTCTGAAGCCTTTTCGGAGCAGAAACTGTCTGTGCTCGCAGCCCGGGCACAGTTGACACTTAGTGGGACCCGTTTTTGTCCTCCCGTGTGATGTTAGCGATGCACTGTCCCCCCGGGGCCGCGCCGGCCGCCCCGCACGAGCCTGGACCAAACTCCCAGACTGGAACACATATGCATGGCCTCTGGTGTCCGTACTGTTACTGAGCATCCGGGATGCCCGCACCCGGGATGCCGTTCCCGGAGGGGGGGCCGCGTTCCTGCGCCTCCCCCTCGGCCTGATCCGCTTCCATCCCACTGCGATGGCTTTGGGAGAAGCAGATGGCACAGACCCCCCGCCCCGGGGAAAGGGCTGCTTCTGGGCTGGGGTCCCGCCGGCCGTGGGAACCCCCCCGGGAGGGTTACTCCTGGTTGTTTTATAAATATATATATATTTTTTTGTAGCAAGGTTACCTCACGTTAGGGCTGGGGGTCCGAGGACACGCTCGCGTCCCTAAACCAGGCTTGGGCAAGGCAGCCCCTGCACTGTGCCCCACGGGGGGCTCAGCAGTGCCCGGGGGGCTCCCACCCGGCACTGGGGGTCCCACTCCTGCGCTCGCCCAGCCATAGCCCTCCCAGTGCCCGTGGCCGTCTCCACTGCAAAACTGTTCACGCTTTTTTCTGATGTGATTTTTAAGACCTCTTGACATTGCCTGTTTACTGGGACATTGCTGGCAATAGACTCCCCCTGGACCAGTTTTTGGGTTATCTCTTCGCCTACAGGCACGTTGTTCCGAGCCCTTCCTGCATCGATGTCCGAATTTTGCTAAAGATTTTTAACCCAGGATATTTCACGCTGAGTGACAGAGTGTAGGGGGGGTGGGGGGGAACCACAAACCCAGCCTAGCAAAGCCTATGTGGAGATTGTAAAGTGCTGAAAAACCTTTTTTTAAAAGCCAGAGAGAATTGTGCCCTGTACTGAGTTATTGTTTGAATAAAAGTTTTATTTATTGCATTGAGCTGGGCCTCGGTGTCTTTTTCGGCTGCCGTGCCTGTGTGCTGCCCTCACCGCCTGCATCGCCCACCGCACATTCCCCTGCCGTGTTTTTGTTCCCGCTGCATCCCTCGGCCCCGCTGGCATTAAACAGCTTCGCTGAGCGGGAGCAGCGACAACTGTTTAAGGGCCGGCTCGCCGCTCTGTGAGCACCTGAGGGGGTGATGCTGCTGCTGCTGCCGCATGCCAAGGTGCGGCCGCGCTTTCCCGGCGCTGGGAAAGCGGGGATGGCCGGCGGAGGGGAAGGAAACCCCCCCTGCCTTCCGCAGCCCCGCCGTGCCCGGCCACTGCGCGCCCCAGGTGGCTCCCGCCTGGCCGTGCCCTTCCTTCCCCTCCTCGCAGCACCAGCGACTCAATAAACACGACTTTTCCTCCTTTTCCTTCTTTTTTCCTCCTGTTTCCTCTGCCTGGCGTGCTGCGTGCGGGGTGGCCAGCGGGCTCCGGGGCCGCCGGCTCCGAGCCTTAAGTCTCTCCTTAACCACGACCTTCTGTTCCCGTCGAGCAGTCCCGGTGTCCTCCAACGTGCCTTCTGTTTCCCTTGCAGCCCCGATGTTGAAGTGGCCAGGTTTTGAGGTGCCCCTGCCCGTAGTTAGTAAGTTGACGGTGTCGGGGGGCCGAGCCCTGGGTGCGCGGGGCCGCGGGTGCGGGGCTGCGCGGGGACGGTGCCACCGCTCTGCTTGCCCTGCGCCCGCCCCGTCCATCGCTCACCGCTTGTCCCCGGCCCGGTGGTGGCGGGACCTCCTGCATCTTGCACGGCTGCCGTGGCTGCGCTTCGCGGGATGCTGAGCCGCTCCTGCGCTTCCCCCGCTGCCCGTAACCAGCCTCTTTGGTCGTAGGTCTCCGGTGTCCGTCGCCACTGCCAGCCCCCTCCAGCGGGGCAGGGCACGTCCACACTAACCTCGAGTTTTTTGAGCAGCCTTTTTTTTTGTTGTAGACTTGTCCCAGGAGGTTCCTTGTCCTGGGAGCCTCCTCATCCTGGGCCCCAGGGATGGGATGGAGGACCTTCCCCAGGAGCCAACACCCTCCTCGCTGGCACTGCAGAGCCTGGAGAGCCCCTTTCCCGATTCTCTTTTGATCCATGAGCTGGTTTCCCTGGAGTTGTGGGCTCCACCCCAATGGCTCTTCTGTGCCAGCACAGAAACAGTTAAATGAGAGCCCCGGGTGACTCATCAAAGCAACTTTTCCTCTCCCTCCAGTCCTGAGAATCTATTTTGGCATCCTGGGGGGGAAAGTGATCTAAGCATCTGCATTAATTAGGTGGGAAATTAATTACCCTATTTTTAAGCAAAAGCCATTTATCTTTTAAGGAGAGAAAAAGCGCATGTGGAGAGGTGAGGGATGGCAGGGAGGGGGTCTGGGGCAGACAGTGAGTGCCTGTCCCAGGGGTTGGGGATCACAGCCTCTTCCTTCTGTTCTGGGAGGTGGCTGGGGACATTCCAAAGCTGCTGGGGACATCCCAAAGCTGCTCAGTCCAGGTGCAGATGATAACCACGACACCACATCTTGGGGTGGCAGGACTGTGCCCTCACGGTGGGGGACTGGCCAGTGGCCCAGCTGTGGGACACATGTGTGGTGGGCTATGGCCATAACTTCACTGGGGAAAGGAGAGGGATTGTGTGCTTCCGTGATGAAGGCTGGAGGCAGGGGGCAGGTGAGACAAGGAGGCTGTGGGGCCACAGAATGGGTGGAGAGATGCTTGGTGGCTCCTTGGCTGGTGCAGGTTTGGACCCAGTGACCCCAGGGACCCCAGACAGCCAGTGGAGCCCCCAGAGCTGCCCACACCTCTGGGGAGTGAATTTCTTCTGGGAGAGGAGAGAGAAGATGTCCTGGGGTGGGGTAAGGATGTTCCCTGTGCCAAGGCAGCCCTTGTACCCTGTCCTGGCCAAGTGATGGTGGCCAAGTGACAGGACAGTGTGGGGGACACCCCAGGTAGGTGAAAACCCAGTCAGCCTGGCTCGTTTGAACTTGATCTCTTGGCTCTGCCAAGCCCATCCAGGTGTCCTTTATCTCCCACACTCCTGGATATTAACTTTTCCAGAAGCAGCACAAGAGCTCTGCTGGGAGCTGCCAGCTCTGCCCTTGGCTGGGAGGTCAGGCCATAACCCCCTGCTTCCTGGAGCAGCGCAGTGCAGAGCCAGGTGATCTTGTGGTGCCTCCATCTGTGGGAACTGTGTGAGTCCAGCCTGGGGAGGGGCCTGGAGCAGCTTCTCCAGCCCTGGCCCCCCATGGCATCCCCCACTTTACACTGATGGAGAGCGAGGTAGAACATCCTGCATGCAGCTGCCCTTGGCTCATCTCTGATACCCACCAGGGCTTTAGCTGGGAGAGGAGCTGAAGAGTGGGGGCAGCTCAGCCAGGGGCTCCACAGGGCAGAGCCTTTCCAGTTTAACCCCTTCCCAAACACTGCTGATCCTGGGGTCTCGCCAGGGCCCGCTCGCTGTGCCGGTGCCCCGTCCTCACCAGCCCCACTGCCGCCGTCCCTCCATTAACTCTTCCTTCCTCTTCCTCTGCAGAAACCCCTTTGCCAATGTCCAGCTGAAGCCAACGGTGACAAACGACCGCTCGGCTCCGCTCATCAGCTGATCCGGGAGCGCTGGCGCCTGCGTGGCACTCGCCACCTCCTCATGCTCATCATCCTCATCCTCACCGCTGCATGTCCAGCTTTCCAGGACTTCATTTTTAGGCGGAATTTATTTAATCCTGCTGCTTCAAAAGCCAAAGGCTCAAGCTAGTGCCCTAGTTCTCTCTTCTCTAGACCCAGCTTGTCCCCCTCAGTGGCAGAGGGTCACACCACTGTCATGTCACCTGTCCTTTGCCTACACTAAGGAGTGTGGTGGCAGCATATCCTAGAGCCGGAGCAGCATGTCCCAGGGCTGGGATGATTCCCAGGCTGAGCAGCCGTTTGCCATGGGTGGGAAAATGGGCTCAGCTGGAGAAGGACTCTCCAGGGACTCACAGTGCTCTGGTGGGGTGACAGTGGCACAGTGGACACGGTCCCCCTGCTCTTCCCTGCCCAGACAGGAAGGACCCCTAGAAAAGGTGGGATAGCTGGGATACCCCGTGCAAGTAGAGGGAAGGTGGGAGCCATAGGGAACCCAGATTCCCACTAGACCCTGCTTGCCCAGCCCATGTTCTGGGCTGGGACACTGGCAGTGGGGTGCAGCTCTGGTCCCAGAGCTCCTGCAGTGCCAGGGCTCAGGATACTGTAGGCAATTATGGTACTGCTGTAAAATATAAGCTACAAAAAACCACTTGTAGAGGCAAGGGCAGTGTGGAAGCCCTGGGCTGACGTGCTGGAGGTTGGGGGGGCCTCTGCTCCCCGCAGACAGGAGCTCCCATCTGGACCTCTTGCTTGGCTGTTTGCTCTTCCTCTATTCCTAGGGCTGCATGAGAGAGAGAGATAGATAAATATATATAAATATATATACACACACTTGCTAAGCTTATTGCTGGGAGTGCCCACAAGTGCACTGACTCCTGGGCCCTTCCGCAGTTCCTGGCAGCCAACACGGGAGTCTTGTCCTTGTTCCAAAAACAGGGAGAAGGGGGTTTCCAGGCAGGAATTGTGTCTCCCATGGGTGAGCGGTTAATGCCAAACAAAGTTTTTGCTTTTTCTGTTGTATTTCTCATTTTGCACTTTCTGATCGCTAGTGCAGCATGTCCTGGTCACCACAGTCTGGGCAGTGGGCGCTTGGCCAGGCACAAAGTGGTCCCAGCGTGGGGCTCAGTCCCAGTTGGATGTGGTGGTTCATCTCTCCCATGTCCCCTCCAATGGATTTTCCAGCTCTGCTGCAGGAAAAGAGCTTCTCCTGTGACCCTCCAGGCTCCAGCTGTACATGAGGGTTCCCTGCTCCATGATGTCCCTCCTCTTCCTCTCCTGTGCCTCCTCTTCTCCCAGGGCTGGAGCAGATGGGTGGGGGACCAGACGGGGCAGGGATGAGGGGAAGGACTCCACTGGTGCATGGTGCAGTGGGTGGGAGAGGGCTGGTCGTCACAGCCCAGGGTGGGGACAGGCCTGGGGTCCCCTCAGTCACAGCGTTGTCCTCTTCCACCCCTGTGCCAGGGGCTGCCCCCCCCGGGACCCCTGAGCAGCCACCCTGGCTCCAGTCAGCCCACAGGGGCTTCGCTGCACCTCCTGGCTCAGTGGCACCTGCAAGACGTAACCTGAAATAATTTTTTATGAGAAAAAGTAATTTATGAGCAATTAAATCCCTCACACCCCTCCCTCCTGCAGCATTTTCCTTGCCAGAGGCACCCGCCTGGCCCTGGGTCCATCCCGAGATGGCTCCATCCTGCATGCCGGGCAATGATCGGGGCAGGAAACGGCTTAAGATATTTTAAAAACTTTATTATTGGCCCGATGAGATTTGACACACATGCTGGGAGCTGTATGGAAATCAGCACTGATAAAAAATACAGCAATTATGACCCGTATTGAGAAAATAGACCATGTAAGAAGAGCCTTTCTATTAAAAAAGTTACCCAAGTCACAGCTCTGTCCTCATCCACCCTCCGGAGCCGGGACCTGCAGCGCCATAGACCAAACCTGGGGTGGGGTGGGGGGGGCTGGACCAGCACCCCTGGGTGCAAGGAGGGTGGGGGGTGAGCAAACTCCCCCTGTGGTGCTGGTGGTGTGCAGGGAAGGGGAGGCAGGGGGGGCAGGAGGGTGGGTGCTCCAGGAAGGGAATCCCAGGAGCATCCTACTCCTGCAGGAGCAGCACTCATGGGTGCTGCACCCTGGTCAGTGCAGGGGGATGGCCCCCCAGTTGCAAAGGGTAAGGGAAGAGCTTGGGAGAATTGAAGGGGCATGGGTTAGGGGTCAGGTGGGGGCTTAAATAAAACACTTAAATAAAGTATTAATTGCTTAGTGGGGGTGAGGAACCTGCAATGGGGGGTAGAGCGTGGCACAGCCACCCTGGGGCTGAAGTTGGGGTCCCCCAGGACCCTGGCTGTCACCTGGAGGGGGGCACAGCCCCTCAGCCCCACAACAGCCTCCTGAGCACTGAGGGGGCTCCAGCTGGGGATACAGCTTCAGGCTGAGCTGGCACATGCTGGGTGGGTGGGAGGTGGGTGGGAGGAGGGGGAACGACTATGGGAACATCTGGCTGGAACCCGAGTGGCATCGTGGTGCCAGGCTGGGGATGGGCTCATATCACAGGATCCTGGTGCCAGAGCTGTGCCCAGCCCAGGATAGGATCCTCCCACGGCATGGAGCAGAACCTCTGGCACCAGCCCCATCCCACATGGATGCATGTCTGTACACGTGTCCGTGCACAAGGACATACGTGTGCCCTCACCCCCGTGCACAGGGTGCCAGGAACCAGGACATGGGACAGGGGGAGCTCAGAGGGGATATTTCTCACCTCAAGGTTTGGTCTATAGACCCCAAAAGGAACCAGCCCTGATTTCAAGGTTTCGTTCAGCTCCGCTTACTTCTATTTCCTTCCGGAAGCTGGAATTGCACAATTATCCTAAGCCTCGAATGAGTTTTAAAAAAAAATAACGAAGAAACAAACAAAAAAAAACTGGAACAAAGAACTGCGAGCACCCCTTGCCCCCCCTCCCCCCGACTCAATACGTCTCTTTGGCAGCAATAACTTAAAATCGCGTCAATGTGGGTTCAGTCAACAGCAAGTTTTGGTTCTGGGGTGGGTTTCGGGTTGGGTTTTTTTAATCCATTTCTTTAAATACAAAAATAGTCGGGTTGGCGGGTTCTGGGGAGGGATGTCCCTCCCCAACCAGCCCTCCACGTGTCGCTTCCTGCCACAGCGGGCAATGGCTCCACCAGCCCTCAGGATCCCCTCGCTGGGACTAATCCCCAAAAGCCAAGGGAGGGGAGCCCCCCCAGCCCCAAAAGTCATAGTGCCCACTCTGGAAAGCCAGTGGCACCCCTGGCACAGGGAGTGACATCAACAGTGGCAGCAGTCAGTGGCTCCTCACTTGGAATGTCGTGGGGTGTCTGTGGAGCAGCCATGGGGCAGCTGTGGGGTGGCCATGGGGCAGCCCTGGGACAGCTAAGCTGCCACAAGGTGCAAGACCATGCACACAGCATGGGGAGGGGATGGCACGGAGGGTGTGGGCACAAACACCACCTCTGGGAGCACACGTGGGCAAGAAGCCAAAGGGGGGGGACTTCACTGAGGGGACACTCCGCAAATGTTAGCAAGGTCAGAGCACTACCCTTTAAACGCTATAATTTATATATATATATGTATATATATATATATAAGTGTGTATTTTACACGCACACACACAGCCACCCGCACACACACGCATGGCCGTCACCGTCACCCACCGCCTGGCCCCGCGGGGGCCGTGCCGGCCCCACTCCCACTCGCAGCAGCAAACGAGTTCCTTCCAAGAAAATCTGCCTAAAAAATCCAGAGCGGGGTCTGGGAGCCCACGGGCGGCTCCCGCGCCCGGCCCCGCCGTCCTGCGCCACCCCCGTGCCGGGGCGATGCCGGCTGTGTCCCGGCGGGCTCACTCCCGGTCACCGTCCTCGCTGCTGCCTGCAACGAGCAGAGAGGGGCCGTGAGAGGGTCCCGGCCCTCCATGGGACACCCGGCCCTTCACGGGGGGTGTCCATCCCCATGGGGCGCGGGGACAGGGTGCCCTGTGGCTCACAGTGCCATAGGCACTGGGTCACGGCAGCCCCCGGCGGGGACAGGGGGCTCTGGTCACCCCCAGAGCAGCATCCCAGGGGACACTCACCTCCTATGGAGTCCATGTCCGAGTCGGAGACGTGGGTGATGGAGAACCGGGACACTGGGGCAGGCGAGACCGTGAACCGGGAAAACTGGATGGGCAGCACCTGTTTCTGCGCCGGCACCAGGGTGGGCAGGCTGGGCACGGCCACGGGGGGCTCTGCTGGCGTCCCTGGCAGCGAGGCCACCAAGGTTGGCTTCACCGGCATCAGTGGGAAGTCATCGTCCCACTCGAAGCCACCACCTGCCACAGGGAGTGAGGCAGTTGAGCCCACCATGGGAGTCCCACCATAACCCTGCCCCCCATCGCCCCACAACTGTCCCCATCACCCCATAATCATTGCCCCCCATCACCCCAAAAGCACCACCCCCAAGACCCCCTGGTCTCTTACTCTCTTCCGAGGCATTGCCATCTGAGGAGTCGTCTGAGGCTCCGAGCCTATCCGTGGGGCTGGGGGGGCTGCCACCCGTGGGGGGCTGTCCCGAAGGCAGGGGGGGCTGCCCCGAAGGCAGGGGGTGCTCCGGGAAGCTCTGCTCAGCCAGCTCCCGCGTGGGGCTTTCCTGAGGATGAGGAAATAGCAGGAAGGAACCTCAGTGGGAGCACGGCTGGGAATGGCTCCCACCACCAAAATGCTGTGGGACCGTGACCAGTGGCTGGCGCTGCCCCCCCCAGGGCACCCACCTGGTCGAAGAGGTAGATGGTCACATCGTCGTAGAAGGAGACGGCCTTCTTCTTGCGCTCCAGGTCCTCACAGAAGGACTCCGAGAACAGGCTGGGCATCTTGAGGAGGCTGCGCAGGTTCCGGCCACTCTGGCTCTCGGCCACCACGATGGGCACTGCCGCCGGCTCCTCCTCGCTCTCCTCGCTCTGCTCCTGGATGTTGTAGCAGCGCAGCTCCTCATCCGACTCATCACTGTCCTCTGTGTCCTCATCCTCCTCCTCCGGCTCCTCGCGGCGCTCGGGGGCAGACGGGGCGGGGGAGAGACCCGGGGCCGACTGGGCCCCCGGGAGCAGCGTGCTGGGACCCCCGGGCGCATCGCCCGCCCCAGTCCCGTCCGGGGGCAGCCCCAGGTCCCCATGCCCCGGCGCTGGGGGCACAGTCTGTTTATCCCCTGCTACAGCTCCTCCAAGTCCAGGGACACCCTCAGGCACACGGGTCGCTCCGGTGGCCAATGGCTCCCCAGGGCTCACTGGCACGGGGGTCAAGAGGAAAGTCTTGGGGGTCACAGAGCCCGGGGGGCAGATGTCCGTGTCAGGGCGCGGGGGGCTGCCCGGCACCAGCCCCGTGCCAGCGGGGTACTGCTCGGTGCCAGGCACCTGCTCCATGGGGCCGGCCGCTGTGCTCCTGTCCTCAGCCCCATCCCAGTCCCCCTCCAAAAGCCCTGCCACCGGCACGGGCGCCGCCACCGCGACGCCAGGCGCTGCCGGGGGGCTGCCGGGTGCCCCCGGGGGGTGCAGCGGGTCCTCCCCTCGCCCAGCGTCCTGCCCAGGGGCGCGGGGACCCTCCTCTGCCTCCGGGGTGTGGGACCCATCACTGTCCCCCTCGCCCTTGGGGCCGCGCTCGGCCTCGGCGTCGCAGTCGGAGAAGTAGGCAGAGTCCCGGTAGGGGCTCTTCTCGGGCAGGCTGTGCGGCTCTGCCCCCAGGGCACCGGCCACCCGCGTGTCGGGGGCCGCCCCGTCGCCCTCGCCCCCCGGCAGCCCCGGCGGCGGCTTCCCCAGCGGGCCGAACGCCTCCGGCTCTCGGGGCTCGTGGGGCTCCTTGAGGACGAACTCGGGGGACTCGTTGTTCTCGGTGTCGTAGCCGCTGTCCAGGGCGCGGGGCTGCCCGGCGGGCGCGAAGGCGCCGGGGCTGAGCACCTCGCAGGAGCTGCCCGTGGAGGGGATGTCCAGCGACTCCAGCGAGTCCGGGGTGCCCACCTGCTTCTGCAGCGACCGCAGCGCCGGGGCCGCCTCCGCCCGCTCCGCGTAGTCCCCGGAGAAGTCGGTGAAGACGCCGGAGGTCAGCTCCGCCGTGTCCTCGTCGCTGCCCTCGTCCGCGCTGGGGAAGCTGCCGCTGGACAGGGTCTTGTCCGGGGTCCGGTCGGCGTCGCCGGGGGCGCGGGCGGCGCCCTCGGGCTCTGCGGGCAGGGGCTGTGCGGGCTGTGCGGGCGGGGCGGGCGGGGCGCTGTCCGGGCCGGGCTCTGCGGGCGGGCCGGGGCTCGGGGCGGCGGCGGCCCCGGGGCTGTGCTCGGCCGTCCCGTCGGGGCTGCGGGCAGGGCCG
>JAWWTY010000038.1:989202-1005928 GCA_035222235.1 Margarornis squamiger
GGCGCGCATCGCCCGGAGCCCCCGGCGCGGGGGTCGGGGCCGGTGTCGGGGCCGCGGCCGGGCCCCACGGCGCGGCGGGGCTGCCCGCCAGCGTGACTGCCTGTGCGCGGCCGCAGGGTGATGAGTCACGGCCGTGCCAGCCCCGGAGCCGCGGGGAGGGCGAGCGGCCCGCGGAGGAGGAGCCGGGGGGCCGGTCCTGCGGCGGGCGCTGCGAGCCGTGCCCCGACGGGGACCCCGCTGCCCCTGCCCGGGGCTGCCCCCGCGGCACCGCGCCCAGCGGCTTGGCCATCAGCCCGCGGAACGTGATCATGCGGCGGTAGCACCAGCTGTCGCCGGCCGGGGGCTCGCGGGGGCTGCCGCTGTTGTTGTTGGCAGAGCTGTTGGAGGCCCAGGGCGGGCGAGGGGCCGGGGGGCTCGCCCCGGCGGGGCTCGGAGGGCTGTCCTCGCCCAGTTCCAGCGCCACGCAGTCCGGAGGGGCCGCGCCCTGCCCCGCCGCGCCCCCGAACCCCCGCGGGCTGTAGGCGCAGTTCCCCGACGGAGACACCCCCAGCGGGTCGGAGAAGACGCCGGGCTGGAAGGCGGCGACGGGCCAGTCCCGGCTGCCCGGCTGGGGGGGCTCCTCCTCCAGCAGGTAGCCCTCGGCGCCGTGGCTGGGGGACGGCTCGTAGCCCCGCGGCTCCTGCCCCGGGCAGGGGTACGGGTAGTACTCGGCGCACTCCCAGGAGCCCCGGCCGGCCGGTGCGTGTCCCAGCAGCGGCTCCATGCTCAGCGACACCGCGGGGCTGCCCTCCGAGTCATAGGCACCGCCGCTCCGGCCGCCCTGCGCCCTCCAGCAGGACGGGGGCCGCGGGGCCCCCCGCTCGCCCGCAGGGCTGTAGGTGCACATGGCGTAGTCCAGCTCGGCGCTGCCCTCGCCGGGGCCCTCGATGCGGATGTAGTACTCGCTGCCCAGCGAGGGGCTGTGGGCGCCCAGGATGGGCACCACGCCGGGCGCCGGCACCCCAGGGCAGCCCCCTGCCTTGCACTCGTAGCAGGAGGGCGAGACCCCCAGGCTGAGCCCTGCCGTCGTGGCCGGGTAGTAGAGGTCGTGGTAGCGGGCGGCGCTGGTGGGGCTCAGGGACCCCAGCGGGGCCTGGAAGTGCTCGGTCTTGGTGTGCTCCCACTTGTACTCGAAGTTGAGGCCGTGGCTGGTCTCCATGACGGTGAGGATGTCGTCCCCGTCCGAGGGGAAGCCGTCGGCTGAGAACTGCTCCAGCAGTGGGAAGGAGGAGAGCTCGGGGCCGTGGTGGGTGCCACCAGCACTGCCGTTTGGCTTCATGGAGTTCCAGCGCTTCTCGAAGTCCTCCTCAGCCTCCGTGGCCCCCTTGGCGCACAGGTAGGACAGCAGCAGGTGCACCTCCTCGGCCGTCGGGCGCTGCTCAGGCTGCAGCCAGCAGAACTGCATCACCTCGTACCTGTGGTGAGGGGCTGGGGTCAGCCTGGCCCCCCGCCCACCGTGGGGAGGGCAGGGCAGGGGGCAGGACGGGCTCCTCACCAGCGCTCCGACAGCGAGAGCTTCAGCTGGGGCTTGGGCAGCTTCAGCTGCTGCTCCTTGATGGCATAGGCCAGCACTTGCCGGTCTGAGTAGTGGTCGTAGGGTTGGCTGCCCAGCTCAAACAGCTCCCAGATGGTGACGCCCAGCGACCTGTGGGCATGGTGGGATGCTGGGAGTGCAGGGAGACCCCCACCCTGCTCCCGGCCAGCTACCCCAAAAACAACCCAGCCCTGCAGCCCGTCTCCCCAGACCCACTCACCAGACGTTGCTGGCCTTGGTCTGGTCCACCACCAGCAGGTTGCCGTGCACCTCATCGATGAGCTCGGGCGCGATCCAGCGCAGCGGCACCCACAGCTGGTCGGCCGTCACGAAGTAGTCGTCCTGCCAAGTGTGCAGGGTCAGTACGAGAAGAGAACGTCAATCCATGGCGTCAGGGACCAGCCACGCCGCGGCACCCGCCACTCCCTGCCCTCCCCACCACCCAGCACTGCCCCCACGTCCCCGATCCCCCCGGCTCTGCCTCCAGCCTGTTCTTTGCTCCTCCTGGCACCCACTGCCTTTGCTGCCTCCCCTCCTCCCACTCTCTGCCTGCTCCCCCATCTGAGCCCCTTCAGCCCCCCAGCCAGCACTCCCAGTCCTGCCGGGAGCCATGGGCAGCCTGGAGCAGGACGGACAGATGTATGGATGGGTGGGGGACAACCCCAGGCTGTGCTGGCAGCTGCCTGCGGGAACCTGTCCCTGGCAGAGGGGCACGTCCAGGCCAGCCCAGGCAGCACTGAGGAGCCCTGGCTACGTGGCATCCTCCTGGGCAGGGGCCAGGGCGCTTGGGGCAGGAGAAAACCCCCTTCATGCTCAGAGGGACAAACTGGGGGGAGCCGAAGGTCCCTCACAGGGTGGTCCGCACCCCCTTGCACCCCGGAAAACCCAGGGGTTGCCCTGGCACTGCTGGGGAGGAGGAATTTGTGAGGGTGTGGGGTGGGGAAGGCTCAGCACGGTATGTGCCGGGGTGGGGGGTACGTGTGGGTGTCCCGGGGTCCCGGCAAGCAGCCCCCAGTCCCCTCCTCCCTCCAACCAGCCTTACTTTGTACTTGCAGTGCGAGAGCCCGTAGTCCCCGATCTTGACGGTGAGGTCGGCGGTGAGGAGGCAGTTCCGCAGGGCCAGGTCACTGCCAAGCAAACCCCGAGCTGTCACCGCAGCCGTGGGGCCGGGGGCACCCACCAGGGACCCCGTGGGGGCAGCGGGATGGCCGAGCAGCAGCAGGGCCCCGTCCCTGTGTCCCTGTGCCCAGCACCGGGCGTGCCGATAATGCGGCAGCCAGTGCACAGCAGGAATGCCTGTGCAGCCCCAGCTGCGCCGCTGTCCGTCCGTCCATCCATCACGCGCCGAGCCAAGCAGAAAGCGGGTGTTCCCGGGCAAAGGGAGCCCTGGCACAGGGCCGGGCTCCTGGGTGGCTGCTCCAGCCCCAGGGGTGGGTCACACAGACAGGGTACACGTGAGACCCCTGCTGTGGCAGTGCCCACCAAGACTGGGCTGTCCATAGGGGAGTCCCTCTCCAGCACACCTGAGGACCCCACATCCCCCTACCACAGCTCGGGCACCCTTGTGGGGACCCACCTGCAGAGCCAGACTCAGGTGGGGACACTCCGATGGCCCCCGATGGCAGCACGCCCCCTCCTCAACAAAATCACTGATGCTGGAGTCTCCATCTGCAACTCACTCAGCACCAGGATATTGTTGGGCAGGAGGAGCAGTGGTGGGGCAGGAACACTGGCATCCTGGGAAACACTCCCCATCCAGACCCTCCAGTTTCCCCCTGCCTCCCCAGAGCACCAGGCCAGCCTACCTGTGGATGTAGTTGTTCCTGTGCAGGTGCAGGACGCCACAGGCCACCTCGCACGCCATCCTCTGCAGGGTCAGCAGGTCCGGGGTCATGGCCTCGGCCCCCCGGCAGCTCCGCAGGTACCCCTTCAGGTCACCCTGCGGGCAGTGCCACTGTCACCCTCTGCAGCGCTTGGCTGTGGGGGATTGGCCATGCCTGACGCCCATGGGGGCACCACGGGGAGCGGGACGGGCCACGGGGCACACGGACTCACCAGCGGGCAGAACTCCATCACCAGCAGGTACGGGGTGACCTCGGCACACTGGGCCAGGCATTGCAGCAGGTTGGTGTGCTGGAGGGCTCTGTGTGGGGCAGAGCAACAGGGGCACATGGGCACTGTGCCAGGGGGCAACAGGCTGGCAGCAGGCACCTGGGCACCATCACCCTGGCTGTGCTTGGGGTGACAGGGGCAACCCCTCAGGAACCGTTGCCCTGCCTATGCTGGGGCTGGGGTGAGGGGACAGCAGCAGCCCCTCAGGGACCATCACCCTGCCTGCACCAGGGCTGGCGTGGGGGCTGCCGGGAGGGCCAGAGCGGGTACCAGCACGTCCCAGCACCCTGGACGCACCACAAAGGGACGTTTGTTCAGCTGTGCCCAGGCAGGAGCAGCCTCGTGCCCCGCCCTTGGCCCCACTCTGCCCATGACCTCACCACTGCCCCTCACCATGGCCAGTGGTTCCCCACAGCCCTGGTCCTGCCACGATGAGACCCACGCAGAGGGGCTGGGATGGAGCTGAGCTGCTGGAGAGCTCAGCCAGCATTTCCACAGGAAAGGCACAGCTCTGCCTGGCAGCCAAAGGTGCCGCAGAGGGGACCTGTCCCCATCCCCAGCATCCCCGCTCCCGGCACTGCAGAGGGACCCCAGAGGTACCTGTAGGGCTGTGCTTCCTCCAGGAACTGCATCTGGTCCTGCACGCTGGCACTCGCCTTCAGCTCCTTCACCACCACCTGGGTGCTGCTGATGCCCGAGTTCACCTCCCCCAGGAACACCTGGGGTGAGGGACAGGCTCGTCCCTCCATCCACACCCCAAACCCACCTGGCACAGCCAGGGCCCCGCATCCCACTGGGGTGGGGTGTCCAGGGGTCCCTGCCCCTGGGCTCACCTTGCCAAACCAGCCATGCCCGATCTCCTTCAGGTACAGGAGGCTCTGCCGCCCCAGGTCCGCCGACTTGAGGAGCTGCACTGTAACAGAGCACATCCAGCTGCCCGCGAGCCCCCCTGCCCGTGTGTCCCCCCCCCCACCCACCTGCCCTGTGCCCACCTGCCCACATTCCCCACCAGTCCCGGCCAAGCCCTGCCGTCCCCACCGTGCCACCCGGTGCCAGGCCCTCTGCCGCCCCGGGATGCTCGGGAGCATCCATCCCCAGGCACCCTGCATCCCAGGCATCTTCCTCTCCAAGCATCCTCCCACGGCCGTGGGACGTGGGGTACCGGTGTCCCCAAACTGGGAGGCAGCAGAGCTGGCTCCCTGCCCCTTCTCCTCCGCAGGGCAGGCGGAGCCGAGCCCGGCGCAGCGCTGGCATTTAGCCCCTTCCCAGCCCCCCCGGCACAGTCCTGCCCCTCGGGAGCCTGTGCCAAGGGCAGGCAGCAATGGGACCATTGTTGGCCCCCGCTGCCCCCCCCGCCACTCTTTGGGCGGGGAGTGACACGGGGCGGGAGGGGGCACAGCCAAGCACCCCCCACATTCCTCTCCCACTCACAGGCTTGTTTACACGGGACTGGGGCTCGCGGGTGTCACCGTTTGGGGTGGCCACGTCCCGTCCCACCCCAGCACTGTGGGCACTGCTCCCCTGGGCTGGGACACGCACAGGGTTGGGGACAAGGACAAGGGACCTTCACACAGGGGAATCCTTACAGTGCTCCCCAGGAATCTGGGCTGCCTGTTGCCTGCTCAGGACTCTGCTGGAGCTGTCCCTCCTCAACAGGGGAGACCCACCACCCCCAGCTCATCCCACTGCTCAGTGATGCAGGACCCCCCCAGTTGCGGCTCTCAGGGGTCCTGCCCCAGCCCCAACTTACCTGAGCGCCCTGGCTGCTTGGCCATGGGCAGGGACACCTTGGTGAGGGGCAGGACATAGACCTCGGGGCCATGCTGGGGGGCAGGCGAGCCCTGGGCCGACAGCTCCGTCACGTAGTCGTCCCCCTCTGTGTTCTCAAACTCCTGGTGCAGGGTTGTGGGGAGGGGGACACCGAGGAGAGACAACTGACCCCAAGGGTTCTCCACTGCTGGCAGTGCCCCACACACCCTTTTGCCCTAATGGGCTCACCCACACCCCCAGGCATGGGGACCCCCAAATCCCACCCTCCCAGCACACAACCTTGCCCCCTCCCCAGGGATGGCACCCCTTCCCCACCACCCATCCCATTACCTGGCAGTGCCACCCCGGCAGACCCTGGCTCCCAAAAGCCGCCCGGGCGAGCAGGTAGGCGACGGTGAGCATCTCACCCTGCCCAGCTCTGCCTCATGGTGCTGCCGATGCCGATGGCACCACACCGTGTGCCATGTGCCACCGTGTGCCATGCGCCGTGTCCCGCCGGACACCGGCCCAGCCACACACCCCTTTATACCCAGTGCGGGGGCACTGGGGGTCACTGTCCCCCCCGGCACAGCGAGGTGCTCCGGTGGTGGGGGGCATTACACAACACCCAGTGTCCCCCCAGCCTGACCCCCTCCCGCCGCGGGCGCCTCAAGCCTCCACAAAAATCCCAGCAATTAGGGAAAAAGCGTTTTCTCGGCACATTCTGTGCCTGTGAGGTCAGGGTGCCTCCCACCCTCGGGGGCGTGCGGGTGGGACTGCCGGGCCCTTAACCATGGCGTGGCCTCGCCCCGCACAGATGGGTCAGGATACGATCCCCGGTGACCCTGAACTCCACAGCATCCACACTCTGAGGAGCTGCGAGCCCGCATGGGTCAAGCTACAACCCCCGGTAATGCTGAACCCCACAGACCCAGGCTGTGCAGAGCAGGGAGCCCGGATGGGTCAGGATATGACACCCCAGTGATGCTGAACCCCACATATCCACGCTCTGCGGAGCTGGGATCCTGGATGGGTCAGGATATGACCCCCAGCTCTGCTGAGTCCCACAGCTCCCTGGCAGGCAGTGAGGGCCTGAACCCCCTCTTTGACCACTTCTATCCTGAGCTGGGAAACACCCAGCCCTGGCACTGGAGCAGGGGAATCTGTACTGGGAGCCTCTGGGCACCTCCATCCCTCCCTGGGGTCCCTGGGGTGATTCCCCCTGCCTGGCCTGCTCACCTTGAAGCCGATGTCCCCCTTCTTGCAGCACAGACAGGCCAACATGAGGAAGATGAAGGTGAAGAGCCCCGAGAAGGAAACGGCCACCACGGCCAGCGAGGAGGACCAGGAGAGCTCACTAAGGGGGGTGCCGTCTGTGGGGACACAAGGGGGTCAGGGCAGTGGGCTGGGGGCACCGGGAAAGGGCCAGGCTGTGCTGGGGGGTCCTGCCCAATGGGGAGTCATGGGATGTGGGGGCTCAGCTGGTCCCAGGAGCCCCACACCGGGCACAGGGATGGGACACGGCTGCCCCAGCAGGGCACCGCATCCTCCGGCCACCAGTACACCCCAAATCCTGGCACCCACCACCCTGCTCCAGCCAGCGCCGTGTCCCTCGGGGTGGCAGGGGGCACAGTGGCCGTGGTGGCAGTGGCCATGTCCCAGCTGCCTGTCCCCAGCAGGCCCTGCTGCCAGCTGCAGCTGCCACATTACTATTCCACCCAGAGCCTGCCTGAACAACCAGCACCGTTGTGGTGGGAGGCAGCCGGAAGGTCGCGGTGCTGCCAACAGAGCTGGTCACCAGGGACCCCTCTCAGCCCTGCAGCGCCCAGCACAGTGCCCTCCTGCGGGACACTGGGGCTGGGACAGGTGCCCCTCTGCTCAGCTGTGCCCCTGGCACACACCCCCACCAGCGCAGTTGGTCACCCTGGGTCACCAAACCAGTGCCAAGCCCTTTGGGGATGCTCGTGGCACACACGTGGCTCCAGCACATGGACTATGGAGCTTCCCTATCCCTGTGCCCTGACCACAGTGCCCTGTGTCAGGGCTCTGCCACCAGCTCCTGTGTGTCCTTGAGATCAGCACCTGAAGGGCACCAGGGGTCTGGGCAAGGTCCTGCTGACCTGGTGGGCACCAGCAGTGCCTGGCTTCTCCCTGGCACCTCACGGCACAGGCACAGGGCACCCCGGCTCCCGACATGGCAGTGAGTGGGCACATGGCCCCGCGGGCCTTGTCACAGCCCAGCCATGCCAAGGAGCGTGGAAGGAGCTCCAGAGCCATCTTCTGAGGCTCAGGATGCGAAGCCAAACCTGGGAGGAGCAGGGGGCGGCGTGCCCCCCCTTCCAGCTCGTTTCCATGGTGAACACACTTTGTACCGACAACGTCACCATTTTCCCTGGATAGTGGGACAGCAAAAGAGAAAATGACTCACTGAAAAGAACCTTTGAACAGCGACAGGGAGCAGAGCACAGGGACAGGAGACTCTCCGAGGGGACCGTCAGCTGAGCCACCGCTCAGCTCGGGAAACAGAACTTCCCAAAGGAGCTGACAGGCCAGTGAGACCTGGCTGGTCCTGCTTCAGTTTTCCCACCTGCACAACCAGCAGCTTGGGTGCAGTGACCAGCCCAAACTGGGCACCACCACTGCCATGACCCACTGGCACCATCCAGCTGCTGTCCCTGTACCCAGCATCAGCGCTGGGTGCGGTGATGGGAAATGTGGCATCATTCAGAGGCCAAATTATCCCACAACCAGGTCAGATACACCTGCAGTGGCAGCTGCTGGAGCATCAGAGTGCAGGGGGCACCAGGACATGGGAGGCACCAGGACACAGGGAGCACCAGGGCACAGGGCTGGCTGTGTGCAGCATGAAGCACCCCAAGCCTCTCAAGAGAAGCCAGGGCCCCCATCACATCCTGGCTCACATCTTCAGACTTTGCCTTCCACTCTCCCAGCAGGAACTGAGTTCCCTGGCACCAATGCCATGCCTTTGCCACAGGGGTCAGGCTGAGAACGGCGAGCTCAGTGCATCCCCCAGAACTGCTGCATCACTCACACCCCTAGCACCCCGGACCCCCCAGCACCCAGGGGTCACCAGCAGCGGGGTTTTGGAGTGTCCTGGCGGCTGTGTGCCAAGCCAGGCATCACCCACCCTCACCCGGCCAGCCCGGCGGGTGGGGACAGGCAGGGCGATGGTGGCAGCAGCGAGGCCACAGCTCCAGCCACAGGGCACCTGCCCCAGCCTCACAGCCAGCCCTGGGAAACGGGAGCAGAACACTGATGGAGGGAGAGGGGGAATGCTGGGTGCAGTGGGATGCAGCAGGATGCAGTGGGGTGGAGTGTAGTGGGGCGCAGTGGGATGTAGCGGGATGCAACGATGCAGTGGGGTGCAGAGGGGTGCAGTGGGATGCAGTGGGATGCAGTGAGGTGCAATGAGGCACAAGCTGCCCTCCCACCCCACAGATGTCGCCCCGCAGCTGGCACAGCCCAGCCCACGCCGCTGCCCCCGCACCAGCGTGTTGCATCGCCCACCCAGCCCAGGTCGCAGCCCCCACCGAGCCGGGTCCGAGCAGGGACGGGAAGAGCCCGTGTGGTCCCGGCCCTGATCCCGCTGCCGGAGCACGGCCCTGCCCGCCGCCCGTGCTGACTCACGTTCCCGGGGCGGCTGCGGCCGCCGGGCCGGCCGTGCCCCGCTGGCTGCGGCCGCCGACGGGGCGATGCTGCGGCCGCTCCGCCGCCCCGCACAGCGCCGGCTGACGTGTGCGGAAGGGCGAGCCGGGGCTCCCGCAGCGCCCGCGGCCGCTCCGCGCCCCCGGCACAGCCCCGGCACAGCCCCGGCACAGCCCCGGTACAGCCCCGGTACAGCCCCGGCACAGCCCCGGCCCCGGCACAGCCCCTGCCCCTGCTCCTGTCCCTGTCCCTCCTCCTGCCCCTGCCCCTGCCCCTGTCCCTGCCCCTGTCCCTGTCCCTGCTCCTCTCCCTCTCCCTCTCCCTTTCCCTCTCCCTCTCTCTCTCTCTCTCTCTCTCCCTCTCCTTCTCCCTGCCCCTGTCCCGGCACAGCCTCTGCCCCTGCCCCTACCCCTGCTCCTGTCCCTGTCCCTTTCCCTCTCCCTCTCCCTCTCCCTCTCCTTCTCCCTGCCCCTGCCCAGACCCTGCCTCTGTCCCGGCACAGCCCCTGCCCCTGCCCACCCTCCGGGCCGCCCGAACCCTCCGGAGCAGGCAGAGAGCGTCCCGGGGCAGAAAGATGCGGGCACAGGGCACAGCACACCGAGATCACCCCGCTCCCGCCTGGCCCCTCGCTCCAGGACCTGCTGCAAGACACAGCCGGTGCCTCAGTTTCCCCACGGGTAATTCTCAGCTGCCCTGGGACACAAAGGGGCTGCCTGGTGGGCTGTGGGCTCGTAGGGTCATCCAGGAGCTGACGGACGCTCCGGTGGCTTGGGAGCATGGTCCATGCATCCCTCCCAGTCCCCTCGTCGCCCACCATGGATCCCACCCCGGGAACATGCTGGGTCTTGTACCACGGGGTGCAGCCTCCTGGGGCAGCTCCCTGCAGCAATGTCACCTGGGAGAGGCTGGATTTGGGCAGGGAGTGGGGCAGGATGGGGACAGGGAACAACACAAGGTTAGGGCAGGGAGTGGGCCAGGATTGGGGCAGGATTTGGGCAGGGAATGGGGCAGGATTGGGCCAGGGAGAAGGGCAGGATTTGAGCAGGATTTGGATGGGATTTGGGCAGGATCTAACACCCATGTTAGATCCTCTGGCCACAGGCTCCTTGCTCCCAGTCCCATCCACTCTCCTGTGCCGGCACAGCCCTGGCATCGTGTTAATCCCTGTGTCCATGGGCAGCTTCCAGGGAAGCAATTTCACAGCCCGCAGGACACACGCTCTGCTCACCCACACGCATCGAGGCGGCACGAAACCATCCGCTGCCATTTAGCGTGTGAGCACACGGCTGTGCCCAGTGTCTGTGCAGCTCCCGGGAAACTGAGGCACCGGGATGGCCCCCCTGAGCTGCACCCCCGAGCCCAGATCCCCCTGGCCATGGGAGCAGCCCATGGAGCAGGGTTGGGGCTGGTGTTACCCACTGGTGCCAGCCGGGAGCCTGGCATGGAGCAGGTACCCTCAGCTTCCTCCACTGGGATACCCCAGGGCCCAGGTATCCTTCCCAGTGGTACCCAGAGCATCCTCCACTGGGATGCAATCAGAGCCAGGCATCCCCCACCAAAAGTGGGGTTCAGAGAGCAGCACCCTTTATCCTTATCCCTGGAGACCTTCTCCCTCCAGGAAGAGCTGGAGCCATTCAAGCAGCCTCTCCGGTGATTAACAGATCAGTTAATTGTGAATGCCAGGCACGCCTCACTAATCCCTTCCCCTTCTGTATCTTTTAATGTGGCTTATTTAACCAAAAGGACTGATTCTGCCCCTTAATTCTGGTTTTACCATCTTGGGCTGAAACAGCCGCAGCAGCAGAAAAAAAAATAGATGGAAAATAAACGAAAAGCATCCATCATTTTCTCAGGCAATGAAATAAAAACAAGGACTGTGCGAGGGACAGGCTGAGCCCCAGCATTGCTGCGCACACACCACGCGTGTCAGCCTGATTAGGGACAAAAAATCAAGTTCCTCCATCAAAGCCTGCCCTGATGCAGAGCCAGGAGCCACCAACTCCCTCCATTTCTAGGGAAAATAATAATATAATTATAATAATAATATAAGCATTATAATTATAATAATCCCATATATTAATATATAGCAATAATAATATACTATTATTATATATTGTATATTAGCATTATATATGGAATTATATACAGAATTACATATGTTGTATTTTTATATATAATTATATAGTCTATTCGGACTACAGAATATTAGAATTATAATGATATATTGTAATTAGAAAAGAATAAAATAGAAGACATGCAAAGCAAGACCAAATCGATTATTTAAACCAAACTGTCGTGTTTGGTGTTTGAAATGAGCTCTGAGTGGGGGTTCTGAGGCCCATCCCATGCTGGCCGGGGATGTTCGGTGGCATCGCAGCAAACCTGCTGTCCTGAGGGACAGGGAGTGACCCTTGGTCCCTGGGGGGAGAATCCAGCCCTCCCTCGGGTGGGGATCCCTCCGTGGGCCCCGGGAACAGCGCGCCGGGGCGATGCCAGGGGCAGTGCCATGCCGGCAGCGGTGCCGGGCACATGGCACCGGCCGCGCCGAGGCTCTCGCAGCCGGCACAGCAGCGTTTACGTAACAGCGGGAGCGGCAGCGCGAGCGGGGCAGCCTATTTATATCCAAAATGCTCAGCGGTGTTATGAAACCAGAGCTTTGGCTCCGGAGCGGAGCGATGGAGGAGCAGGGCCCGCGCAGGAGGCAGCCCAGGGGCCGAGCGGGCAGGGGGTGCTCCGTGGGGCAGGCACAGGGGCTGGTTCTGCCCCACACTGCAGCCCCGAATAGCTGGCATAGCCCAGACCCCGCTGCCCCAGCCCCTGGCACTGCAGGGAGCAGGGCTCGGTGTCAAGGATGCTCAGGGTGCAGAGCAGGGGCATGTTTGGCACCAGCTGCCCTGGCACCTCCCTGCTCTCAGCCAGTCCTTGGTGCCCAAATCACCCACAGGCACGGGTACACACAGACTGGGGAGACTGGAAAATCCCTCCTTTGCTGCAGGAATGGCCGAGGGTGGGCACAGGGAGCCTGGAAAATCCCTTTGCCATAGGGATGGCCGAGGGTGGGCACAGGGCACAGGGCACAGGCAGGGAGCACACAACCACACGGGTATTTCAGAAGGATGGAGGGCCATGGTGGCCGACACGGTGGCCCAACAGCAGGACACAGGACACCCTGGCACAGCCAGGACAGGAGCCTGGGAGCCCACGGATACCCTACCCAGCCAGGCAGGCAGTGCTGCTCTACTTACTGCGTTTGCCCACGCTGGAATTTTCCTTTGCTCCAGTAATTAAAACAAGCAGTGTTAACCCAGCTGCTGGCACCAGGCTGCAGGGAGGACGTGGACATGGCTGGCAGAGGGGAAGGGATGGAAATTGGGACCCCCCCTGACACTCCTGCCTTCAGCCTGGGCTGTGGGACAGTGGCTCTGCAGGAAATCCTGGACCTGCTCCACTTCCTCCAGTGCTGAGCCCTCCCAAACCCACCAGCCCCACATCCTCACTGCCCCGTGGTCAGTTCTGAGCTTCACCACAAGCCCTGTGCCAGCCCTGGGACACCCCGAGATGCTCCACGTCCCCCTCGTTGTCAGGGCCCGGAGCAGCCGATGGCAAATGATACACTGGCAGTGGCTGCCCTAAGACACACTCCGACGGCGCTTCCCGGGCTGTCAGGGGGATTAATGCCCACAGGAGATTTATTTTCCTGCCAGCAGGGATGCTGACTCAGCACGGAGCGGCTCCTCTCCGCGCCAGCCCTGTCACCCTCCAGCCCCACGCCACATCCCCATGGGGTCCCTCTGGCTCAGCCCAGTCCTGTGAGCAAATTCCCACGGGGGACGTGTCAGGGTGTTTGCTGGGGCAGGAGAGCAGACGGAGCCAAGCCGAGCCCTTGGGGTAGCAGCAGCAGATGGCCAGGACCATCATTCCTCCATCCCACCATCCCTCCATCCCATCATCCAGGGCAGTGGGCACCAGCACTTCTACACTTGCCAGGATGGTGTGGCACAGGGTGGAAACGGGCTGAGCCACAGCACCAGAGCAGCCAAACCACCCCTTTGACCCAAACCCTGGGATTTTCCAGCCCAGGGAAGCAGCAGCATGGTGAGGAGGTGGCGTCACATCAACAAGGCAAAACATGTATGTCACCTGGCCACAGGCAGCCAGGACCAGGCAGCACCCTGACTAAACACAGACCCCCAGCTGGATGGCAACCCCCCTGGCTTAACCCACACTGGGCACCTCACTGGCAGTGCCATTCCTGCCCCACATCCCCCGGTGTCACCAGGGTGTCAAGGCCTGGCCTGGGGCACACAGCGAGTGGGCACCAGAGCCCTGCTCTGGCTGGGAGGACATGGCACCAGGGGGAGAGAGCCACGGCTTGCCCTGGCACAGGATGTCCCAGGGAGGGCTGGGAGTGCCGGGCAGGGAGCCCGTGAGTCACAGCCCGCTCCCGCCGGCAGCGCGGGGCCCTTTCAACCCCGGAGTATTAATTTCTCCTAATTGGCTTTGACAAGGATCAGTGTCACCATCCAGAACACACCCGTCCGTGTGCGTGGGGCAGGAGGGAGGGAGAGCAGAGGGGGGAGCAAAGCAGCACCCCTGGGGAACATGATCCTCATCAAGCCCAGCGGGGCCTGGCTGCCCTGCTGTGCTGTGCCAACGTCATTCCCTGTGCCAGGACGGGGGGCTCGCCACATGCCACCTCTGCCCACGCCTGGCATCCCTGTGGGTACTGGGATTCACCCCCTGCCCGTGTGCCCAGCCCCTGCTGCTCATCAGCCTGGACAGACAGACAGCACCTCCAGCGTGCTGTCCACCCACGGGAAGCATGTGGCAAGACAGGAAACTGGGCAGGGTGCTGCCACCACCGTCACCTCCCCACAGGAGCTCACAGCACCCTGTTCTGAACCCCACTGTGTGTCCAGTCCCAACAACACCTTCCCCTTGTCCTTCCCCGGCATCACCAAGAGCCAACAGCCTGGTTGGTGCCAGGGTGGGAGCGTGGGGGGTGCCTGGCCCCCATTTGGGTTCCCAGGGTCCTTCTAGCTGTTACTACACCTTTGCCACCACAGTTCCCCAAGTCCTTTCCCACACTCATGCGAGGAGTAGATGGTAATGCTGGACCAGCTGTTGCTGATGTGAGGCGTGGGACAGTGGGTGGATGGCAGCATGTGCCAGCCAGGTCTGAAAACATGAGGCTGGGGGGACCCCTCACCCTCCCTTGGCCTCAACTGCCCATGTCCACCTGGCTTCTCGAGCCCTGGCTGACCCCCAGCACTTCTGCCTGGTGCCTCCCAGTGCCGTCTGCTCGGCCAGGCTGCAGCAGGTCACAGCACCCAATTCCCACGGGAAGCCAAGGAGATCTGGGATACAGGCTGGGGCAGGCAGTGTGGCAGTGCCTCTTGCTGGCAGGGTGGTCGTGCTCCACTGCTCCTTGTGGAAGCATCTCCAGACCCGGCCTGTGGATGGGCAAAACAAGATGGGAACCACCAGGCTGCCAGGTGCCCGTGGCACTGAGAGGGAATGAATCTGGCACAGCCAGCTCAGCCTGACATGGGTGCATCGGACAGAGAAGCCAAAAGCAGCAGGTGAGACCAGAGCACGGGCAGCTGCCATTGGCACACCCCTGTGGCACCTCCACCCCAGGTGACACTGCTGTCACTGTTCCATGCCAGTAGGACACCTATGGCCCAGTGGTTTCCAACCATCCCTTTCCAGGGAATGCGGGCCCAGGAGGAGCTGCCTCCCTTGGCAGAACCAGAGACCCTGGGCCTTTCCTGTCCTGTCCCAGCTGTGGTGCCAATGTGCTGCCATGCCCTACAAATCGCTTCCTCCTCTTCCTCACCAGCACAAGCCAGCCCCAGGGAGCCAGGCTGGCACAGGCAGTCATGATGCCATGCAGGCAGGAGCTGCTGCCACACAGACCAAATCCACAAAGCCGTGAAATCCAGAATGTTTTTTGCCCCCTATAATGCCTCTCCTGGAGCTGGTGGGTGGCAGCTGCATGGCAGCGCCGAGCCCTGGTCCTGGCAGCCCCGCGATGGGCAGCGATGGGAACCGTGCTGAAGGGCTTTTAAACCAAACATGCCTTGAGAATCCCCAGGCTGGCAGGATTCACACAAAGTGGGAGCCTCACCAAAACCCGGACCAAAATCCCCCCGGGGCTGAGCCAGGCAGACGGCTCCATCCCGGCGCTGCCGCATTTTAGGTGCAAACGACGACGCTTTAGGAACAAAAAACGAGCTGCTGGGGACAAAGTCCCCGTTCGGTGAGTCCTGATGCGGCTCATTTCCAAATCCCCCCACGGATTCCGACCGCGCGCAGCCTGGGGAGCGGGAGCAGCGGGGGAAGGAGGGACCGAACAGGCGGCGGGGAGGGATGCGGGAGCCCGGCACCGACAGCCGGAGCCTCCGGCACCCCCGCGCCAGCCACGGGCACCGCTTCGCCGCCTTCGCGGAGCCGGAGGAGGCGGCGGGAGCGGCGGGGGCGGCGGGGGCACCGCTCGGTGCCGGACCCGACACGCGTTATCCCGGGCTGGTAAACAAAGGGCCGGAGCCGAGCGCCCGCCGGACGCTCCCACGAGGGCTGCCGGTGCCCGCACGGTGCCAGCCCCGCACCGGGAGGGACACGGGGCGGCTGCGGGCGGCGGTGAGGGGCGGCTGCGGCGGCTGCAGCCCCAAACACGCACCCGCAGTCGCCAGCCCCGCGCTGCTCCGCGGCTGCAGCATCTTCCTGCAGCTGCGCCGCGGCCGGAACACGGCGCTTACATAACGCCCGCGCCCCAAAACGCCGCTGCCGAGCCCCGGCACCCCCCGAGCCCCGCCGGCACCCCCAGCCCCAGCGGGCACCCCCAGCCCCGCGGCTCCCCGGCCGGCGGCTGTCCCGGGCGGGGGGGGCTCAGCCCCGGCTCCGTCTTCCTCCCTCTCACCATCACCATCCTCCCTGTTGTTATTATTCCGTTTCAATCCCGGAGATGCCTTCAGAGGCAACGCAGCCCCGGGATTCCTCCGCGCTCCAACACGGGCAACAAAATGCCGCCCGGTTGCGGCAGCGATCCCACCGCCCCGCCACACCGGGATGTCCCCCTGCCACACCGGGACGTCCCACTGCCACCCCGGGGTGTCCCAATGCCACGCCGGGGTGTGCCACCGCCGCACCGGGATGTCCCACGGTGGCCAAGCGCGGCGGGTCGGGTCAGACTGGCAGAACCGAGAGCCCGCACAGTGACATTCGCGGTGACGAGGGGATGCTCGGCCCGCGGTGCGGGGATGCTCCGTCCCCGGCGCAGCGGCGTGCGGGGATGCTCCATCCCCGGTGCAGGGAGGCTCGCTCCCAGTGCGGGGATGCTCGCCCCGGTGCCCCGGGCGGGCAGCGGGTGCGGGGCCGATCCGAGCCGAGCCGAGGGGATGGCGGTGCGGCGGCGGCGGGGCGCGGGGGGTGGCCGGGGCAGGGGGCGCGGGTCCGACGGCCGCGGTGCTGCGGCACTTACCGGGGTCGAAGTGCGAGCTGAAGGCGAGGCTGGGGCTGAGGAAGGCGGCCGCCATGGCAGCGGCGGCGGCGGGGAAGCGGCCCATGGCGCGGCGGCGGCGGGAGCCCCACGGCCGCCGGCTGGCCCCGCGCTGGGCACGGCGG
>JAWWTY010000038.1:1005950-1065047 GCA_035222235.1 Margarornis squamiger
TCCTCCTCCATGGCGGCCCCGCGGCCCCGCGCCCCGTGCCCCGGGGAGGGGCTGCGCCGCCGCCGAGCGGCGGGACCGGGCGGGCGGGGGCGGCAGGTGGAGGAGCCGCGGCACCGGCACCGCACCGGGACCGGCACCGGGACAGCACCGGCACCGCACCCGGACCGGCACCGGCACCGGGACCCCCGCCCTCCCCGCCGGGATGCGCCGCCGCCGCCCCCGCGCGGTCCCGCCGGGATGGAGGGAGTCTGTGGGGACCCTCCCGAACCGGGACGGGACCCCCGAGGGGCAGCCGCCACTCCAGAGCGCGGCCGGGACCCTCCGAGAGTGGAGCCAGGACCCCCCGGGCAGGGCTGGGACACTGGAGGGGCGGCCACCCCACACAAACCGGGGATGGGAGCAGGACTGGGACCCCCAGTAGTGGGGCTGGGACCCGCCTGGAGCAGGGCCAGGACCCCGCAACCAGGGAACTGTTCCAATGCTGACCCATCCTGGGCACTGCTGGCTCCCTGGGACCAGGGATGGGACATGGGACAGGACCAGGGACGGGACATGGGACAGGACCAGGGATGGGACAGGGGATGGGACCAGGGATGGGACAGGCAGCTCTGCCCCCCAGCCAGCCCCTCAAATCCCAGCCAGCGCTTCCTCGTACACATCCCCTGCATCCCATCTCTGTCCCTGCACCCCAGCACAGCCTCACTCTGTAGTCCCCCAGCCCCATCCCGAGGGGGGATTGGAGCCCCCCAGCCACTCCCAGCCAGGTCCATGGTGCAAAGTCTCCCTTGTGCTGGGGGGCTGCCCTGTGTGGGGCCACAAAGCTCAGCCCTGTCTGCTCAGTGCCACAGCCCTGGCACATGGGAACACGCCCTGGAAACATGGGATGCCCCAAAACCTGACGGTCCCAGTTCTCATGGCAAGGAACATCCCACAGCTTCACACAGAGGCCCCAGCAGCTCCTGACTGGACTCTGGAAAAGCTGCAGCCACAGCTGGTCACCAAATCCAGCCAGGACCCAGGCTGGACTGTCCTTCAGGGTCATGATGGAACAGACCTGTCCCATCCTGTCCCATCCTGTCCCAACCCATTCCCAGGAACCCCTGCTCAGGCCCTCAGCCCACCCCTTGCTAGGCTCAGCTTTGAGCATGGGGCTCACACATCCCCACCGTTGGTTTGAATCTTTAAAGTCAAATTTTGCGTACACGATTAATTTTTTACAAGCCTTCAAGCCTGCACAGAACAGCACCACGCTGCACATGTCACGTTGCCACAAATAGATACAGGCCTGGAAAAATTACCGGCTGCTGGGAGAATAAACATGCTGGAGCCAGCTTCTCCCTTCTCCCTTCTCCTGCGCCTCTGCATTTCTCTGCTCCAGAGCAGCTCTGACCCTTGAGACCCTCAGGACCCTCTGCCAGGGGTAGCAGGGGACTGCTGACCCCCCATCAATCATTTTGGTGACCCCCTCCGTTGGAGGGCTGGCACGGGCACCCAAGTGCCCCCCACCAGCCCCTCACTGGGTACCAGATCCCTTCTGGATGTACAAAGGGCCATGACCCCACTTGTGGGATGCCCTGAGCTCCACCATACACCTTCCGTGGCCCCAGACCAGCCAAGCCAATGTGGCACCACCCCAGCATGGTGCCCAGGACCTGACAGGGGAGATTTGGGCTCTCTCAGGGCTGTGATGGGCTTGGCATCCACTGGAGTGGCCACTGTCCCGTGGGAGCAGGTGGCCACGTGCCACCAGGGCAGATTGCACAGCCAGCCCTGCTCCACGTGTGGCTGAGCCGGCACCGGCTGAGTCACATGGAGGTGGGATGCAGGCAGGGGAGGGCGGCTGTGCCAAGCCCACACCAGGCACCCGCCCACACCAGGCACCCACCAGTCCCAGCTGCCCCCAGCATTCCGAGCACACGAGGCCAGTCCCAGTGTGGGCAGGAGAAGGATGAGCTCAAGGCCTTCCTGGCACTTGGAAGGGACAGTGGGGTCTTCAGAAAGCAGTGGGGGATGAAATCACCTGGCTGTTATGTTGGGAGTGAGAATCTTGGTACCCGGTGTTCCTTCCCTTCTATATCTGGGGCAGGTAGGGATGGGATGGGGATTAGGATAAGAGGGAGAGGAAGATGAGGGTAGGATGGAATGGGGATGAGAATGAGGATCAGAGTGGAATGGAGGTGAGGATGGGATGTGGAAGAGGACAAGGAAAGGAGCAGACTGGGGGTGGCACTGGAGTAGGGATAGGGGGATGAGGATGGAGCATGTGCCACCCTGCCCTCCTTGGGAAGACCCGGGATCCCCAGCCCAGCTGGGATCCCGAGCACAGCAGCCCCATGCCCAGGCACCCTCCTTGCCAAGATGTCAACCCCTGTAGCTCCATTTGACATGTCCGTGAGCAGGCCTGAGCCATGCTGGGGTCATCCAAATGCACTGCCTGCCCTGTACCCCTGACACTCACCTCTCTCACCCCACTTCCCATCAGTTGCCCAACGTGGCTGTAAAAGTGAAGACCCCAAAGGAGAACTGAGGCCCAAAGCCCCAGCGAAGATCCCCCTGGCATCTCCCTTCTCTTGGGGCTGCAGCAGGGCTTGTCCCACCCCAGGCAGGGGCACAGCACGGCACTGGCCCCCCAAAGTTCCCTCCCAGACTGGGCAGTGCCACTGCCATCACCCCAATTAGCAGGAGAGATTACGGATCCTTCCCAAGGGAAGATTACCCTGCTCGGATCCTGCCACTTGCTCCGGCTTCCCAGCTGATTTGTCTGGGGCTGTAGCTAATCCCCTCTGGGGCAGACACCAGATTGAGCCGCGATCCCTGTGTGGTGGCTGCCAAAAGCCCCCTGTGCTCCTGACCTCCTTCCCGGCGCAGCAGCCGCGCGGCAGCCAACGGGCTCTGCTCATCCCCCCTAATCCCGGGGGAGCCGGGGGGAGAGGGGCTTCTTAACTGGGGATCTTTGGCAGAGCCTGCAGTGGCCGCACGGTCACCGCCAGCCTGGCTGAGCGCCCACCATGGGACAGGGACACGGCTCGTGCCATGTGGCCGGCGGTCCCGTGGGACCCCCGGGGGGCGGGAGGTGGGCGCCGGCGCAGGCACAGGCAGCCATCCGGTGAAAATCCGCATCCCTGTTATGCAACAGCGCTGATTTATTCATGCCTGAATCGGGCACTGGCCTAGAAATTAGCCAGGGCGATGCCGGGGAGGGGCCGGGCCAGGGAGGTGCCGGAGCCCCGGGGCAGTGGCAGGAGCAGGGCCGGGCCCATGGGACACCATGGGGACCGTGGGTGGGCGTTCACCCCACAGTGGCGATAGCAGATGGGGCTCCAGGTCCTACATGGGGTCCACAGCCCACCGGGTGGGCAGGGAAGGGGCTGAGCCTCCTTCTCCCATACCAAATTTCCCAGAGCCAGGAGCAGGAGCTGCTGCACAGGCTGGGGATGGCCCATGTGGAGGCTGTGCAGGGGCAGAAGTCAGAAGTGGAGCTCAGGAAACTCCTTGGAATAGCAACAACAGCAGGAGCAAGTGCTGTGCCTGTCCTTTCCTGGGATGAGTGCTCCAGCCTGACCCAACAGGGACAGAAAAACAGAGACTGGCACAGCCATGGCTCTGCTGAACAGCACCCAGGCACCTGCTGCCTCCCTGCCCCGGGGTGGAGGAGCCACTCATGCCCCAGACACCCATGTCAAGGGAGCAGGGACAAGGGGTATCCATGGGCTGCCTTGGGATCACACCATCACTGGGAGCTGCAGCCAGGAACCCACACCAGGACAAACACCAGTGCCGGGAAGTGGCGGCTTCCTGTGGTGACAAAGGGTTCCCCTGCAGCCCCATGTGACCATGGGGGCTCTGGCAGCGCTGCTGTGGGGCAGGGGGAGGCCACAGCAGAGCACAGGGACCGGCAGGACAGATGGAAAACATCCCGGGACTCCACTGAGCAAACATCTACTGCCCCCAGCTCCGAGCCCCGGCTCCGGGGAGGGACCAGGCTGTGGCCGAGTGGCTGCACGTTCCCAGCCGAGAGGAAACAGATGCCACCAGCCCGGCTCAGGCATTTCCCAGCCCTGTCAGGGGGTGCTGAGGGATTTGCAGGTAGCAGAGGCTGTGGGATCACATCCTGCCCTGACTCTGCCTTCCTGTATCCTCCAGGATATTTCAGTTTAGAAGGGGAAGCAAGGCACAGAGCAGGGAGCCAGGCACCCTGGAAGCAAGGGATGGTCTCAAGCTGCAGGAATGGGGCAGGGAGGGTGGGAGTGGGCACAGACCTCGCAGAAGAGGCACTTGTGCCCTGGCATTGACAGAGAGTCACAGAAACAGCTGTAGAAACCAGCACAGATTTACTGTCAGAACAAAACTCCCTAACATCTAAAGGCCACCAAGTGTCCCGGCATGGCCACAGCACCAGGACAAGGAGGGCTGAGGGCAGGGAGAGCCTGACCCCAAGCCCAGCCCCCAGCAGCACCCCGGCCCCACTCCGGGCCGGCAGGACGGTCACTCTGTGGCCAGCTGCCGCTGCTGCTCCAGCAGGGATTCCAGCAGGTTGGCTCTCTGTATGGCCGCCTGCAAGGGAGCACAGGGGAGCTCGCAGTGCCCACAGAGCCAGAGCCAGGGGCAGGGCTGGTGCTGCCCCACTCACCTCGTACTGTTTCCGCAGGCTGCTCACGCTCTCCTCCTTCCTCAGCACCGCCGACTTCACCCTGATGTGGACACACAGGACATGAGGACCCGGCCCTGGAGCCCAGCCCCAAACACTGGGCCAGGCCCTGCCCAGGGGGGCAATTTCAGCCCTGGGGAGCTCAGCCCCCCTCCCACCACAGCCAAAGCCAGGAGCCCTGGGCTCAAGGTGCTGTCACACCCCAGCAGACCTTTACTCCCTTGTGAGAGCTGTGTAGTTTGGATTGAGTTGTCAATGGGAAGAAGGGGATATTAGCTTCCCAAGGCTCCATTAATTATTAGGACGGTAGAATTTTCGGGGATGTCCCAGCTGCCCTCAGTCTTAGTGGCTGTGCCCTGACCCTGTACAGGCTGCCCAGGGAGAAGAATTGCTTCCCTGGCCCCTCTGGAGACAAAGATCATGTGGCTGCAACTACAGGAATCTTGTGTGAGCCATGGCAGAGCCCTCAGGAGCTGACAGTGATCCTGGCCAGGGCTCCTGCCAGGGAGGAATGCAGATGGAGCTGCACTCCACTGGCCTGGGCCCTGCTCCTGCACCACACGGCCTCCCTCACCTCCGGTGAACCTCCTCCAGCTCCCGGTCCTTCTCCCGCACCAGCCTGTCCAGCTCCAGGCGCTGCCGGGCCCTCAGCTCTGCCATCTCCGCCTTCAGCTGCGCGTTCTCCTCCTCCATCCCCACCAGCTTGTCCATGAATTCCTGCCAGATCACCTCAATCAGGCCACTGCACTCCTGGGCCAGCTGGTCCTGGACCTGCACCCAGGCACAGGGCAACAGTGGGGTATGGAGCCAGCCAGGGCCCCGGCTCAGCTCCTTGCCCACCTTCCGGATCTCCTCCACCTCCTGCTCCTTGTGCTTCAGCAGGCCCTGCAGACGGATGCTCTCCCCTTCCAGCTCAGCCAGCCGCCCCTTCAGCTCATTGCAGCGCTCCTGCAGCTTCCGCTCGGACCGCTCCAGCTCCTGTAGCTCCACCTCGTACTTGTCTCGGATCCTCTTGATCCTATCAGAAGGACAGGAAGTCTGGATCATCCCAGCACTGCAGGGATCGTCCCAGGGCTCTTCGTGCCACAGGAGGGACCAGGGCACAGCAGCAAGGGGGGATCTGCCCCATGGAAGATCCAGGGCTGTTTCCTCAGGTAAGAGGCAAACTTCATCCCTGCAATCCACTCCTTTCTCTCCAGCTGCTCCAGAGCTTGCTGGAGAGTTGCATAGGGGACAGGGAAAGGGGACCAGCCCCCTGAGGACCTGAGGCCTCCCTCCTCCCTCTCTCCCTCACCTGTTCTCCGCTGCCCTCTCACACTCCTCCTTGGCCAAGGACGTGTCGGCCTCCAGACGCTGGATCACTAGCTCGATCTCTTTGTCCCTCTCCTTCCTCATCTCCTCCCGCAGCTCACGCTCTCGGGAGAGCAGCCAGGCTTCCTGGGGACAGAGATGGCAAATGTGGCCTCAATACCTCTCAGAGCCCACGGGTGGCACCTTTGGAGGACAGCTCTTGCTGTTACCTCCTTCTTCACATAGTTGGCCTCCCAAGCCTGCTTCTCCATCTCCAGCTGGTCCTTCAGTACCTTCAGTTCTGCCTGTAAGAAGGCAGGAAAACAACAGCTCAGCCCCAGCAGCATCCCACACCAGCTGAGAGCAGCCCCATGGTACCAACACACACAGGGGATGGGGCTTGGTGCCAGCACCCAAAACCAGCCACGCTGAGCCCAGAGGTGACGGGAACCAGACCTGGTGCCGCCTCTCCTGCTCCTCCCTGTCCTTGGCGTTCTCCTCCCGCAGTGCCCGGGTGAGGGCTGAGCTGTTGGCCTCCAGCTGCCGCCGCAGCTCCTCCGCCTCCGCACGCTGCCTGCACAGACACAGCTCCCAGTGCCCACACCAGCACTGGCCCTCTTCCCCCAGGAACCTGACCCAGGCTCTGGGGATGCCCCAGCCCTGAGCCCCCAGCCCGCTCACCTGGCTGCTTGCTGGCTCAGCCGCTCCTTCTCCTCGGCCACCTCGGCGTAGAGCCGGCGCCGCTGCTGCTCCAGCGCCTGCTCCTCCTGCTCCAGCTGCTGCTCACACCTGCGGGGCAGACACCTCAGGGATGTGTCTCTGGGCACTCGGCCACCTCTCCACCCTGCTCCATCCCAACCCCTCCATGACGCCAGAGCATGCTCCCAGCTCAGTGGCATCTCCCGCCTTGGGCTGGTGGGAAGGGGCTGCTCCCCATGGAGTTGCAAATATTGGGAACCCACCATCAGACTGGTGCTGGACACCACCCCGGAGCTGTGACCCCCCACCCACCGCTGCCGGGCGCGCTCCCGCTCCCGCTGGCTCTGCTCCTCCTTCTCCCTCTCCAGCAGCCCCCGCAGCTCCTCCGCCTGCCGCCCGTAGCGCTGGGCCGCCCGCTCGTCCGACTGCAGCAGCTCGGCCTCGTGCAGCAGCTTCAGCTTCCGGATGTCCTCGCGGTGCTTGGCCATGAGCTTCTGGATCTCTGGCTCCAGCCCTGGGACAGCGGGAAGGACAGTCACGGCTTGGCCCCAGCACTGCCTGGATCCCAGCCCCGGTGCCCTTGGCCGGCTGGCGTGGGGGCTGCGGACACAGCAAAGGGGCTGGTAGGAAAGGGGGATGAGCATGGAGGGGTGCTCTTGCTGTCTGGCACCTGCTCCACCAAAAAACAGGGAGCAGAGACTACCCACTCTGAGGAACCCTAACCCAAACTCTCCTGGACCAGCTCGGATCTGATCCCAGCACCACCTCAGCTCCAGCCACTGCTGAGGGAACCTGCCCGTACCTTTCACAGTGATTTCTTTGATCTTTTTGGTTTTCTCTTCAATCCACTTCTCCCGTCGGACTTTCTCTGTTGCACTCATCAGCTCCTTCAGTTTCTTAATCTCCTGTTTGGAAGCAAACAGGAAAATTTCAGAGAGAAGCTGGGAGAGAAAACCCCCAGAAGCCTGGAAGATGGGCTGTTGGAAAGGAAGCTGCAGGGAAGAGCAGAGGGCCAGGGCTGCCCATGGACAACTCACACAGCCCTGGCCAGGTGTGTTCACCCAGCCCAGGGAACCAGCCACACACTCCCCCAGTGCATCCTTCTCTCTCCAATGGGATGGTGGGAAGAGTAAAACCCTTGGGAAAGCGCTCACTGGCCAAGACATGAGAGCACTGGGGGCTGCCAAGGGTCTCTGCATGCAGGGCAGCCCATCTGTCCCTGTGTGATGGTGCTTTCCTCTCCAGCCTTCCCTCTCCCTGCCATGGAAGACCCTCTGGCAAGGGTTGGAGCAGGGCTGGAGCAGGTCAGGGCACGAGAGCAGAGGACAAGGCACAGAACAGAGCAAAGACCACATTTACCTCACAAAAGGGGCCCAAAGTGCGCCAGACCTGGGGAGAAAGAAAGGAGGGGATGGAGAGAGAAGGGGAATCTTGGGGGAGAGGGGAGAGGCAAATCCACACAGCCGTGTCTGTGGGATCCATGGGCAGGGCAGAGGTGGGCAGGGGTCTGTGGGGGAGGGTCATGCCGACAGGGGCATGCCAAGGACTCGACTGCACTGCTGGCAATGGGGCAGAGCCAACCCTGCTGGGAGTGTGCTGTGGTCAGAGCCTGCTCTGGAGATCTGGGGACCCCCATGGCCTGGCCAGGCATGAGCTCAGCTCCAAGGCCAAGAGCAAGCAGGGACTGGGATGGCAGGGCTGGGATGAGCCCAGTGGTGCTGCCTTCCTGCCAGGGGGAGCCGAGATATCTCTACTGGTGGGAGAAGGAGCTCTGTGCACACTCCCAGCTCCCAGGAACAGCAGCACATACTTGCTGGGGAGCAGCCCTGCCTTGTATGTTTAGGTGCTGGGTAGGGCAGCAGCCCAGAGAAACCCACCCAAGTCTGTTACTGTTGCTCACACAACTCATGTTCCATTCTAATCCTATTCCATTCAGCTCCAAGAGCACTCCTGCCCCTGCAAAGGGGGCTGGAAGGCACCCAGCTCCAGAGGATATAGGTACAAATTCTCCCACAGCATCAAGTTTGTGCCCATGCTGGTTTTCACCAAAAAGGGCTGGAGAATCCTTACACAAGCAAAGCACAACCCACTGGTCACCCCCAGTCTGGAAGAGCTCTGCCCACAACAGGATCATGGAATCACAGAATGGCCTGGGTTGGAAAGGACCTTAAAGTTCATCCAGTTCCACCCCCTGCCATGGGCAGGGACACCTTCCACTGCCTCAGGTTCCTCCAAGCCCCATCCAACCTGGCCTTGGACACTTCCAGGGATGGGGGAACTACAGCTTCTCTGGGCAACTCATGCCAGATGTGTGGAAGGGTCTCCCCAAGCAAAGCCTGGGAGCTCATGCTGTCCCCTTGGTCAGTGCCACACTCCTGGCAGCAGAGGACAGGAGCCCCTTGGGGATCCAGGACAAAGCTCTGTGGTGACGGGGTCCTTCTGTGCACAGGGAAGTGCTCCTTGGAGTGACCAGGCCCCACCAAGGTGACAGAGACCGAAGTGCTCTGGGCAGATTCCCCATCAGAGCCAAACCAACCAGCTCTGCCACAGCACCAGGACACACATGTCCCCCCACCTTCCCCGTGCCCTCACCAACTCATGCTGCTCCTGCATCTGGCTGATCTTCTGGCCATACTTGTGGTCCACTTGTTTCAGCTCCACCACCACGGCCTCACACTTCTCACTCAGCACCTTCTTGTCATCCAGGAGCTGGACAGGGCACAGACACAGCATCAGGCAGGTGCAGCCACCCCAGCCTCTGCCTTCAGAAGCCAGGCTGAGGCATTACCTGATCGATGAAGGCCAGGTGCCTCTGGATAGCTGCCTCATACTGCTCCCTCTGCAGCCTGAGCTGGTGGCTGAGCTCCTTCTCAGTCTGTTTGACGTGCCGGTCGGTCAGTTCCCGCTGCTGAGCCTGTGGGGTGCACGGAGGGAACAGCCAAGGGACATCAGAGGGAAGAGTTACTCCATTCCCAGCGCATGGACAGGGAATAACTGCTGGATATAGAGGCGTTGGTGGGCAAGGACAAGGAGGGACACAGGCAAACAAACCCCTGGTTCTCACACCTCCCACCCCGATCAGCAGGAACAGCCAGACCCTTGTGGGACAGAGAAGAAGGGAGTTCAGTCCAGGTCCTGACTAGAAGATCTTTAAGGTCCCTTCCAACCCAAACCATTTCATGATTCTATGAAATGAAGGAACAGTCCTGCTCAGAGCCCTGTTCAAGTGCTCCAAAGCTCCAGCCCCAAGAACCCTCTGTGAGGCTCCTGGACCCAGCTGCCCAGCTGGCTGACGCACCAGGGCTGTCTGCAGCAGGCTGATGGCTCGCTTCTTCTCCTCCACTTCCAGCTTCAGCCTCATCATGGAGTTTGTCACCTCTGTGGCAACAGCTGACACCTGCTCCACGTGAGCCAGCTCCTCTTCCAAGAGGAGACTCTGCCAGAGCAGAAAAAACATTATTAAAAGGTGGTGGAACCACGTGGAATAAGGACAGGACATTGGGGGATGATTCCCACCAGGGTCCCACACCACCTCTCTAACACAGGTGGACTCACCTCCCGCTGTGTGGCCGAGGCAGCTGATCTGGGCCTCTCCTGTTCTGACCTCTCCATCTCATCCAGGAAACTGATGATGCTTTGGAGTTTGGCCTCCGAGAGCAGGGCCCCGTCCTCGGGGACCCCCGGCGAGTGGTTCAGCTTCCCAAACTTCTCCAAGTTATCAGCAGTCAGGGAATTGGAGCTGGGCTCCTGCTGGGAATTCATCATGGTGAATGAGCACTGAGGGGAAGACTTGGGAGAAGAGGTGCTGGCTGTTCTCCATCACTGGAGCCCAGTCCTCTCACTGCGCCCCAAGAACCAGCCTCATCCTCAGCTAACCCCACTCCCGTCACAGCACTTGCATGGATTTCCTGCTCCTTGTGGATTCCCAAGCCCTGGCTGCATCAAACAAATCCTCCACCTCCAGACTCGCTCCTCCACCTCCAAGCTCCTCCATCACCACCCCCAAACTCCTTCATCAGCCTTTCTAAGCTCCCCCACCACCTTCCCCAGCAGTGACCCAGCTGTTTCTCACCAGGCAGCTGTTGCTGCCCAAGGATGGACACACCACCCTCATCCCTCAGCTTACCCTGTCTACCCAGGCATGTCTGTCCTTCTTGAGGAGCTTGGGTGGGGGCAGCAGCTCCGGCTCCTCCTCCAGCAGCCGGAGCGTATCCAGCAGCTCATTGAGTGTGACCTTGGATGGAGCCCTGCTGCCAGCAGTCACTGCTGTCTCCAGGTCCTCGTTACCTGTCTCTCTGGAGCTCACATCCTATGGGAGAAGATATACCTTGCAGTGAGAAAGTTTTCTGGGTCTCCCCAGAAGCCAGCGAAGGCTCCAAAGCCACCCTGGCAGAGCAACTGGTGCCAGGAGCCCCAGGGGGCACAGCCAGACCCACCTGCAGCTTGTCCTCTGCCCCAGGGTCCTGCGAGGGCACAGAGCAGAGGGCTGTGAGGCCACTTCCTTCTGGCTCCGCAGCTGCTGGAGGGGAATTGGCCTCTGCAGGACCAGAGTGTTCTCAGGCACTCGCCACAACCAGCCCCGGGGAAGCAGCTCCCAGAGCAAACAGCTCCTTGTCCCCCAGCCCCAGAGCTCTGGGGACACGCCGGAGGGACTCACCGGTGTTGTTGGCTTTGGTGAGGCTGCCAGCTGGGCTGACATTCCTGGCTGAGGCAGGTTTGGCACCAGCCTTCTTCTTGGGCACCCTCCTGCTCTCCTTCACCACCAGCTCTTCTTCTGCCAAGCGCTTCATCTCCAAGGCCTTTTGGGCCCTTTTCTGGTGCAGCTCCTGCAGGGACAGAGGAGCCATGGGTGTCCTGAAGTTTTGGGAAAGCACAAACGTGTTTGCAAGGCTGTGGCAGTGTTTTGCCATTCTCCAGCTGCTCACTGCTGTATCTTCCCCAATAACCCCCACAATGGAACATGATTCCAATTAAGGCAGAGAATTTGGGGTTTAAAACATCTCCAGCTCTACTGCCAGCTCCTGCAGCCTGTGCCAGCCCCATCTGCACCACCAGCTGCAAGAAGAGGGTGACAATAATGTGTTGCTTCCTGCCAAAGGGCACAGAGCAGTGCTCAGCCCAACCCTTGAGGGATCCTGCTCCCGAGAAGGGTCCTGTTCCCAAGACACACACATCCTCGGCCATTCCAAGGAGCTTGGAGTCTCCCTGTCTGAACATGGCCCCCATTCTCCTGAGAACTAGATGGAAATCAGCACTGTCTTCACAAGCTCGGAATGAGCTGCCAAGGCTTGGCAGGAGGACAGCAGGAAACCGCTCTGTGGCACCTCCATCTCCGGAGGGAACACTCCATTTCCAAGGCTGGCTCTGATCCTGCCTCATGCCAAGGCCCTGGAGATGCACAGCGGCCTCTTGCTGCCTTGCCAGATGTTGCCAACAAGCAGGTGTCACACAGGCCGTGCCGGGCTCGCCCTGTCCCCACCTGGATGGCCGCACGCCGGGCCAGGCGTGCCTTCTCCTCTCGGATCTTCCGCCGTTCCTCGTCCTTCCTCTCCTGCAAATCCAGGATATTCCCCTCCTCCATCCGCTGCTGCCTTTCCTTCCAGAGATGAGGGTCAAAAATGTTATGGAATGCTCTCCATCACTCACCAATGAGAAATGGGAGGGGGAACTCACACCTGAGGTCACCCTGTATTCAGGTTTTCCATCCTCCCAACCTCCCCTCTGTGCAGGTGAGGAGCCGTCAGAACAGCTCCACTTTGGAGCAGCTCATTTTTTTTAGAGCCTCAATGCAATTATTATTATTATTATTATATCATCTGGGTCTGCAACCACTGAGGAAATGAGACTTAAAAATAGACTCTCACACGCCAGAGCGATGGCGCTTTTCGTTATTGGGATAAATAATTGAACAAAGAAACACAAATAGCTGCAGTGCCGGGTCAGTCTAATGAGCCACCCTGTTAAAGGATTCGTTAGGATGAGCCAAGATGGGGCATCCCTGGTCCAGACCATCGGAATTCAGGGAGATTTGTGCTGCTGGAGTTCCTGCTGGAACCAAAGCCAGGCTTACCCTGGATACAGCCAGTACAGCCCTGTGGGGGCTCTCTGGACGCAAAGCCAGAGCCCCCTCCACTCCCACAGCCCTGGTCTGGTGACTAAAGGGACCCGAATCCCCCCACTGACATGGTGAGCAGGACATGGGTGTCAGGGATGTCTGGACTACAGGGCAGAGGACAGAACTGACCTCCCTTTTGGTGGCCATCAGGCGCCCCAGAGCTGCTGCTGCCGTCCTGTGCCGCTGCGAGTGCCGGCGGTACCAGCGCTGGATGGTGACAGCAGCCAGGTTCACCTGCTGGATGAACCTGTGGGGACAGGGAGGGGGGTCAGCATGGCCCCGGGGCCTCCTTGGGCAGCACTGACCCCTCCAGCCGCAGCAGAGCAAAGATGGCTTGTCCACAGCACTGGGACTTCTGCCCCTCTACCCCCCAAATCAATGAGGCCTTTTCCCAGACTGACTTTTGGGATGGGAGGAACTTGTGCCTTTGATGACACCCCAAAGCACAGAGCCATGTCACGAAGACGGTGAATTGGCCCTTCCCCAGTGTGAAGCTCCAGAGGACAACAATAAGCTCCCCTGGAGCTCCTCACACTGCCTGGCACCATCCTTTTGCCTCTTCCCTCACCTCTCAGCCTCCTCCTCCGTCACCTCCCTCCTCCTGGGAGTGCTGCTGCTGCTGCTGCTGCTGTTGTTGTTGCGGGTCATGATGTTGTTGCTGGAGAAATTCTTCTGAGACTTCACGAAGCTGCTGCCACCACCTTCCCCATCCTCATTTGAGGTTGCTTTCACAACATTGCTGGGACAGAAGATGAAGCCACTCAGCCCCATCCTGTGCCACATGGACACATGGCCCCAGCCCGGCCACTGAGCCAGGACCCCACCACACTCACTTGAGGGAACTGGGAGCCTGGTTGGAGCTCTTGGGTGCGGGGCCCTTCTCAGCAGTGGAGTAGTTGTTGTGCACCATGGTGGTGACACAGTTGCCCATCGCGCCCTTGTTGCTTCTTGTGTGGAAAGAAAAGGAGCGTCAGGATCAGCCCCCTCCCCTCTCCAAGTGTTTTCCCAGTGCAGTTCCTCCCACCCCAAACCCCAGCACTCCCTCTCCTACCTGTTGTTGGCAGTGAAGTTGGCAGCCAGGAGCACCGTGGCCTCCTTCCTCCTCATGCCCGCGGGTGGCTCGAGGCTGTGGGAGCCGGAGGGGCCCGGGAATGCCCGGGGCTGGTCATCCTGCCATGGAGTCAGCAGGAATAAGTGCCAACAAGCACCAAACCCACTGCCTCAAACACCTTCAGGAGCACAGAGCCAACCCAGTCCACCCACCCCGAGCCCACTGTCCTCACCAGGATGTTCCACGTGGTTTTCTTTTCTGGGGAGGTTTTGCTCAAAGTTGCCAGTTTCTTTCTTCCTCCTGAACTGCTCTCAAAGAAGGCCAGGAAGTCTCCTGTCTGCTCCGAGCTTTAGCCAGACCCAGGGAAGGCAGAATGGAGAGAACAGGGGTCTGGGATAACTCACAGCCACAGGACACACTCTGACAATGCACAGCACTCAGACACACTCTGTGATACTGTGAAATCCTAAACAAGGGACCTCCCCTCCAAAAAGCAACCAAATAAAGCCCAGACTCTTGGTTTTCTAGGGCCATGTTTTTATGCCTGATGTGCATGATGGAGCTCAATGTACATTTTGGGAAGGCTCTGGCTCCCCCACAGGAGCAGGGAGGTTGGACACACCCCCGGGACAGACAGACACACGTCCCTGGCTGGGGCTGTACCTGTGTGCACTGTTCACCCGCTGGTTCACCTGGGTGGTGCTGTTGGACCTCCGCAGGTTGTTCATTGCCCTCGATCCCGCATCTTCCTGCAGAGGAGAGGGATCAGTCTGGCAGCCACGTTCAGGAGGAACACAGACAAGTCAGGCAGCCCAAAACAGCCCGTGGTGTTCCCCTCACCCCCCTCACACAGCCCGGACATGGAGTTCCCGCTATCCCAGGGCTGCCAAGCTCTCCTTGAGAAGCGGGCAATGACACCTCGCTCCGGCGCTGCTGAGCCAGCAGGAACACGTTCCTCAGCACAAGCTCCCAGGAATGAGGGCATGGGAATGCTGCCAAGGGATTACTCAGCACAGACTCCTCACTGCTGGATCCTGACAGAGCCCAGCAAGTACCTGGGGCTCATTCCCTCTGTGGAACCCCTACTCAGTGAGATACTGGCATAGCAAGAACAGAGGGTGCTCAGCGAGTGGCAGGGTGGGCCTGAAATCGCAGTAGGAGACAGCAGGAAATCAGGAGGTTCTAAATGGAACCTGGTGCAGGGAGGCGAAGGGCAAGGAAGGGAAAACAGGGGAGCGTGATGCTCCCTAGATGCTTTTCTGCACATTCTATAGCATTGAGCACAGACCCCCGAGCAGTGATCCCGAGGGTGGTCCCGGGGCAGAGCGGGGGAACCACACCGAGAGGGATGTGGGGGTGCACGGGGACATCCCGCACCCAGCACACACTCCCTGCCCCTGGCACGGCGGGGCAAAGGCCCCGGGCTCACCAGAGAGTTCCTCTTGGGTTTGCCATCAGTGGTGACGGACACGGAGCGTGCCACGAGCTTGGCAGGGGAGGCACTGCCGGGGCGGCGGGACAGCGGCGCGGGGAGCCCCGTCAGCACCAGGTCGGCCACGCCGGAGCCCGGCACGGAGGAGCAGCTGCGGGTGCTCTTCATGCTGGAGCAGAATGGAGGGGCCCTGGAAGAACAGAGCAGAGCAGTGAGGCCCCGGGGCACCCAGGCTCGGAGCTGGGCACTCCAGCTCCTGCAAACACCAGCACACGGAGCTACAGCTGCTTCCACGTGGGGTGAAACACCTTCCCCTGTACTTCCACTGCCAAACAACCCCGGGCACAGGCCTGGAGGGGCTCTGGGTGAACTCCTCACTGCCTTCACCCAACACTGCAGCCTTCCCACGTCCTGCTGACCCATTTATGGGCTGGGATCCCAGCACAGGACCAAAGGAGAAGAAAAAGCCCCGCTCCACATCCCAGGCTCCTTCACCCCACACCAACCGTGGCTGCCAGAGGGGGCCACAGGGTGGGTTTTGGTTCAACCTGCATCAGGCAGAGACACTGAAGAACCACCCAGGCAACACCCAGGGATCCTCCCCACACCAAGTGTTCCCAATCCCTGCCGAGCAGCTGTTCAGAAGTGACCGTGCCCTCTCGGGGGGCACAGGGAGGGCTGAGCCCCCTCCCAGCTCACGGGGCAGCTTTTCCCCTCTACATTCCCCCAGCACTGGGCCAGAAGCTGTCGCTGTTCCAGGCAAACACATCACTTTATTTCTTTATTACCCAAACTGTTCCCAAACTCTAAACCCCCTTTCCCTGCAGCCCTGGCTTCCCTCCCTGGGACTCCACTGCAGCCTTGGCAATGCCTTGGGCTCCACAACACGGGGAAACAAATGGCTCTCATGGAAACCCCGGGGCTCACAGCACAAAACAGGGCTCAGGCCCCAAGCCCAGGCCCAGCACAGCCACCCAGAGCCCCCCATCCCCCAGCCCAGACCCCCAAGCCCCTGAGGCTTAGAATCCCCAGGCCCCACATGGCCCCAAGCCCCCAGACCCCTCAGGGCCCAGGGGCAAGCCCTGATCCCTCAGACCTTAAACCCCTGATCCCTCCAGCACCACCCTGGCCCCAAGCCCAGGCCTCTAAGCTCCCAAAACCTTGACCTCCCCAGGATCCCCCCGTCAAGGCCCAGGACCCCCCAGGACCCCAGCCCAGGTCACAGGTCCGAGCCCAACCCTCCAAAGCCCAGATGCCCTGGGATCCCCAAGGCCCAGATCCCCACAAGACCCTCAAATCCCAGCTCCCCAGACCCCAAGGTCCCCGAGCCCCAGACCCTTCCAACTCCCAAGCCTCCAGCCCCCAGCCCAGGCCCCAAGCCCCAAACCCCGACACCCCCAAGCCCCGCCGCCCCACACGCCCACGCTGACGGGTTCCACGCACCCCGGCGCGGGGGAGGCGCCCCCGGGGGCGATGCCGGGGTCGATGCCGGCCCTGCCCCGGCTCCCCCCGGGCCCCTCGGCCGCCATTGCCGCCCCCAGCCCCTCACCTACGGCCGCGCTCCGGCCACGCCTCCGGGGCGGGGTCTGCGCACAGCGGCCAATGGGGAGCGAGGGTGGGGCCAAGGGAAAACACATTATTGGTTGAGGTGGGAAAGGGGGCGTGACTTAGGGGGAAGGAGCCAATGAGACGCGAGGAGGGCAGGCTATGGGGAGGGGTTTGATCCACGTGGGCGGGGGGAGAGTGATGGGGCTACTGGGGGGGAAATGGGGCTACTGGGGGGGAATAGGGGGCTGTGAGGGGGGGAAATGGGGCTATTGGGGGCTGTGGGGCAGGGGGAGCCGGGAGGAAGATGGAGGAGTCATGGGGCTATCGGAGGGGGGAACAGTGGGGCAGAGGAAAAACCATGGGGCCATTAGGGAGCTCTGGGGCAGGGGAAAACAGCTGGGCAGGAGGGACAGATGTGGGGCTACTGGGGGGCTGTGGGGCAAGAAGAGCGATCGGGGAGAGGGGAGCCACGGGCAGGGCTCCAGCAGTGGCGCAGGAAGAAGTCACGCATTCCCAGACCCGAGTGGGGCTTTATTGGTGGGCCCCAGCCCCATGGGGACAGCACCTTCTCCCACCTCGGCCGCAGAGCCCAGGCAGGAGCTCCCCATGGCTGTGCCAGGGTCCCCAGAGCACCCCCAGCTGAGCCCAAGGGGGTCCTGGGCTCCCCCACACCCCTCTCTAGCCCAGACGAGCAAGGGGTGCCGTGGCCAGACCCCTCTGCCCACCTGGAACACCAGGGACAGCGAGAGGGACTGTCACCTGACGGAAGCCCCGTGTCCCCCCTGAGGGAAAAGGACACCACAGGCCCCGCAGGGAGGGGGGCACAGCCCCCACAGCCCCCGGGACCCCACAGCAGCTACATGTTGAGGAAGGCGAAGGCCGACGGCTCCCGGGGCCCCTCCGTGCCTGTGCCTGTGTCCGTGTCCATGTCCCCGGGCTGGGGTGGCATCTGTGGCTCTGCCAGCGGCGATTCCGGCCGGAGCACAGCACCAGGACAGGCCACCAGCTCCATCCCAGCGAACAGGGACAGCCCAGGGGTCACTGTGTCCCCCCCCAGCCCAATCCCCCCATCCTGCTCACAGGGACAGGCCGGCACCGCGGCCCTGGGGGGCTCAGCTCCCACCCCCAGCTCCTCACCAGGGGCTGGGGGGGCCGCGGGGGTCGGGGCCGGGCTCAGGGGGGTGAGGATGCTCTCGTTGGCCAGCGCCGGGATGTCCATGAGCAGGTCCCCGGCTGAGCCCACCGGGGGGGCTGGGGGTGGGCGCGGGGCCTTGGGCAGGGGCTGGGCCCGGCACAGCGCCTCGAACTGCCGCAGCATCTGGGAGAGGAGCGGCGAGGCCAGAGTGAGAGCGGCACCGGGAGAGGGCCCGGCACCCGTGCCCAGGCAGAGGGACTGTCCCCAGTGTCCTCTCAGACTGGGAAGCCAGTCCTGGGAGCCCCCCCCGCCCTGGGATCGGGCACAGGGATGTCCCCAGAGTCACCTTGGTTGCTCGGTTGGCCACGGGCCCGGGGCTGCCTTGGCTGAGCTGCTGCAGGTGCTGCCGGGTCACAGCAAAGATCTGCTCTGGGGAGAGCAGGTCGGAGCAGCCGAGGGCAGAGAGGGCAGACATGGATCTCTGTGGGAAAGGGGAGTCTGGCTGAGCTGGGCAGCTCCCAAGCCCCTGAGACCCTTCAGGGGGGATGCCCCATGCTCACCATGCGGACACTATCGCTGGGATCCTCCAGAGCCCGGCCCAGCAGCTCCAGCACCACCTCGCAGTTCAGGAGCCCACACCTGGACAGGGAGGGGTGTCACGGCCACCCACAGCACTTTCCTACCCTGGGGGTCCATGCCTGGGCAGCCGGGGTAGGGCAGGAAGGGCTCAGGCTGTCCCCAGAAGGCCCTGGGGAGTGCCCACCTCCAACACTTACTCCTTGAGGAAGTGCTGAGCTTCCTCCCTGGTGAGGAAGACCCTGGCCCCACGTGTCAGCCCCGACACCAGGCTCACTTCCCGCCGGCAGTCCCCTGGGCTGTCAGCATCCACCCTGCTGGGGACACACCTGGTGGGCAGAGGGGACACCTGCTCCCCCCTCCTGGGGTCCGGCAGAGACCCCCCACCTCGAGCAGCTCTGCCCACCCACAGCCAGGAGAACAAACATCCCAGGAGGAACACGGCCGGCCAGCAGCACCAGGGCAATCCTGATGAACAGCATGGGAAAGGAGAGCAGCATTCTGGGGATGCACCTCGGACAGTGCCAGGGGCAGGGGGGCTCTCCAGGATGACCCCGGGGGCAGGGGAGCCCTGGGGGCCCCTCTCACCTCTCGGCCCCGTGGCTCAGCTCCCGGCTGGCCCCGGAGCGACTGTCGCTGCCGGATTTGCTGCCCGAGTCCGAGGCGCGGCTCCGCTCGTGGCCCTGCGAGGATTCCCGGGAGCTGTGCCCGCTGTCCGCCTCCTCCCAGCCGCCCCCGGCCAGCCCGGGCTGGTGGCTCACTGCGGGGACAGCGGCGCTGACAGGGGGTCCCCACACCCCCCAGGATGGGTGGGGACCCCCAGGCCCCCCAGCAGGACCCACCTCGGGACCCCCGTGTGGCAGGGGGTGGCGGCGGGGCCGGGCTGCCCACAGGGGAGGGGGCTCGCACGGGCTCATAGGTGTCGTCAAGGAGGTCCCCCCGGGGCCGCCGGGGTCCCCCTGGTGCTGGGAGCACGGCCTGGGCCACGGCCTCGGCCGCTCGCTGGAGGCTGCTCAGCAGGGCCTCCCCGGTGGAGGCTGCGGAGAGGTTGGGATGGTGAGAGAATCCTGGGAGCCCAACACGGCCCTGGGCACCCACCACCACCCCGCAGGCACCGAGGTGGGGTGGGGGATCACCCCAGCACGGGGTCTGGGCTGGGAAAGGGGGTGAGGAAACCCTGGGAGCGCTGGGAATGGGGCACAAAGAGCCCCCCAGGGCCCTGGCACAGCTCCTGGCAGGGCAGGACCTGCTGAGGGCCTGGCCAGGACTCACCAGGGCCGCTCCTGTCACCGCTGAAGCCGAATCCCTGCAGGGACCCGCAGGGGCTGGGGCTGGAGCCCATCCCTGGGGAGACACAGGGAACACTCAGCACTCGGGGCCCCCCTTGGGTGCTGTTGCTGCCCCCGGGGGTGCTGGGGGGCTGCACTCACCGGCGGGGGCCGGGGGCAGTGCCAGGGGCTGAGGCAGCGGCGCATCTGAGAAGAGAACGCTGGCCAGATCCTGTGGGATTGGGAGAGAGAGGGGTGTGGGCAGTGCTGGGACCCCCGGGGACCCCCAGGGCAGGGGCTTGGGACTGCCCTGTCCCCCCAGCACCCACCTGTGCGGCCGCCCGCACCTTCTGGTTCAGGCTGTTGCCATGCAGGGGGTCTGGGGGCCCGGAGAACACTGTGGGCACAGCGGGGGAAGAGATGGGGGACTCTCCAGGCAGGGCAGGACCCTGCTGCTGGCACAGCCCCCACAGCAGGAGCCCCCCGGGGTCTCCAGCCCCCCGCCCAGCCCATTACCCGCAGCCTCCCGGATGAACCCTGCGTTCCTCTTCAGCTGCAGCACGAACTGGGGGGAGCCCTGGGAGCAGGTGTGCAGCAGGATCTTCAGCACCTGGCTCGGGGGGACCAGGCCCGGTCAGGGGCGCCCCCTCAGCCCCCCGTGGGGTGGGGGGGTCCAGCCCATTTGCCCGTGGCACTCCTGGCACGGACCCACCTTCAGCTTGACGTGGCAGGAGCTGCTCTGCAGCCGCGTCAGGAGATGCTCCAGCAGGCACTGGCTGCTCCCGGGGGACTCGTGGGAGATCTCTGCACCGGGGTTAGGGATCCTGCGCCCCCCAGCCAGGATGGGGGCACCAGCAGCGCCCCCGGGATGCCAGGAACTCGGAACCCCCTACCCAGGACCCGGGACAGGGCCCACCCGACCCCAGAGAGCCCACCCGGCCCCACAGGACCCACCCAGCCCCACGAAGCCCACCCGGCCCCATAGAGCCCACCCAGCCCCACAGAGCCCACCCAGCCCCACAGAGCCACCCATGCCCCGGCTCCCCGAAGGATACTGGCGATCTCCTCGAACAGGTACCCGGGGCAGGGGGTGTCGTCGTCGGCCGTGCCCCGCAGCAGCACCGGCAGCTGCGGGAGGAGGGGGCGACGTGAGAGGGGCCGATCCCGACCCCAACTGAGGCTCTGGGACGGGCCCGGCCCCGCCAGGGCTGTGAGGCCGATGCAGAAGCGAGGTGGGGAGGGGGGCTGTACGTCGATGACGTCACGCGCGTGGCGTGACGTCACGCCCGGCCCCCCCACTCCCCAAATCCCCCCGTCCGTACCCGGCTCAGGAAACTCAGCCGGTCCCGCAGCGGCGCCGCCATGACACTGCCCGCACCGGGCCCGCCCGGCCCCGCGCCGGCGTCAGGGCCCCGCCTCCCGGAATTTCCCAAGCACCAATGAGAGGGAGAAGCGCTGCCGGCCGACCAATCGCCCTCGGGAGAGGGCGGGGCTCCGAGCGGAAGCGGAGAGCGAGGCTGACGCCAGCGGGAGAAGGGACGTAAACAACGGGCACCTCCGCCAATCAGAGTCACCCTCGCCGAGCGACCAATCAGGACAGGCTCTGCTGGGAGGCACTGCCGCCCAGTAGCAGAGGGTGGCGCTTTGACGGGCGGGGCGCGCAGCCAATGGCGTGCCGGCCGTCATGGCGGCGCCCATGCGGTGAGGCGATGCCGGGGCGCGGTGTGTGGCTGCGGGCGCGGGCGCGGCTGCGGCGCTTCCCGGCGGCGCTGGCGGCGTGCGGGGACCAGGTGGGGCCGGGGGGGACACGGCGGGGGGAACGGGGATGCGGGGCCGGGGAGGGGGGCACGGCCGCCCCGCTCCCGCCCGCTGTGGTTCCCGCAGGCCGCGGCCTACGGGCGGTGCGTGGCGGCGGCGGCGGCCGGGCCGGCGGAGCTGCGGCGGGACGCGTGCCTGCAGGAGTTCCGGGCGCTGCGGGAATGCTTCGCCCGGGCGGTACGTCCCGGCCTGGCCCCGGGCCCAGTCCCTCTGTCCCCACTGTCCCCACTGTCCCCGCTGTCCCCGTCCCTCGGCCCGCCCTGACCCGCTCTTTGCAGGCGAAGGCGACACCGAAGTGACCGCAGAGCTGCCCCCGCCGCGAGATGCTCCGGAGGAATCAAACCCTCAAACCCACCGGTTTGGCCTCAAATGATGGGGCACCCACCCCGCTCCCCGGAGTGCTGGAGCAGCCCCCCCGGGCTGGGTGAGGGGCGCGGATCTGTATTTATTTAAAACAAAATAAAATAATTCAGATCAAAATGCTTCAGCTTATTTTATTGATGGGCTCAGCCCGCGCCCCGGGCTCCCTCTCCCCGCGTTCCGCTCGCCCGGGGGAGCTGTTCCCGGCGGGAGGATCCCACAGGCTGCCAGCCCATTTTGGGCTGCCCGCGCCATTCCCAGCAGGGGGAATGTCAGGATCATCTTTGGTCCTTTGTGTTCACACGGAGAACAAACGGGCGGGTCTGACCCCGCACCGAAGGGGATGAAGGAGCCGACCCGGATCCGGCTCCCTCTGCTTCAGGAAGGCTGGTCGGTGCCACAGGGACACAGCCCGGATCCGTGTCCCCAGGGCAGGCCTGGGGCCGTGCTCCAGAGCCCATCCCTGCCCTCAGAGCAGCTCCGGGGCTTGTGCTTGACGACAGCGTTAATGGAGAAGCTCAGTGGGATGTGGGGGGTGCTGGGGGTTTAAGGCCATGGCATTCCAGGGGGTCTTCCCAAAGGGCTCCCGAGGCCGTGGCTCTGGGTTGTGACATCCTGGGAGCACCAGGCAGGGATGGTCCCACTCCATCCCATCAGCCACGGACTCGAGGTCCCCAAAGACACTTGGAGAGAGGGATATAAAACCCACCACAGTGATGAGGTCTGAGGGCTCCAGGCTGGGAATGCTCAGCCGATGTAGGGAGAGCTTTGGGATTGGATTCCCTACATTTGCAGGTCAGGATGCAAAAACACAAAAACCTAAAGGGTGAATGACTGGGATCCTGAAACCACCCAGGGCTCTCTGGGAAGCTCTTCCCTTCCTCACTCACCAAACACATTTCCAGGGCTGGAGCAGGGATCTCTCTGGATGCAGAACAGGGCTGGGGGGTCTAGGAAGAGCACATGGAACACAGGCAGAGGTAGGTGTGCGTGAGCTGAGCCCCCGGATCTGCCCGGCTGGTTCCCAAATTAATCATCTCCAGCAAAAAAACCAAGCTGGGTCAGGAAGGGGTGGGGGGAGCTGAGCTTCTTAATGCACTTTGGAGAGGGAAAGTGGAGCTGGAGACCATGGAGAGCACCCAGGGAGGGCAGTGGGAGCAGAACTCCGTGTGATTCCAGTGTGTGGCCAAGGAATCCCATCCCTGGGAGAGAGGCAGCACAACAGCAGGAGTTGTGCCCAGTTAAGGCAGCATTTCTACTAAATGAGGTTCCCAAACCACCACTGTCTCCAAACACACGGGGCTCTGCTCCCGATCCAACACTGGCACTGTTGGTTTTGCTGGTCCTCAGCTCACAGCTCCTCCAGGATAAAGCCCTTCCCAAGGTGTGGATCCTGCATCCCCTCGGCACAGCCGGGGCGATGGAGCCCCTTCCCAGTTCTCAGGGGAGTTGGGAGATGGCTGGAGAAGGCAATTTGATATGAATGAGATGCTGGAAAAGGTCGCTGGAGCAGCAGCCTGGCAGGGAGCCGAGGTGGGTGGCAGCTCTGGAAGGCAGGGGCAGCAGGAACATCGCTTCCAGCGTCACCATCTCCTCGGCTGCCCATGGGCATGTGCTGGGGGTGCTGCATCCACCAGGACGGTGCTCATGGATCCAAGGAGACCCTGTGGATCCGAGCACTGCATCCAGCAAAGCGCTGCTGGCTCAGCCCTCCCTGTGCCCGAGCAAGGGCCCAGAATGCAGCGGTGAGCCGGAGCCTCCCCACAGAGCCGTCACTGGCCCCTGTCCTGTGTCACCTGCTGGATGTGGCGGCTGCGCACCAGGTGCTGGGCGCCCTCGGCCACCCCGCTCAGCCGCGTCTCCAGCGCGCTCCGCAGGTCGTTCACCTTCACGTCAGGAAGGGGGTTCAGGCCGATCAGGACCCCGCCTGCCCCCCGTGCAGCCGCATCCTCCTCTTCCTCCTCCTCCTCCTCCTCGTCGGGAGGCAGCAGGTCCCGTCTCCTCCGGCGCAGGTCCAGGCCCGCCTGCAGCTTCAGGTCCCGGTTGGGTTTGACATCACGCTCTGGCTGCGGGTCCTGGTGAGTGGCTGCCCCGTTCTCAGCCTTCGGGGCTGGAGCACCCTCGGGGCCGGGTTTCCTTTCGGCAGCATTGGAGGGACCCCCACCGCCCCGTCCCTGTTGTTGCCCTTCTCGTGGCTCCTCTTGGGGATCCTCCTCCTTCCCGTGCCCGTGGCCAGGCAGGTCCCGCTGCCGCCCGCCCGCGGCTCCCTCAGCCTCCGCCCCTCTGTGCCGCTCCCGCGGGTGCTGCTCCCTCACTGCCACATTCCTGTTACTGGAAGAGTCCGGCACCACTGCCAGGTCCTTGGGCTCCACCTGACTCACAGCTTTGGCTTTAAGGTCTGTTCCTGAGTCTCTTTCCAAACTCTTTCCTGCTACTCCCTGAACTTTGGCAGCCCCCGGCTGTTCTCTTTGGATGGGAGTTGTAGCTGCTTCCACGACTTTCAGGAAATTCTTCTTCTCGTGGATTTCTCTTCCAGCTTTGGCTTCACGATCTCCTCCCAAATCCTCCGCCAAGGGCTTCTTCTCCAGGTGGTTTCTGGCTGCTGGAACGTGCTGGGCATCGCCATGGACGGGATCCCGGTTCTTTGCGGGACTCTTCCCAGCTCTGTCATTCTCCTGCAGTAGCACCTTCCTCTCCTTGGGAGGAGCCCCAGGAATGTCCCGCCTGTGCCCAGGCTCTTCTAGCCTGCCCACAGTGTCCCTGTGGTGCTCGGTGGCCTGGGAGGGCTGCCGGCCCGGGCGCTGCTCTGGCTGCTCCAGCAGTTCCTTGCTCAATGGCTTCCCAGCCGTGTCTCCCTTGGCTCCTGGGCCCTCGTCCTCCCTGCTCCTGGAGAGGGGCACGGCAGGATCTGGCTGTGCTTCCACTGCAGGACAAAACCAACATGGAAAAGAGTTTTCTTAAGGAATTCCCTGCAGCTGCCACCACATTCTGCACAACAGGAGATGAGGCCACACCACCCATGACCACGTGGGAAGATGAGGAGAGGCCTAGGGTGTTTTCCTTGTGTTCAGGGATGCCTTGGAGACCAGGAATGGCTTTGCAGTGGTCTCTGCCATGTGCCAAAGGGACTTGGATATGTCCCAGCCTGATTTTAGAGCTGCTCTGAGCAGTGGGCACCCTGTGGAGGGGTTCTGCTCCCTGGCCATGTCCTTACCTGGCTTTGGCTTCTCCTCTGCCCCCTCCTCCTGCCGCTGCTGGTGGATCTCCTTGTGCTGTTCCTCGATCACTGCCAGCAGCTTTGCCTGCTGGTCCAGGAGCTGCTTCTGCTGCACCTGCTGTTCCTTGATCACCTGCAGCAGCACATTGTGGTCCAGCAGTTTTGCCGGCCCTGCTTCTGGAAAAGGGGAAAAAGAGAGGAAATAAAACCTCTGTGACCCAAAGCCCCCAGAAATCAGTCAGTGGGCTGTGGGAGTCCTCCTTGCACGAAGATCCAACTCCACAAACCCTGCCTGTGTGTCAGGAGGGAGGGAAGAAAGCTGGAGGACGGGATGAGAGCAAGCACATGGGTCCAAGCTCAGACTCCAACCCCCCGTGCCAGGCAGAGGTCAAAGGGAGGAGCTCAGCCTGAGGAAAGGTTTGCTGCACCTGCTCTGAGGCTCCATGGATGGAGCAGCCAGGCTTTGTGGGGAAGGAGCAGCCGAGGCTTTGCCCCAGTCCCTGGCATAGCAACATGCCTAGGTCTCCCTGTGTGCCCCTGCCCACACCATGAGGCTGTAGGGCAATGCCCACCCCTCTCCCACCCGTCTCCCTCTTCCCAGGGCTCCAACACCAGGGAGCAGCCAGGCCCAGGTGCCAGCATGACTCAGGTCCCAGAGTGGCCCTGCCAGGTGTGCCAGAGGTGGGATGGGCACCACTTGCTGCCATTGTGACAGTGACTGTGGCCTCCAGGCACCATCCTCCTGCAGAGAGGGATCCAGGGGGATCCCAGCACTCCCTCCTCTCCACACACCCAGGAACACACACTCACCCCCCAGCTTGCTCTCCACGTTCTCCTGTTTCTCCTCAGTGTTCCTGTTCTCCAGCAGATCTGCTCTGTCTGGGAGGGGCAGCTCCTGCTTCTCACCTGCAAAGGATGGCAGAGCTTTGCTGTCAGTGCAGATGTTCCCCAAAACGCCTCCGTGTCCCTCCCTGCCCGCCCAGCACCGTTCAGATCCAACGCAGTGGCTGCGAGGGAAGTAATAAACCCAATATTTAACAACCTCATGGCTGGTGGCAGCGAGCCAGCACTAACTACCTCGGCCAATTAACATGCAAGAACAGCTCTAACTGGCTTTTAGACGGGCACTTGGCAATGTGTTCCCTGTCAAGATCTCCCGGCTCCGTGTCCCCGGTGATTTGGGAGCCGTGCAGGAACAGCATGGCACCTGACATTTCGGCGGGTAGCGAACAACTGTTTGACAGCTCTTACAGTAGCTGTCAAAGCCACCAGATTCCTCCTTTCCAGCAGCAGCTGCCGGAGGGGCTGTGCACGCTCACATGCTCATCTCGTGGAATTAAAAGGAAACACTGGGATGGAGGTGGGAATGACCAAATTGTCCCATCTCCAGAGGAGTAACAGGCCCAGAGGAGTGTGCTCAGATGAGCTGCTGTGGAAGGAGCTTACCAGGCTCTGTTTCCTTCTCCATGGACCTCCCAGCCTCCTCTGCTCTCCTGGGGAGCTGGAGCTGGGACTTATCCCGGTCACCTGCAGCCTCAGCAGTGTCCCCATCTGGCACAGCAGCCTGTTCCTTGGCTCCCAGCACTGCTTTCCCTGGCTCCAGCTCCTTGTAGGGTGGCCTGCCATCCTTGCCATCCCGCTGCACCACCGTGTCCAGGGCTTTCTCTGGATTCTGGACGGGTCCAGCAGTCCCTCCCCGCTGCTGGTTCTGAGCAACCACTTCCTTCCCTTGTTTTGGGCCCAGTGCCTCCTTCTGGGGGTTCAGCCTGGCTGGCTCCTCCAGCAGGTGGCTGTTGGCTCCTCCAGGAGCAGCCTTGTTCTCGTCGGATTCCTCCCGCTCCCGCCCCATGTCCACGACCACCTCGTCGTGCGGGACTGGCGGCTCGTGGCGATGAGCTTCCCCCACGGGCAGGGCAATCCCTGGGGGGACAGGCAGGGTTAGGGAGAGCAAGAGGCACCACGTTCCCAGTACACCCAGTGCACCCAGCTCCCTGCTGCCCTTGCTCATTTCTGTTGCTCCTCCCTGTGCAGAGGACACGTTCCCAACAAGCCTCCAGAGCATCAAACACTAAATCACCTTCAGCCCACAAAGCCCACCATGAATGTGGGGTGAAGGGAGGAAGGTGAGGAGCAGAGACAGGATCTGGATCTGAAATAGTCCCAAAACACATATTCCCAGCTCCCAGCTCAGCTCCCTTTCCCAGGCTCCCCATTACCTTGGCCGGGACGGTCCAGTTGCACTTCCTCCTCTGCTTTTCCTCTCTCCTCCTCCCTCTTGGGCACCTGCATGGGCACTTTGATCTGTGGCTGCTCCATCTCCTCCTTCTCCTCCATCAGTTTGGGTTTATCACGGTCATCCTCGGGCTCCTCCACTGCCGGGTTCTGTTCTGCAAACACGGGATGGGGATAGGGATGAGGTGTGGGATCCCGGGAATGGCCGTGTCTGTCCCAACCCCTTCACCCACCCAGCCTAACCACTGGTTTTCCTGCACCCTTAGCGCAGGGGGACTCGGGGGGAGCTTTTGTTCCGGGGTCACCTGGTTGTTTTCCCTGCCGTGGGTTTTTGTGGAGCTGCTGGCAGTGAAGCGCGGCCGGGATGGAGCCGGGATGGAGCTGGAATGGAGCCGGCTGCCGCTGCGAGCTGGTGCCACCAGATGGTAGCATCCCCCCGGCTCCCTGCCCTGGACCCCGGGCACCGGGAGAGACCGAGCCGGCATCCAGCCCTGGAGCTCCGGCACCGGGAGAAACGGAGCTGGGATCCAGCCCTGGAACTGCCCCCAACACCAGAACCTGAGCTGGGATCCAGCCTCAGACCCCCAGCACCAGGGGAGCCCAAGCTGGAGGCCAGCCCTGGACCCCTCCCTGCTGCTGTTTTCTGCAAAGTGCCTTAAAACCGCCTTTATTTTTATTTTTTGTCCCTTATTTTGATTTTTGTGCCTTTTTTAGTGATCAAGCATTCCTGCAGTCCTTTGGACGCCCCTCGGAAGAGGGGTGGGACAGAGGGGAAGTTTTCTTTTCCTGCAGAAGTTTTGAGGAGTGGGATTAAACAGGCTTTAATTAGGGGAAACTCCCGAGGGAGACAGGGGACTCTCCCTTTTCTCCCTCAAAGAGATGGGAAGACACATCCCAGTCAAACCAGTTACTGGATTCAGCGCTGGTGTGACCAGCATATTCCACATGGAATCCGTGGCATATCCCATGGGATGGGAAGGGTCCTTTCCACCCCCAGCATGGCAGAAAACCCACACAGGGAGTGAACTCTTCCTTTGGAGAGCAGCTGAGGAGGAAATCAAATTGTTTCCCAGCACTGAAGTTGTTCTGCAGATTTTTTTCCATCCAACAAACTTTAAAAAAAGAAAATAAAAAAATTCTATCTTCTGTAACAAAAAAACTTCCCAACTCTTCCCCCATTCGCCCTCCCCCGTGTGATTTCCTTTGGGGAATTAATTCTATAAACATCTTTCCATTTTCTCCTCCCCCTCCGCAGGGCTGGTGCGATTTATTACGAGATGAACTCATGGGAAAGATGGGATTGCCACAACTTCAGCTGCGTGGGCCTTGCCCGAGTCGGGGAGGGGAAACAACAAAAATTCCCCAAAAATTAAGTACAAACTCCTGGCCCAGAGGGATCCATGCCAGCAGGACCTTGAGCCTCTCCAGAAACCCGGACTCCGTCCCGGAGCTCCACACCCAGCCGAGGGACGTGCGTGGGGCTGGCCAGCTTTCCACGTTCCTTTGCTTTGGGAATGATGGTGGGAGGGGAAAAGGGCTTGGGTTTTCTGAGAAATTCAAGGCTAGTACCCAAGGGTCCCCCTCTCCATTGAGGGACTTCCCAGGGTTCAGCAAGTCAGGGCAGGACACTCCTCCTTTTCAGGAAAACTGGGCTGCAGGAACCAGTGCCCAGCCCTGGCCGGGGGCCCTGGGAAGCGGGAGGCCGAGGCCGGGGAGGGGACTGCTCAGCTCGGCTGCGGATGTTCCCAGCTCAGTCCTGGCCTCAACGCAAGAAACTATTTACTCTGTTGGAGGAAAGTTTGTCATTAATTGGTTCATGGAGGCGGGAGATGGCTCCGGTTGGAGAGGTCCAGAGGATCCAGAAAACCCAGCGCGGACACGGCCGTTCCCATGGCAGACGGGAACGACGAGCAGAGGCAGCGAGCTGATGTTCAAGGGGGAAATAAACAGGAAGGAGGGGGAAATAAAAAGGGCGAGGGGAGGAAATAAGAAGGAAGAGGGCAGGAAATGCAAGCAGGGAACAGCAGAGTTAATCCCAGCACTCTCCCTGCCCAGAGGACCCTGCAGTAGGTGAACCCCCGTGGGCCCAGGGCAGCCCGAGGGGCCAGGGGAGGCCCTACTCGGCTCCGGGAGTGTCCCTGGCAGCTCCATCATAAATCAAGCAGAGGCACGTTCCTTGCTCTGCAAACAATGCAGGAAAAGCCCAAAACACAAACAAAATACAAACCCAAAAGGCTCCACACCGCAATAAGGCCAAGCTGCCTCTAAGCCGTCATTTGCTCAGCGGGAAACAAAATTAAGTTCATCATCAGGGCGTGAATTAACGACCTCTCAGGCTGCCTGGAAATCCATCCAGGGCTCTGGGTGGTTTGGAGGGAACAGTTTTGCTCGGGATGTGCAATAACGGCTCTGCCTGTCTCGTCGCCCTCCCGGTCCCTTCGGAGTGTCTTCCAGTAACGCTGCGCCTCGTCATGTTTTATGAGTGGCCTTGGACTTTACAGGGAAGGGCTGAGAGGCTGTAAAAGCCTTTTGGCTCCCAAGGAGAGGCCGGGGTGTGAGGCAGCACCGGGAGGCTTCGCTCTGACCCCCCGGCTCTCCGGCAGCTGCGCTCACGCGAGGGGAAGCCGGGGCGTCCTGCAGCTGATTTGTGTGTGTGCGTGTCTGGGTGTGTTGTGGTTTGCCAACAGCCTCTCCAGGCTGCCATAAAATTTCATGATTAGCAACCTAAAAGCTTCCCTCCTCCCCCCGCTCCTGGTTCAGATCGCAGCAATGGTCCCAGGCAGGCACTAAATCCCTCCTCACGCGTTTTTTTCAGCCTCTCGTCCGCTGCAGCAACAGCCAGAGCTGAAATGTGTATCCACAGCCCCTGTCCTGGGCAGAGGCAGCGGGATGGGCCCTGCTGTGCTCCCCCCAGTCCAGGGGGACTTGGCCAAGGGAGTGGAGGACCCTGAGGGACACCACCTGCTCCAGAGCATCGGCCAAGGGCTGACCAGGGACATGGGGTTCAGGACCTGCTCCTGCCAGCCCAGCTCCAGATCCGCTTGAATTCCTTCACCGCAGTGATATGGACCAAGATCCAGGAGCCCACGCCAAGGAAAACGAAGCAGAACAAGCAGGGCAGAGGGACGGGGGCAAATGCTGCCCTCGGACGTGCCGAGCGCCCGGGGCAGGGCAGGGACAGGCCCTCCCTGGGGAGCCCCCGGCCCAGCTGCGCCTCCAGGAGCCCTCCCTCCCCCCAGACGGGTACAGATTTCACAAGGTTATGGAATGGCATCCCTGAAATTAGTTCACAGTTGTCTCCTGACGCACCAGCAGTAAAAACCAACCCAAATTACCAGAGGCTGCTGGTTCCTTTTCTGTGTCACAGGCACTATTAAAAGCTCTCTCGCACAAAGCACCAGGGAGAGCCGCCGTGGAGCCAAGCTGTTCCTGCAGCTACCAGGATGCAGGATGCACGTTCCACACATCTCCGGGGCTGCTCCGGCTGGGAATGCCGGCGGGGACACAGCCTGGGTCGGGCAGGTTGGTCTTTCGTGGGCAAACAGAGGGATGCAGGGGTGGAGGAGCCCTGAGCATCACGCCGGCAGCCAAGCCAAACGCAGCCCCCAGTTTTTCCCAAATCCACGTTACACAGCTCGCCCCATCCTGCAGGACACCAGGATGGCCGGAGTGGGTGCCCAGCGTGCTGGGGAAAGGGCTCTTGCACAAGGAGCCTGAATCAGGGCTTTGTTACCCAACATTGCACAACGGGCAGGGAGAAGATGAAGCAGCACCGATCAAGTAAGGAGCTGAAAAATATTACAAAATCTTAATCCCCCCCGAGACCCTCGAGGGTGCTTTAAATACGGAGAGAAATTGCCTAATTAGCTTTTTTTTTTTTTTTTAAAATGGATAATTGCCTTCCTGAGCTTTCAGAGGCAGCTTAGCAACCTTTTAACAGAGGCGCAGCCGCGGCAGGACGGGGCTGGAAGGGGTTTTATCCCTTTCCCGAAGAGCTGCTGACAGTAAAACCTCCAGCACCACAGGCTGGGGCTGTAATGGGCACTTGGGTGTCGTTAGGAAAAACACGATTCCGAGGCCGCTGGTCAATACGTGTTCACATAAAAGGCCAATGTTCTAATATTCATAATCCCTGGGCCCACGGGGCAGGGCTTTAATGAAAGTCTCTCCAGTTCTGGGCTCCACAACATCAAAGAGGCCAATAAAACTCCTCTCACACGCTGACAGGAGGGAGGCAGGCGGGGAAGGCAGCGCTGGGGAAAGGCCCCGAGGTTTGCCTTGGATGGGGTGGTGCTAGGAAGGGGCACGAGGCACTTTCCACCCCAGGAAAGGGCATGGAGGCACCTTGTGCCTGGGACAGGAGGAACCCTATGCCCAGGGAAGGGGCATGGAAGCACCTTGTGCTTGGGTGAAGGGGTTTGGAGGCACCCTCCATCTCAGGGACGTGGCCTGGAGTCACCCTCTGGGGAGGGAAGGGGCTGAGCACCCGCCACGGGTGCCCAGGGGAAGCCTGTGGCCCTGCTGACAGCCCGAGTGCAGAACAGGGCCCATCCGGAGGGCACACAGGTGCGGGGGGCGGCCCAGCCCGGATCCTGCGCCCCTGGAACGACAGGATGCAGCTGCTGCTGCGGCGCGTTCCAGGCAGCAGCTCCTGCTCTGCAAAACAAGGCGGGCGAGGACGAGGGGGAGCCGCGGGGGGAAAGAAGGGCACCATTTAACGCCTCTCATTGCTAGTCAAGCCGACATCCTGCAGAGGCACAGGGAGGCACAGATCCAAGGAATCGCAGCAGCGGCTCTCCCAGGGCAGCCCCGTGTCCACGCTGCAGCTCCTTCATCCCCTTCCTCTGCCCAGCTCCATCTCTCCCCTCTGCCTCATCCCAGGGGATGGAGCCCTTCAGACCCCACTGCCAAAGGGACCTCGGGGGCAGCCAAGCTTTCCCTCGTTGGCGCGTTTGGAGCCACACGGCTCCTCCCTGGGAAGTTTATGACCCGGGAGCACTGAACCCGCCTTCCTCCCGGGTGGGATTATTTAATCCAGCAGCACTAAGAGCCGATGCTGGCGGGCTCTGGGATCGCTCCGATGATCAGAGCCTGGCACCCCGCTCTGCCGCCCCGGCTCACGCCGAGAAGGGGGGGAAGACTCAGCAAACTCCTGCGGACACCGTGTTTTATGGGATTTTTTATTTTCCCAGTCAGAACACGTGTCATTAGCGATTCCTCCTGAAAGGAGCAGCTGTTCTTTAGCCATTACTGCTCCAAAATTAACCAAGACGGAAGAATTCAATCGCATCCCTCCTCCTGGCCCTGCTGAGGGCTCCATTAAGGGATTGGGAGCGCCTTTTGCTTGGAGTTTACCGGCATCCACGTGCCTGGGAAGGCACACACAGCCTTGAGCAAGCCACGAGTAAACCACAAGTAAACTCCACCACGGAGCAACCCCGGAGTGAATGTTATCGGCGGCAGCACCGGTGTGGGAGACACTCCAAGCTGCCGGGCAGGAACCCGGCCAAGAACCAGGAGGGAGGATAATCTCCAGAAGAGCCAGCCCCTTTCTCCCTTCCGCTCTCAATCTCCGCGAGGATATTTCAAGGCCTCCAAAGAACAAAAAAAAAACCCCGCAGGAGCAGGAGGAAACAAAACTGAGCCGAAGGAACAGGACGCGGCAGGGCCGAGGGGCAGCGCGGGGTCAGGCGGCACCTGCGCGGCCTCGCTCCAGAGCAGCTGGGAAAGGGAGGAGCGGCCGTAATTCCATCAGCAGCCCCAGCAAACAAATAATAAATAACAGGAACCAGTAAACAAAGCTGAGGCATAATCACAGCCTTTGTCAGGGAGAAGGCAGAGTCCAAATTTATATCCGCAGCACCAAAAAAAAAAAGGCAATTCCCATAAATTCCTGTACCTTTGAGGGTGATGGATGGCTGGCTCTTGGGCTGGCAGAGGGGGAGAGCAGCCCCCTCTGGCCACGAGCTCCCCGACCAGGTGGGCACTGTGCTCACAGATCACCCCAAACAGGGATCCCTGCTGTGTCCCCATGGGGGATCCCAGCCCCTGCACCCCACCTTGCCCTTATCCAAAGAACAACAACCACAAGGTACCACTGGAGGTCACAGCAGGCTCTTCCAGCAGGCAGAACTGCAGTTTTTCTTGGGAAAAGGCCCCAGGAAGCTGGGAAGATGCACAGAGCTGCCTGGAAATGACCCTGTTTCCGCCACACTTTAAAAAACAATTCTTTTCTTTCTTTTTAAGAAGTGTAGCTGGGAGCAGAACTGAGAAACCAACTCCAGCAGACACATACCTGGGATTTTGACTGAATCCTGGTCGATTCTGTTCTCCTCTCTGTCCAGGTGCTCCAAGCCCACCGCTTCTGTCCTCACAGGGGTGTCCTCGGTGGCAGACAGGGTGGTGTATGTGCTGATCACCAGCATTCCCAGCCCAATCCACAGGATGATCTGCACAAAATACCAGAGTGACTGTTAGCACAGTAAAACCACCAGGACTGCTCCTTATCGTATTCCCACAGTGTCTCCTAACAATTCCAAGCTCAGACAAGTGACACGTGTCAGTAAGAGGGAGAGGAGAGAAATTTAAGAGGAAAACAGGAAAACGGGTAGCTTTTGGCTGAGCTTTGTATTTGGGGGCAGAGCCAGGGGAATGGGAGTTTGGGATGCTGGAAGCTATTGGAAAGGCAATTCCTACAGTGGAAGGGCTCAAAAGTGAGTGGACAGGATGTAGGGATAGGAAAATGCATGTGGTAGCCATGAGTCCAGCTGCAAAGGCTCATTCCCTGGTATTTCCAGCATGAGAACTCCATGAAATCAGGTCTGGCTGAGCACAGAGGTGCCCGGCCTGGTTACAGACCCAAAATGTTCCAGGGAGCTGCTTAAAAATCCTTGGTTTGGAAAGGAAGAGTAAAATGTCCACATATGAATACCAGTGGCCGGGGCTTAAGAAGCTGATGAGAAGTGACTCCCTCCTTTCCAGAAAGCTGGGATCAAACAGGATAAAAATAGAAGGATGGCATCTGGATCCCGTGGAAAGAAGGGCTCTAGGAATTTCTCCACCTCAAAAAAGAGAAAGTGATGGGCAGCAAAAAGAATTTCTACTGCTTGTTATCTGATGATAAATTGATCTATAAGGATCCAATTCCACATGACTTCTAGAAGTGTTAGATGGTGCTTGGAGCAACCTGGTTCAGTGGACGGTGTCCCTGCCCATGGAAGGGAATGGAAGTGGATGAGCTATAAGGTCCCTTCAACCCAAACCACTCCATGATTTCTGACTCATCCTCGTCCCCCCCAAATCCTCACCCTGCAGTATTTACAGCCCAATTCACAAAAAGCACAACAAAGAGACGCTTCTCAGTGTGGGGGAAAACAGGAATGGCCACAGAGAGCATTTCTACCATTGCAAGCTGCCAGAAAACTGAAAATCAGGGGGAGAGGTGAAATTGGAAGGAGGAATTAAAACATTGGCACTTCCAGAAGGGGAGGAAAGGCTGACGCTTTCCTCACCCACCTCATGCTGAGGGAGATCGCCCAGAAACACGGGCCAGTGTGGTCAGAGCTGGGCCCAGGAGAGCCCGGAGAGCCCGTTCCCAGCACACCCTGCAGACAGACGGACGCCTTCACAAGGAAAAGGCTGGCGGGATGTGGAGGAGCTCTGCATCAGGGGCAGCATGGCCAGGGAGCAGAGGCCAGACCTTCGAGCCACTGCAGAGGAAACAGGAGCAGAATGTGCTGCCTGCCTTGCCCGGGGCTGCACAAAGAGCAGAAATCCTGCCATCCACCCCTCGGGCCAAACGCCGAGTCAGCAGGTCCTGCCCTGCTGCCCCGGGCTGGAACTGCTCCACTTCCTCCCCTCACACAATCCACAGCCCCAGCACAAATGCATTTTGTGCCTGGGAGGCTGTTCTGGCACCTTCCAGAAACAACAGTGGAGAGGAAGAGTGTTTCCACAAAGAGGATCTAATTCTGGTGCCACAGGAACCAGGAGCAACGTGGGAGAGAAGGGAACTGTAGGAAACGGCTGAAAACATTAAATGCTTTAAAAGGATTTTTGTTGTTTCTTATCTTAGTGGGGAACCAGGGGCTCGAATGCCTTGGATTGAAGCCCCTTTGATTGTTCCACATTTGGAGTTCAGCTGTGAGCTCCCGGAGCAGCGGGTACGGGCACACGTGGCAGTCGGAGACAGGCTGGGCTGTCCCTGAGCCATCCCAGCTCCCCCCAGCAGCCCCCTCCTTCTCCACACCTACCCCCTTCCCAACTGAAGACCAGAATAAGGAGGTACATGATTTGGCTTAATTCCATGGAGATGCTTATGACATGGAAAAGCAGGCAGTTTGTACTCAGGAGACCACCAAGGCAATAGAAGGAGCAGGAATGAGGGCTGCAAGGACTTGGGGCTCAAGGAATCAAACCAGGCAGAGTCATGGACTCCCACATCGAGAGACCCTGAAATGAGAGGAATGTCAGCAGGGCAGTTTTCAGCTGTGTCAGATCCCATGGGAAGGATCTCCCCCAGACCCAGAGATCCCATCAAGAGCAGAGACCCTCCTCCAAAACCTCCTCTCAGCACAGACACAAGAGGCTGTGGCAGCCCTTGGGGCTGCAGCCTGTTCCAGCAGGCAGGTCAGCAGGGCCAGGGACCATCTCCCAGGAGCCATGGATGGGAATTCAGGAGAGGAAGTTTACACGGCCATTTCCTCAGCTGGTCGCGCTCCCCCGGCCGTCCTTCCTCCCAGAAGATAAGTTCAACTCTGCCCAGCAGAGCCATTAGCTCAGCCCTTCTCCTCCAGCCACGGGAAGCAAACAGTGCATTTGTGTGGCGTGACGCCATCCATGGACACGGAGCGTTCCGAGGGACGGAGTCACGGCAAAGGAATGCAGAGCCCCGGTCACCGCCGGGTCCCTCCACAGAGATGCTGTTTGGGGGGCTGTACCCCCCAGCGTGTTGGTGGGGAAGGGGTGCTGGCCCCTGAGCTGCCAGGGGGGCACAGGGAATCTCTTCTCCACCCACACAGGAGTGAGCTTGAGGGGTCACTTCCTGACCTCTGGCAGCTCCTCTTCCCCAACTGGGACAACAGCAACTCTGGCCTCCCTAGGAGGGGCCTCTCAGACACGCTTGTGTCAACACTGGGAAGGCAACACCTTCCTGTTGGCAGTTCCACACTCTGTTCACAGACCCCCACGTGCCCTTCAGCAGCCTCAGCCAAACCCAGGGCCTCCGGGGGGCAGCGGGACACGGACCTTTACAGAACAGATGCCTAACCACAAGAAAAGGAACGCTCTCTCTGCTTCACTCACAGGCTTTTTAACTGCTTTTTAACCTGCCTTTCTCACCCAGTCCTTCCAAGTAGGACACTTCCAGCCCAGCCCAGCTGAGCAGCAGCTCCGATAACTCACAGCTGGCTGGCAGAAGCTATTTGTTGGCCAGAAAACAACTGGGACTGCCCATATACCTCCTCCTGGAATCCTCTTCTCTCTTAGTGCAATATCCGCATCTCATAGCTTCAGTTTGCACCATCTCCTGAAGAAACCTGTCCCTCCATGTCACCACCCTCTAACCTCCTGACACCAGATGCTGCTGGATGCCAGAGGTGGCCCGATAAAAGCAGCCAGTTCTCAGCACCACAAGAGCCAAGATAACCCAGAAAAGTGTAAAAGCTGGCGTTGAGAAGGTCTGCTGCTCTGAAGGGAGCTCAAGGTGATGGAGGGAAGGAGGGAGAACATCCATGTTCATTGTCTGGACAGGGACAGGCAGGCAGGAACAGCTGTGCCCAGGGCTGGCTCCTCTCCCCCCAGCTACCACCTTCCTCAGGAGCAGACTTTGATGGAGTGGAGCACCTGATCAAAGAAAAGCAGGAATGAAGGAGGAGACCAAAGACAGAGCTCCAGGGGAAGAATAAATGAGCCTTTGCAAAGACCTGGAGGAAGGAGGAGAGGGTGGGCTCCAAATTGGGCTGTGCAGGCGGGGAGGGGCTGAGCAGGTGTGTCCTTGCTCAGAGCAGGAATGCAAACCTGACAGGCAATGGATCGCTCAGAGAAGGCTGGACGGCCTCTTGAGAGGTAACCCGGGGCCTGATGCTTTAGATAAGCCCTTCCTCCTTTGTGGGGATTTCTGCAGGACAAACATGTCCCTCAGCCTCGTGACCAGCGTTTGGGGTCAGGCATTGTGAGGGCCCCAATGCCCCACCCCAGGGCTGAGAGCTCAGCCTGTCCTGAGTGCAGCCTCGAGGCACTGCAGAGAAACACTCCGGCTCAGCCAGAATAGAAAGCAATTCTTGAAAGTGCTCTTTGTTTCCCTGAAAAACCCAGGCTGGCATTCAGACTCCTGCTTGGGGTTTCACTCAAAGAACTTTGGAGCTAAGTGTCAGAATTCAGAGTGAAAGCTGGAAAGTTGGACTATTTCCTTGTGTCAGGGAAAGCACAGGGTAGAAAAAAAACACACCCTGCTTAAAAACTTCACGTAGGCTTGCAAAGCCACAAGTCATTAAGAAGAGAACAAGCCACCAGTTCTGTGGGCCCCACAAAAACGTGCTGCTCTCCCCTGCTGACTCCGCACTTTGCCCAAAACCTTGGGCAGCTCAGCACTGTCCTCACTGGCAATGCTGGGACAGAGGCCTGAGAAAAGGTGGTGGATTAAGTTATTGTTAGAAAAAAAAACCAAAACCTGTTAATTTCAGACCACAGTACTTGCAGGAGCAGAGAGATCAAGCCCAGCAAAAAGCCACTTTGTTTCAGTCCCCGAGGAGGCCAATTCAAACTGGAGCAGAAGGAAAAGTTAAACTTCTAACAGCCTCTGAACAACCCCAATCCCTTAGAAAATCCATTCCTGAAGCAACACCTCTATGTGTGTGTTCCTTTTTATTATTACTTTGGTTGAAAGCAGAAGGCTGAGGGTCGGCAGCGGGAACCACATCGTGGAGAAGCCCTGTTTGTTTTACCCAGCCCGGGCAGGTTGGGATGTGAGACTTTAAGGTTTTACAGGCTGCCTGGATTTCCTGCTCTGAGGATCCAGAACCTGAATCCCACCAGAAGGAGGACTGGAAGCAGCATTTTATGCACCAAACTAATGTTTCACTTGCTGCTGGAGGAACACAAAGAGCTGGTGTTCCAAGCCATGCACTGGGCCACCACCTCTGCCTCTGCTCCCTAAGGGATGGATACTCTACCAGAACAGCTCCCACCTGTACTGGGCAGACTGGAGGAGGAGGCTGGAGGAGGTGCCCAGCAGATTCCCTGCTGCAGCCAAACGAACCATGTTCCCAGGCTCTGCAGAGGGCTTAGGGGAATGTCAAGCAGCATCAGCACTGACCTGTGAACAAAGCGCATTCTTGTGGATCTTCTTGTAAATAAGAGCTGGGCAGATGAAACAAATGAGGCTTCCCATTGTCGCACCTGTCAGGCCCAGGACTGTTTCCACTGGGAAAGAAGAAGAGAAGTCAGCAAAGGTCTCTTCCAGAAGTGCCAGAGCAGCAGCACAGGGCGGCTGTTGGAGCCCCAGGGCAGGATGGGCTGTGAGCCCGGTCACCCCAGCCAGGAAAGCAAAGAACAGGGAGCAAAGAAAGCAGCCCTTGTCCCCAGCTCCACACTCACCATTTGGGATCATGATGCCTCCGACCATGGTTCCAAACACAACAGCCAATGTCAGGGCTTTGAACCGGAGCGGGGGCATGTAACCCCCGGCAGCGAAGGTGCCGTCCTTCTGCTGGGAGAGAGGGGTGGGAGGGGGAGAAGGAGTTTAGCTCCTGCATCACAGCCCCCAGCCCCTCAGCACTTCCTCAGCAATCCCCCCAGCTCCTCAGCAATCCCACAGCAGATCCCAGAGCTCCATCACCCCCACACTCTGCTCTCCACAGAGGTGAATACTGGGGGCAGTCAGACATGGCTGAGCAGTCTTAAGGTGCATTTGAACCTCCAAAACAGGGCTGAGGGGACACGGGGCCACAGCTGTTGTTTCCAGCCCAGCCCAAATGTGACCCCACACAGCTGTGCCCCAGTCCCTGTGCAGGGACTCGGAGAGCAGCCCAAGGCCAAGAGCAGCAAGAGGGAGCACATATGAGCAGCAAGAGGGAGAACAGTCACAGAGGAAAGAGCTCTGGCTTTGCTAGGGAGGTGTCTCCCAACACCTGGGGGAGCAGGGCCGTTCCCACCATACCACAGCACAGAAACAGCTCCTCCAGCTGGGAGGCGGACATGCCAGGGAGATGGCAGGGGAGGATGGGTGCTGCTGGAGGCTTTCCAGATGCCCTCTGCTTCCCACCCCATCCCATCCCCACACTCCAAGTGGGAGGTGTGGAAGGCAGAGGCCCCAGCGTGCCCTGCAGGCCAGCAGGTCCCAGTTCTGCTGCTGCACAGATGGAGAGGAAGGCAAAGCAACACCTTCAAGCCCAAGGAGCCACGAGCTGAGCCCAGGCAAGATCCAAAGCACTCCCAAGTGTTTCCAGCGCTTCCTCCCCTGCACCCGCTGGCTCTCACCAACTGTCTGCCCCCATCCTCGGGCCCTCCCGACGTGAGAAAAGAGCTGGGGGCTTCTCACAGGCAGAAGTGGCAGGATTTAGAGCTATAAATTGCTCAAGTTTTATTTCCTGCCCTAAGAGGTTTCTATTTATGCGGATACACAAAGGCCTCAGAACATTCCCACAATCTCTTACTGTATTTGCTGAATCCCATCGGCGCGTTCCGCGCCGCACAATGCACAGAGGAGAACACGCCACCGCCACAAGGGACTCACAGTCTCCAGCAGACAGACCAGCTACAGTCACAAAGGCTGGCTGAGGAGCTGGCCCTGGGAAAGGTGGAATGTGTGGGAGAGGGCTGTATCCCACATCCCACTGCCCGCCTCTGCTCTGGGCCAGCACCGTGGCCCGGGAGGCACTGCAGGAAGGGGACATCCGAACCCGGAGGGGACAGGGCTGCTGACAAAGGTGCTGGGCAAGAAAAATGGAGCAGGAATGAGCAGGCACACATGGAAGCAACAAGAAATGAGGCTGGGCTGGGCTCTGAGGCCGGGAACAGGAGCTGGAGCTCAATGCAAAGTGAGTTGGCCAGCAAAAGGCCGGCAGCTGGAGCAGCAGGAAATGAGGAGGCTCTGCTGCTTCCAAAAGCACATTTCTCCCTTTCTGAGGGGGAGAACCACCTCGGCTCTGAGCTGTGTAACACGTCTGTGCCAGAGCTGGAATCCCCAGCAGAACAGAGCGCAGCAGCCATGGGATGTGGGCTTCAGAATGGGAACTCCAGCCCTTCTGCCCATGGAATTCCTCTGCAGAGGACGTGAACCTCCAAGTCGCAAGGATTAACCACTCTGTGGGGTAGGATTTAAAAAAGGCCACAGGCCCCAGCTGCACTGTCACCAGACCCAGGGGGCTGAGGATTTTATGAGAGTTGGGGGTTTGTCCCTTTGGATAGCAAGTACCTGACACATTCCATTGTGACTGGAGTCTCATGGAGCCGAGACAAGTTTGAACCCAGTCAGAGGTCAAAGGGTCACAAAAAACCCTTCAAAAAGCAAGTTTCACACTAAGGCAGCCCTGGTCACACAGGGATCTTACCTGCTGCTCAAAGAGCAGGGTGTTCAGTGCCTGTCTGCAGGGCAGGATCATCATCGGGAACCCCACCGCCACCGACATCATGAATCCCACTCGAATCATCTCCGTCACCAGGTTGGAAGGGAAGTTCATTAGGACGTTCCCAGCAATGGCTTCGGTGTAACTCACATAGCCAAAGAAGCCCACCTGGGGAGGGGAGAGGGTGGGCTGGACTGCAAAGCACTTCACACGTGCTCCTTGTGCAAGGTGGAGGACGGTGATGTCCTGTTGGAGCAGCCGTGTGGGAGCATGAGTCACCTCCACGGGAACCCTGCCAGCAGCCCCGGCCCCGCAAAAGCTGGGACAGCTGGTTCATCAATAGTGGTAGCTGCCCAAAAGCAAGTTTCTCACCAAACATGGGGGGTTTCCTGGAGGACACACTCTCCTCACTGCCAGGCCCACGGATTGTCCCACTCTGATGGACAGCAGCCTGGCTCATGGGCCAAAGCTCTCCTCAGGAATTATTAACCCAGTTTTATTAACCGCTGCCTTATGAGGCATAACTTCCTTCACAACAGACTCAAAAACACTCTCCCAAACTCTGGGCAGCATCCCCAGCTCCAGGCTGGGCCTGGGAAGAGCTGGGCCTCCACTCTGCCCCCACCCAGGGAAAATGTGCCACGCCGAAAATTTGGACTCTCCCAAAGCTCCCTGCGCCATTGGGTTCATCACCTCCCAGATAACTCTGCTTTCAGAGCAATGACTTATCTGTCAGAATAAATACAGATAAGCAGAAACCAGCCCCAGCTGCAGATAAATCCTTGTCCCTGCGGCCCTTCCAGATTTCTGGCAAAGGAAGAGAAGGGGAAGTTCCTACCGTGATGTAAAAGGTGGTGACCACGTTTAGGGAAGAAGCAAATATGGAGCTCATGATTTTGACAGACGGCTCATCCAAGCTGTCATAGGTAGGCAAGACCTGACTGTAGAAAAGGGTAAATTACTTAAGTAAACCTGCAGAAAAAGAGAGAAAATCCCCATTTCCAGCCTGTTCTCTGCCTCAGCCCAGCAGCAACGAATCCCTGACACCTTCCCCCTCTGGAGCATAAACACCCGCTGCAATTCCACAATTTATACTGCTAATGCCAAGAGATTTCAGAACACTCATAACTTTTAAGTGTTGCAAAAATATTCCTGCTCTCCCCACCCCACCACGTGGAGCGAAACGTGTGATGTAAACACGGGGGTTCAAAAAGGGCTGCAAAATGAATGACCGTTTGTTCCCGGGACCGCGGGTGGCTCCGGGCCAGGCCGAGCGCCGGAGATTATTGTTCTTGGAGCTCTCCGTGCTGATAATTAAAGCAACACAGTGTTTACAGAGGAAGAGCGGGAAGAAGGTTGGAGCATCCCACTGTCTAAAGGAAAAGTTAAACAAACAAAACTGAACGCAGCGCCTGTCCTACTTCAGCTCCGGGATTTGGGGTATTTAGAGCCTTGGAGAGGAATGTCCTTTTTGACATCAGGTGCATATTTTAGCAACTCATTAACCTCTTGTTACTTTAATTCAAGTGGCTACATCCCGGCTTCCTTGCTACTGAAGGAACCCTGGGGAGAAGGGTGGGGAGCCTGCAGGGAGATGGGAAGGGGTATCCCCTGCTCCAGTGGGCACCAAGCCATTCCCAGAAATCGTGTCAGGCTGAGGACAAGCAGGACCTTCAACCCTTAACCCCCAAATGTCAAACAGGTCAGCACAAAGCAGGCTGAGCACGTCAGCTCCAGGACCTGCCGAGGCTGCAGTTACCAGCAGGGAGCAAGGATGGCTTTCCTGGCAGTCTCCCTCTTGGGCTTCCTCCCTGGGAGCAAGGAGATCACCTTCCCAGGAGCCTCTCCATTCAGGATTCCTCCCTGCCCTCACCACAGTCATTACATTAACTGACTATGTCCTGAACTTCTGCCCTCTGAGGGGAAGGGTCCAGCCAAACATCCAGGCTTGGGAAGGAAAAAAGAGGGAAGCAGAGAGGCTCTGCAGTGTGTGGGATGGTTAAAAAGGTGATTCAGAGGTTAGCCAAATTCAATTTACGTAGCTGAGAATATACATAGAAATAAAATATAAAGAGAGAAGCAGAATATATAGAGAAAAGAAAGAAAGAGAGGATATATAAAGAAATGAAAAACCCCAAACATACAATGTATATAAAAGTATTGCCTGGGCTGAGGACAGTGTATTTTCCTGATGCTTGGAAAAAAACACCCAGCATTAGGTTGGGTTTGCCACATAAATGCTGCCATGGAGCCTATATTTAGGTCCACACACACTGGTCCAGACCAAACCATTTCCCTGCATTTCCAACTCCCAGGAAAATTCTGCTGGGTATGACTGCATGGATACCATACGGACAGAAATAAAAGGGATTTGTTAACAAGGTAAAGCTGTAAGAGAACACAATTCTCTTCGCCAGTCGTGATGGAGACATTAAACAGCAAGCCTGGAGCCGGGGTAGGATCCGAGCTGCCAGGAGAGCCAGTAAGTGGAAAATGATGATTTGGATCTTGGAGTGGGTGTAAACACAGCAGCCTGAGCAAATTTTATCTGTCACATTCATTTACTGTTGGCATGAGACCCGTTTGCTGGAGCTACAGGGGGGAAGCCCAGCTCTGCCAGGCTTCCAAAGGAGGATGGTCCTTGCAAAGGAGGCCAGTCCTTCCTGTGTCCAGGGCTGGATTTACACCATTTGGAGCTGTCACGATTCTGGCCAGGCATGTAGTCCTCATGTGCCATTTCAGTGCAGCAGGGAATGCTGCAGGAAACATGGAACAGCCTGGTCTGCCCTCACCTTCTTCCACCTGTCAGCACAAACCCTCGCTAAAAACAGGGAACTAACTGGAAGCAGCCTGGTCTGGCCTCACCTTCTTCCAAGTGCCAGTAAAAACAGGGAACTGGGAATACAGGAACAAACCTCCAAAGCCAACAACTATGCCATCTTCTGAGGGCTCTCCAGGAAATTTGGGGAAGCAGAGCAGCCTCCAGTGTTCACTAGCCCAGGAGGGACCCTGCAGCCATGGGGTGACCCAGCCCTGCTGCCTTTCCTGGTGCTACATCGCTCCCATAAAGAACTAGGGGAATTTCATCCCCCGTGCAGCTGCACCAGAAGCTCTGTGTGTCACAGTGAGGAGCTGTTTGTCCCACACAGTCTCGTGTTGCTCAAGTACAATAACTCCCAGGTGAAATGTAACTCCCTCCCCATCTCAGTAACAAAAGGGTCACGACTGAATGAGAGCCTGAACTTCAGTGGGCTGTAAAATACTCTGACGAAAATAAAACACCAAACCAGATGGTATCTATCCTTTGCAGATCCTCCTGACCCTCTGCCCTCACAGAAACTCACTGTGGGAACAACTGCCAGGGGTGGGAATGGCAGGTACTTACGACTGACAGGCAAAAGACATTCCAAAGATGGGGATGCAGCGGAAAATGCCCTCCCAGCGCGTGTAACTCACTCGCTGCAGCCACTGCCCGCTGAAGAGCCCATGCTTGAAAGATGACAGCACAACCTGCAGCCAAGGAAGAGAGCAGGGGTGAGGATCCAGCCCCAAACAGCTCCATGGCAGCAGGAATGCCGGGGCTGGGATAACAGGCAGTGTTGTGGCAGCTCTGCCAGGAGCAGCTGACACTGCCCACCACAGCCCCACCTCTGCGAGGGAAATTCCCCAGCTCCCCATCCCACCCACGGAGCTCCAGGGGCCACCGAGGATCCCAGGGAGGATTTTAAAGGATCTATGGCATTACTCCTTGCTTGATGCCATCAGACATCACAGGACACACCAGGGTGGGACAATTTCCACTGACACATTTAACTGTGAGAATTATTGTTCAAAGCAGCCTCTTTTGCACATTTTTTAATGTATTTTTAAATCCAAATGGGAAACGACATTGGCCTTGAACAAAGAATCTCAAAACAGGATCCCACTTGCTGCTTCAGAGGCATTTAATAACACCAAAGAGAAGGATAAACTTCACAGAAAAGGGGAGAGCCGAGGCCAGGGAGCTCCTCAGCCACAGACACAGGATTTGGCAGGAGTTGGGTTGCACAGGAAGCAGAAGGTAAATATGTCTGAATGCCTGTTTATAATATTCCTGGATGGGGGTTCTAATCCCCAGAGATGATGTTTTGGTGAAGCCAACTCTCACGAATGTTGTGGATTTCTTAAAGGCACAGTTCCTGGAATGTTCCACACCTCACTGTGGAAGCAGGCTGTGACCCTGCACAACCTACTAGAAAAGGATTCCAGACCTCCCTTTTCTTCCAGCCCTTCTAGGCCTGACATTTGGATGGGACAGGGTGAACCACGAGTGAACCACAGGAGCATCTGTGAGCTGAAACTGGTCATTAAAAAGCAAAAGACAGTTTTCACCTCTGAGGAGACGGGGGTTTGGTTGAGCCAAAGGGGCCAGTTTGGGCATTATTCCATTCCCTCTACGGCATCAAAATGGTCAAGAGTCTGTCCAGCTCAGGGAGGACATAAAAATATGTATTTTCTAGAAATCTCTAAGAACAAGAGCACGTCAAGTGCCAAACCAGAGTTTATGGAGCTGAAGAAACAGAAGTGCTGGTGTCTAACAAATGAACTTCTCCATTCCCACCAGCTCAGGAGCACAGGCACCCAGATCCCTCGTTATTCCCAGCACTAATTATCAGGGAGGACATTTTAAACTCAAGGCCTGCCCCTGAAGGTTGACCCAGTGGGAACATCTGGGTTAACACAAGAGGAAAAAAGGACTGCCAGTGTCCATACCCACCACGAACATGAAGACAGTGTAGAAGATGAGAGCCATGGCACTGAAGGACTGGATGGAGGCCATCATGTTCCTCTGGAGGCTCAGGGGAAGGACGATGCACAGGGAGACAGCAAAGAGCAGGACGATCCGGAAACTGCCTGACATCTGGAAAAGGGACCTGCATAAAGACCTGGAGCAGGGAGCACACTCAAAACATCCACCAAATGAGCAAACCCTGACATGGCTCATTTTTCCAGAGTGAGAAACAATTTTAAAACATGAAATTCTGTGTCTGTAGGTGTTTAAGGACCTGATGCTGTGAAGTCAGCATTCCTTGGGCTCTGTCTGTGATGAGCTGAGACAGTCACTGGGTGCCACTGTTGCTCTGCAGTGTGTGACAGGTCCGAGGTGGAAGAATTTGGGGGGCATGTGGGGGGGTTAAATACTAATCCAGCACAAGCTATTTGGGTATTTTCATGCAATTAAATAAAAACTAAACTTAGCTGGGGAGACGAGAGATTGAAGTCTTGAAAACTCCGATCCAGAAAATTAATCAAAGCCTCACACTGGTATTTATTAAAGCAGAACACTCGGAAATGCTTGGAAATATTTAATACCTAATTTGGCTGCAGCCTCAACGTGTCTTTTTTAACTTCACAGTCCCTTAATCTGAGCTTAGGACCATCAGGCAGCACAGATAACAGCTTCACCAAAAATCCTTTTGCTTCCCAAATGTCCTTCTGCTTTCCTGCAGGGCTCTTGTACCGGCTCTGAGCCATGCCCACAAGGAGCACCTCTTGCCTCTGAGCATCCTGAGCCTGCACCAGGCTCATCACATGGCTGAGGAGGCAGGAACACAATGACTTTGGCCACCAAAACAGCCAGGGACAGGATAAAAACCCCTCCTGAACTGCAGAGGAATTGCCTGCCACTACCCACTGGGACAGGAATTAAGGCAGGAAGCATCATCTCCCCCAGGAATCTGCTCCAGAATTAAAAAGAATTCCTTTGATGGAAATGCCTTACTGGAGTTTTACAGCTGATTGTTCACCATATGTCTGGGCTTCCAGGGCGTCCTAGAGCCAAAGGCTCCATGCTCCATGTTTTCCACAAAGCTCTCCATGAGGGGACCCCACAGAGCCCCCTTGGGACCCCAGTGGGGCACTGAGCACACTTCAAGACAGAAGCTGTGCTGTATCCAAGGAACACCTGGCTCAGTGCAAGATCTGGGAGCCTTGTGTGCACTGAGGGAGGATCTATTCACCTGGAATCCGAGCAGCCGCGCAAAGAAGTTGGAGCCCAAATCACCGATGACGACGTAGAAAGCGATGCAAGTGCCCAGCATCAGCCCAATCATGCTGCAAACACAAACAGGGAGGGGTTAGGGGGACCACACTTCCATCCTCAGCCTTGGGAAGGGCAGACAACCCTTGTGCACTCAATCCCAGCAGAACAACCACCAGAGAACCACCATCCATACTAAACGCCTCAGAGAAGTAACTCATGTACTGCTTTAACTGCTGTTTGGAGCCATGGGCAAAAAAAAAACAACTCCAAAAACCAATCTTGGAGACAGCAAGAACTCCTTCAATTCCTGGAAAAACCTCTAAAAGAATCAGCAGGAGGCTCTTAGAACCCACACCCCACAGCAGGGCCCTGCCACAAGAGTCTTGATATCCAATGGGCTTTCCAATGCCTCTCCACACAATGGACCGCACTTTAATGAAAAGATTGTCCATGAACTGCTTCTCCTCCCACTCCTGGACCACTTTCCTTCCCAGTTCCAATTATAGAACACCCATGTAGCAATTACAGCCACTGCTTGCACGGACAAGTAACATCTGAGGAATATTCTGGGTATTTTTAGTGCTGTGCAGCAGTTTGCAGCTGGGGTGAGGGAAGGAGCCACTACCACTGCCTGGCCTGGGCTCAGGATGCCTGGAAAAGAATCCCTGCTGGAAAAAGCAGGGCTGTGAGGATGTCCCATCACCTGAGATTTGCGGGAAGCTTCTACCGTACTGGGGTCATGGGAGGAGCCAGAGTCTGCCCCAAAATGGGGACAGGATTCCCCCTCAAGGAAGGCAGCACAGAGGGCAGGACCAGAGCAGACCCATGGACCCAAGGAACCAAACACTCTCCCTCCCACTCATTCACAGCCCTCCCAGCAGGGATGTCACCCCTGGAGAACAGCCACAAGTGACATGGCTGGGATTTCACAGCAGAGCAGGAGACAGGCCCAGCCCCACCTTCTGTTCTCCCCCTGCCTCGAAGGCGCTCCCGCCTCCGCTCGGGAACGGGCAGATACGCTGCAGGTGACACCCGTGAGCTGTGCTTAGGGGATCTAACTCAGGCTCCCGTTAAATTCAGGAGGCAGGAGGGCTGCAGGGACCACACGAGGCAGGAGGGGAAGGAAGGAGGACAAAGCTCAGAGCAGGAGTTTTCACCAAAGGAACCCAAACTGGTCACGCTTTGAATAAGCAGCAGATTTACCTTGTTTCCACCAACATTTTTCCTGCTTTTCCATAGGCATGAAATGCTGGCATAAAAGGGGAAAAAAGAGTGGAAGTTAGTCAAAGAAAGGCTCAGAACAGGACACACAGGTCAGTTCAAAGTTACACACTAACAGTGACACAGGGCAGGGCAGCAGGGCCCCACTGGTGGCGTTTTGGGGCTGTTTGCCTCACCCTCCCACTTTCTTTTTCAGCCATTCCCTCTGGAAACTGAAAACCACATAAGACAGGAACAAAGATGAGGAGAAGCCAGCAAGCAGGTTCTTTTTTTTCTATTTAAAACCAGAAGTGGTGTGAAGCAGCAGCCACACATGGCAGCCATTAAAGGCAATGGGAGAGAAAATATTCCTGTACAAGATTCTGTGTGGCAAAAGTTGAAGTGGTGCAGAATTCCAATCCAACTCCCCTTTTTATTTTTATCTTCCCCCTCGAACTGGGCCGCCTGACATCGCTGGCTGGGAGAGCTGAGCTGGTGCCCAGAACGTTCAATCCCATTCCCAGAATACCCAGTGCTCCCAACCCACACCAAAGGGTTGCTGCCAAGGCTTTGCTTTTCCCCCCCTCCCATCCTTGGGCTGGAGCAGAAAATGCTCAGTAGTCCTTAAATCATTGGGTTTTCTCTTAAAAAGACAATGCCAAGAAAACTGCGCTTCTATTTTTAGATCTCGCTGGGCAGAATGGGAATGGAGAGCTCCAAACCCAGACCACAGTGCCCAAATCTGTCAGCCGAGGTCCAGCATGAACCCACCACCGCGGAGTCCCCTCTGCCTTCCCTCAAAGCACAGCCCAGCATTCCTGGAACCCGCCAGCAAAGAAACTCAGACCCTTTCTGGAAGCTTCTTCTGCTATTTTAAATATTAACTTCAACTCTTGATTTCCTTGGACTCTGCTCGAGCTAAAAATTCAGGAAACGAGATGTTCTCCCACAGAATGAGCAAAAGGCACGGCAGGGACCCACAGCCCAGAGCAGGGATGTGGGGGAGCACCCGAAATAGCTGCTGGCTCAGTGACAGAGCGGTGGGACAGCTGCCACCAGGCACAGTGCCCGGGCACCGGGAACAGCCGCTCCGGCCTCCTCTGGGAATTCACAGCCGTGAGGGAAAAGGCAACAGCCCTGGGGGGGTCAGTCCCACAGACAAAGGGTCTGGGAGGAGGGAGAGGAATGAAGAAGAGGGAAATATCCCTCCTGGAGATGGGTCATTGACAGGCTGAGCTCCAGGAGGGTTGGTGGAGCCGACAGCTCCGGCACACACAGCCAGGTGCCCCTGGATGCGGACACAGCCACTGGTGATGCTGAACCAGCCCATCTCCTGGGCTGCTTAGAACTGATGTTCACTGAGAACAAGCCTCCAGGTGGTACACTTGCCCACCCACCTGCCCGAGGCCCCTCCCCTCCGTGCAGCAGAGATGACCCAGCTCAGCCCTCTGTGCCTGCGCTCCCGGTGTCCCTCCAGAAAGCAGTGCCTGCCCAAAGGGAATGTGTACAACTCTCCTGCCTGGCTCAGTGCTGCCAAATCCTCCCACGGCACTGGCTGTGGGGCTGCCAGGAGAGCCTGCAGATGTCCCCGGGCCCAGCCTGCAGGGACAAAGGGGGTCTGTGTGGAGCTGCCCGACCCCAGAGCATTGGGATGCGGTGTGGGAGCGCTCCCGGGGCTGTCCCTGCCCGTGACTCCTCTCCCAGAGCACGGGGAGTGGGCACAGGCACTGCTGCCAGCCCCCTCATGCCAGGAGGAAGCTGGGAAGCATTACTGGCCCTCTGTGTATTCCAGCCCCTTGGCTCGGGAGTGTACAGAGGATCCCTTTTCCCGGGACACGCTCCAAGGTGGAGGGGACTCTCTGTACTCCGGGAAGCAGCACACAAAGGCGTGTTGTGGGGGGAGGCACCGGCAGCTGGAATGGGGCTCCGGAGGTTTCCCCTTCCCTCCAGCATCACAACAACCCCCACACCACGGGGCTGCTCCAGCTTTTCTGTTTGCAGCAGACACAACTCAGCAGAAGCCAGGATGTGCTTCCCAGGAGCAGCACCTCGGGCACTCGGAGGGAGGAGCAGACCCACCTGTCAGCACCCTTGTAGCAGGGCAGCCCCAGCCAGCTCCCTCTCCCCCCAGGAAAATAAGGGAAAACTAGGAAAAGGCAACTCTTCCTCTGTTTCACATGCCAAGGAGGAGGACTGGAACCCTACCACCTCCTCCTGCCCCCCAGGGCAGTCAGAATTCCAGGAGAGGCCACAAGCAAAGGCCAATCCCGGCGCCAGCACCGAGCTCCAAGGGCAGCCAGACTCTGCCAAAACCCACCCAGGGACCTTCCAGATGTTTTTGTTTTCCCAGCCCCTTGGAAGCTCGTGCTGTTTCCTCTCTGCTGAGCCACAAAGGAGCTCCCAGCTCGGCCCCAGGCAGCCCAGCTCTGTGCCAGGCTCCTGTCTGGCAGCACCCGCTGTCCCGGCAGCGCCGGGCAGGGAACTCGTGCCCAGACCCACAATTAATTCATCCCAGACGGCTCCTGGGAGCTGGGGTTTGGATCAGGCACTGCTGCACCTCCTCCCCTGCCCCGAGGAGCCAAAACAACTCAGCACCATTAGCTGCGCTGTCGGGAGCAGGATCCAACCCCAGCGCTGCCCCGAGGAAGGGGAATGGGGGAAACTGGGAACTGCAGCAGGAAAACATTGGCTGTTCCAACAGCACCGGTGTGAAAATGTAAATTCCAAGGCCAAGGTCACGCTGGAGCTGTGACAACCAGCGGGGAGGGCTGGGATCTCACCGAGGCCGGGGTAGGTCCTGCGCTTGCTGAGGTTGGCCGACTTCACGAGGAACATGCAGGACTGGTGGGTCATCCACGAGCAGAAGATCAGCAGCACAGCTCCCAGGATGATCCCACACTGCAGTGGAGCAGAGGGAGGAGAGACCAGTGGGGGATGAGGGGTTGGGCCCCCCCCCCCAGCACCCTCAGTCTCCCCCCGTGCAATTCCAGCCACACTTTTCCCTGTTTTACAGGATTCCCTCCCTTCCCCATCAGCTGGGAAACACCTACCTGTTTCCCACAGCTCTGAGCTGCACCAGTTTAAGCTCCCATGAGGGAACTGGGAGCAGGCTGGGGAGCAGAACTTTCCCCCAGCTCATGCCCCAGGAGGTTCAGGGAACATGGACAGCCCCCGAGGTGCCACCCTCGCTGTAAACTGATTTATGAATAACTATTTGGTACCACAAACTCCTCACCCAGCTCCTCTCCTGCCCCCCCTGTTCACAGGAGGGAACCACAGAGCAGTGTTTAAGCAGGTGACTTGGAACAGGCCCAAATCCCCATCCCAGCTGCCCTTTTCCTGCTGTTTGGAGCCAGGTGTGGCCGTGGGGATGGGGCAGGTCCTGGGCAGGGGTTCTGGGGGCACAACAGGGGAACAGTTTGCAAACACCTCCAGGTCGACTCGTGTTTATCACATGGACAAATCCTTCCATTTAATTTTTCCCTTCCCCTCACAACAGGGGCAGAAACGATCAGTTGGAGACCCCAGGGCAGGGAAAAACACCGAGTTTGGTGCAGGAATGGCGAGCTGGAGCCCTCCCCACAGAGGAAATCACATTGTTTGGTCCACGAGGGGCCTGAGCTCAGTCCTTGGCGTTTCCTTTGCTGACCTTCCTGTGCCGGCCATTGATCCACCCCCCAAACTGGGGCCGGGGGGGCAGACGTGGCCTCTGCCCGCCCTCCCCCGGTGCCCGGGGACACGGGCAGGCCCCGCAGCCCCGGGGGCGCGGCGCGGGCGCTCACCTGTCGGAAGCAGAAGGGCACGGTGAGCACGCTCACGCCCACGATGCTGTTCACCACATTCATGATCAGGCCCCAGTTGGAACCCGCCGCCGCCGCCATGGCCCGCGGCGGGGGGGGCCCGGTTTGTGGCCGCTGCTCGCGCCCCCCGGGCGGCTCGGAGCCCCTCGGTGCCCCCCGGGACCCCCAGAACCCCCGGGCCCCTCAGCCGGCCGTCCCCGCCATGGCCCCGCCGGGCCCGCTCCGACCCGGCACCGGCCACAGCGGCACTTCCGCCTTCCGCCGCCGCCGCCGGAAGGCACGTAGCTGGCGCGCCCGCGAGGGGACGCTCCTGCCGCCTCGGAGGACTGTTCTTGCTGGTCCTGGGAGGACTAAACGGTGTCCCCACGTTTGGGGGCAGCCCCGGGGAGCCGAGCGCGGCCAGGGGCGTGATGGGGTGCACAGATACACACCTGCACGCAGGGAGAGCACGAACATGGCTGGTTGCAGGGCTTTACATGCGCGTGTGTGCACACACAGGCCTTGCAGCACCGCTGGCACCCAGGCAGGGGTCACCCCGGGGTGTTGAGGGGTCCCGAATGGCCCCCCGAGGGCAGCACATCACCACGGGAACCCCCTCCCGGCTGCACATGCGGGCACGCATCCAGCTGTGCACACACAGCACACCTGCTCCCCATGCCAAGCACAGCAATGCCCAACTCCACAGCAGCCGGACCCCCAAATCCCGCAGGGGGAGGCAGAAGACCCCGAGGGCAGGAGGGGGAGAGCTGCGGGGGCTCTGGCAGGGCCCCCAGGCCAAGCACAGTGGCAGGGCAGAGCAGCACACGCGCTCCCGTCGGGGCGAAGCGTGCGGCGCTCGTATAATTTGCAGCAATTGCGACGGGAAACCGCAGGAATTCGCTCTACAAAAGGTTTGCAGGGAGGTGAACAGGCGGCCTAATTCCCTCCAGGTGTGGCACGGGATCAGTAGCTCCGGCTGCGCTTTGCCGGCTGCCGAGCCAGAGCCGTGTCCATGTGTGTCCTCGGGGTGGGACAAGGGATCCCCTCGGGGGTCTCACCGACCTGGTCTGGGGGAGCCCCCGCCGCGTTCTGCCCCAGCGCTGCTGGCAAAAGGGCTCCGGTGGCTTCTCCGTCTGTGAGTGGAAGCCTGGGGAGCATCCAGAGCCAGCTGGGAATTCCCGTGGGATGGGGACACCAGGGGAGCAGTCCCTGCTCTGCCACTTTCCCCTGGGGCTCGTCCGTGCCCATCCGAGGCATGGGGTTTTCTGCAGCTCCAACACCCCAAGGCTAAATCCTGCCTCCAGCAGGAGCCAGGCCATGTCCCAGCACTGCCCAGCATGGTTTCCCATCACAGACCTGTCGAGAGCAAGGGAGAATTCCCTGGAAAGTCCCAATTCCCTGCATGGCCAGGCCAGCCGGGATGGGGACCCCCCCGATGCTGCTATGCCAGCACAGGACACCGGGAGAGCAAAAGGCCCTGCTGGATTTGGTAGCCCGTGGCAGCATTCCCACCATGGGACTCGCTGGGAAGCCCAGGCAGCTCAGAGCCCTTCCCAGTCCTGCCCCATGGCCCAGATTCCTCCCGCCTGGATTTGGAGCCCCAGAGGATGCTGGAGCCATGATTACTGTAATTAGAAATGGGGGCTCAGGGCCAGCCGATCCTGTGGGGATTCTGCGCTGTTTTATGGAAGTACAAATGCCTCGGGAGCTCCAGGGGCTGCTGCTGTGTCCGACACAGCTCCACAGGGATGAGACACCTCCACATGTGTGTGCACACCCCCACTGCTGAGCTGGTTCCAGATTCCCAGCTCCCACGGGTGATGCTCTCCCGGGAAAAGAGCCAGGTCAATCTCTGCTCGATGGGATGCAGGCATAGGAGCTCCCACCCCTATCTCACCCTTACTCATGGAGATTTTTCGTCAGGAATTCACCTCAGTGGCAGCTCGGGCTTGAGAGGGCTCCCATGAACCTTCCATGGCACAGGGATGCTCTTCCCTGGAACGACAAACTCCCTGGAGCATCCCTGTCCTCCCTTCCTGGGATGCAGTGCAGGGTCCAGCGGGAATGGGAAGGAACAGGAACCTCCTCTCCAGACCTGGGGCAGAGCCCACCCGTGCCATGGTGCCCCTGAGGGTCTGCACCCACCCTGTGTTCCCCCTCCCCACAGGGACCACTCCCAGCACCCGGGGCCACCCCACTCCCAACACCTGGCAGAGCCTAGGAACCACCCGGCACGGATTGAAAAACATAAATTAAAACAAACTGCGGTTTTATACTGCAAATAAGGGCAGTTTGATGGGTTTTATTGCAGAACAACCATTAATGAAGTGCCGTTTCAGGCACCTTAATTGCTTGGGGACCAAAGTTCAGCCCATGTCTCGGGTGCGGGCCGGGAGCTGCCGTGTGTTCTGCGAGGGCCTGGTGGGCTGGGAATGGGACTGGGAATCAATTTATGGGCATGATGGAGAGGCAAAGGGGCTGATCCACGCCAGGGGAGCAGTTAAAGCAGCGTGGGATACCCAGCATAGCCCGTTCTGGGGGGAGGTGAGAAGCCGTGGTGACCCCCCAGCCGTGGGGCCACAGTGGGTGCTCATCGTGGGGTGAGGTTTGGGATGGGGGTCCCCTGGCCGTGGGGAACGATGATGCTGCCCGTGGGCACTGCGGGGCCGGGCTGGGGCGATGCAGAGCCGCGATCGCGGGGGGCCCCGGGACACCCAACACATGCGTGGGGGGCACATGCATGGGTGGGGAGGCACAGAGGGGTGTGCGTGTGGACCGGGGGATACACAGGGATACACGGGATACACGGGAATACACGGGGATACACATGCGAAAGGGCGGCCAACCCACATGCAGGACATACGCTCTCCACCCGCACGCACCCACGCGCGGCTCAGGCACCGAGCTGCACCGAGCCGTACCGGGTTGTACCGAGTCCTACCGTGCCGTACCGATCCGGTCCGCCCGCGGGCGGACACGATCCCCACCCGCACGTACCCACGCGTGGCAACGACCCCGAGCGGTACGGAGCCCTACGGGGCTTTACGGGACCTCACCGAGCCGTACCGGACCTTACCGGGCCGTACCGGACGCCCCGCGCGCGCCCATTCATTCACTCCCGCGCCGTGGGAACGCGCCGCGCGCCGCGCGCGGGAAGCGCGGCCCGGCCGTGGCCACGCCCCTCCCCGGCGAGCATGAATGGATAAGCCACGCCCCCGCTCCTTATAAGGGCACCCGGCGCGGCTCTTCCTTCGCTCCGCCAATCAGAGCGGCGCGCCGGGCCCCCCGCTGGGCGCCGGCCTTTGTTTGTGGAGAGCTGCGGGGCCAATGGGGGCGCGGGACGGCGGGCGCTGGACCAATGGGAGCGCGGGGCGGGGGGCGTTGGGCCAATGGGAGCGCGGGGCGGGGCTCCGGGCACGGCCCAGCCCGGCCACGTGCGCGCGGAGCCGCCACGGGGAGCGGGGACAGCGAGGGGACCGCGGGGACAGCCCCGGCCCTGCCACCCCGGCACTGCCACCCCGGCACTGCGGCCCCCCACACACCGGGCTGTGTGTCCAGGGCCGGCCCGTGTCCCCACGGGGTGCCCCGTTCCCGGCAGCCCCAAGGACACCTGCCTGCTATCAATGCCGGACCCCATGTGCCACCGCCAGCGTGGCCCCTTCCCTCCCCGGCAGGCCACTTCACCCTGGACGGGGCTGTACCGGATGTGTTGTGGGTCAGGGCTGGGCCTGAGAGCCGGAGGTGGCGGCAGGGTGTGCTTGGGGGCCCCACTCACCCACCAGAGCCAGGACTGGGGGCAGTGGCATCGTACTGGGGGGCTCTGGGCAGCAAATCCCAACTGCTGCAGCCCCCAGGCAGGCAGAGCTGGGCCAGACATGGACCCGCCACGGTGGGGATACAGCCACGGGCCAACGCCTGCGCTGGGACACAGTGGAGCTGAACAGCCACTGCACGGGCGGGACAGCACTGGGCCAGAGCCTCCTGAGGGGGCCTAGAAAGGACCAGCAGAAACCCCAGCCCACACCTGGGTTGTGTCTGGGATCTGCTGTCCCGTCCTTGGCCCTGAGAAATTTCCTGCTTCCCAGCCAGGCCCAGTGCCAGGCCAGCTGGGTACCTGTGCCACTCATGGCAAAGCCGCAGCGTTCAGTCATTCCCAGCCCATGGGACGAACCCTTTGCTGGAAAGGTGAAGGTCACAGTCGTTCTGTCACAGGCAGCTCCCAGCTCTGTGTTCGCCCGTTCTTGTCCCCTCCAGCAGCTCCAGGACACTGTCATGGCACTGCTCAGTGTGGCACCCACCACGGCACTGCCATTCCCAGCTGAGAGCCTCGGTGGTGACTGCTGATGGCCTGGGCAGGGGTGCTGCCTCTGCTGATGGCTTGCTCCTCGTCCCCTTCCCCATGTCCCCTTCCATCAGCCCACAGCTCCAGACCCATGCACCCACCAAGGCCTGCCCATGGCACTGCCCCCACCACGGTAGCAGCACCGAGCACCGGGGCAGGGGCAAGGCCCTGGTGTGCCCTGATGGCCAGGACACTGGCTCGCCCCGGCCCCTGTGCGCTTCCTGGCAGGTGGGGAAGCCCCGGTGCATCTCCCCGGCCTTGGGGAGAGAACAAAGGAGGGCAGCTGCAGCGCTGCTGGGTGTGCTGCAGCGCGGCTAATCCGCCCCGGCACACCCGGCAGGCCCCAGAGCACCGGCAGCTCCACACGCAGCACCCACCCAGCCCAAGGCTCAAAGACCCCCATAGGGCCGGGGAGGGGGGTCCCCCTGGCTGTCCCCACAGCCCCATCCTGCACTCTGTCCCGTCCCACCCCACCACGCGCCCCCAGCGTGGCGGCCACTGCTCGCCCTGGCTGATGCTGCTGCCATGGAGGGAACGTTGGTCTTACATTAACGACTTTTGTCACCAGAGTCATTAACATAATAGGGCTTCCACATCAAAATTGAATATTAATGCTCCGCCGGCTGCGGAGGGAGGCGGATAATTGCTCTAATACATTTTCCAGTCGGATTTTCGCATCACGGCAGCAATTGCATTAGCAAACCCGATTATTCCCACGGCCGGTACAATGGGACGGTTAATGGGAGTTAAGTTCCTTCCTTTTTGCTCGGACCCCCGAGCGGCTGTGGCTCCGTGCCCCCCACAGCCCCCCAACCCCAGGGAGCACAGGGCAGGGGCCAAGCTCCCTGAGCTGGGAGCGGAGGGGACGATGGTGCTGAGCCACCTCGTCCCTCTGCACTGGCAAACATGACCCTTGGACACAGACGGCCTTGAGATGCGCCGGGAGTGCTGTGGCCAGCTGGAAAACTGCCTGTCCTGGGAGCCATACCCTGCTGTTCTGTGCCATGCCGTGCCGTTCTGTGCCGTGCAGAGCCCCGGGATGAGCCATGGGGGACAGCAGTCAGGTCACACCAGCCAGGGGGGCCCAGCACAGCAGTGCTGGGGGGTCCAAGGAGAGCCAGGCTTGCTCCAGCTCCCACCCAAGGAGTGTCGGGGGATCCTCCAGCCTCCTCTCTCTTCCGAGGGGGTTCATCCAGGAGGGTGAAGCTCAGGAAACAGCTGATGAGCGGGGACACTGCCGGGGTTGCAGCCTCCTCAGTGCACCCCAAACACACCCTGGCCAGTCCCCTGGGTAGGGATAGACCTTGCCCTCAGCCACCACCCCCTGCCCTCGGGGTCCCCTCTTGCCCCCCCAGGGTGACACTGTGCTCAGGAGGCTCTGTGGTGGCACAGGCCCAGCCGGGGGTGGCAGGGGACAGGCACCGTGTGTGGCAGCAGCAGCAGCAGCGGACAAAGGCAGCTGCAGGGCTGGGGGTGGATGTGGGGGGGTCCTCATTAAATTGACTTTAATTGCACTCATTTGGGCTCGCTTCATTGATCAGCCTCGGCACAGCAGTCATACCCCCGGGGTGGGGGGGCTGCTCGTGGGGGGTGTACAGCTACAGCAGGGGGTCTGCCTACCCAGTGGGGGGCTGTGCAGGGGGAATGTACCCACAGAAGTGGGTCTGCCCACAACCGAGGGGGATGCCCACAGGGGATGCCAACTCACAGCGGGGTGGTCTGCCCAGGGAGGTGGGTCTGTCCACAGCAGGAGGTTTGCCCAGGAGGGATGTGTTTCTCCTGCAGACAGGGACACAGGCTCGGTGCTCCACAACCCTGACTCAGCCGCTTCCCACCCTGCACCGGGGGTTCCCCTGACCCCTTTCCACTCCTGCCGGCGTCACTGGGGAAAAGAAGAGCCTCACAGCTGCTTTTTTTGTTGTTTTCTTTTTCAGTCAAGAAACTCTCCCCCCGTGCTCTCGGGCCACAGGCAGTGGAACGCTGTGTGCCCCCGTGCTGAGATCCGCACCGTGCTCCCATCCAGCACTGACTCTGTGCGCTGGGATAATCCAGAACGGCTTTTTCCCTGGCCTTTCCCACATGGAAAGGGATCCAACCGGCCTTCACACATGGTGGCTGTGGAGCAGGATAAGGAGGCTGTGCCTCCAAGCTGCCGGTGCCATCCCGTGTCCTTCTGTGTGCGTGTCTGTGTGTCCCTCCGTGTGTCCCTGTGCATGGCTCCGTGCTGCAGCTGCACGTCCCGCTGCACCAGCGCCTGTGCTGGGCCGTGCCCCGCGGTGCAGCCGCCTCTCCCGGCTGTCCTTGTCTGTCTGTCCCTGTCCATCTGTCCCCGTGCTGTGTCCGTGTGTCCTGGCGTGCGCAGCCCCTGTCCCCACGGGCCCCCTGGCCGCTCCCTCCTAACTCGATTGCCATCCCGTGTAATGAATCGCCCGCTGTAATCTAATCGTGGTTACGAGTGATTGGGATTTATTTCAGCCTTTTCAATCAATTACAGCCTTTTATTGCAAAAAAGGGAAAAAAACAACACCCGCAGCGCTCCGACAAGGGCCCCGGTGGCCATCACTGCCAGGGCCCCGCTCCCGGTACCGGCCCCGGACCCCAGCACTGCTCCCACTTCTGCTCCCCTTCCCACTGTGTGGTCCCCAGTCCCTCACCCTGCACAGCCCCCCTGGCTCACACAGCCCCTCAGTTTGCACTGTGCCCTCCCACTGTGCCCCCCACTCAGCATTGCATACAGACCCCCACATTGCAGAACCCCCCATATTACACAGCCCCCCCACATGGCACAGCCCCTCAACAC
>JAWWTY010000038.1:1066567-1091099 GCA_035222235.1 Margarornis squamiger
AAGGACATAAAAACCACTTGCAGACCCAAACCTTTGGGTTTGCTTTTTGTGTTTGCTTTTTTTTGTGTGTGTGTGTGGTTTTTTATGTTTTGGGGGGTTTTTTTGTTTTGTTTTCTTGGTGTTTTTTGTTTTGTTTTGTTTTGATTTTTTTTTACGCCTTAACAATTTTTTTTTGGCACTATTTATTTTGGTTTTTTGGGCGTTAATTTTTTTGTTTTCCGCTCTGCGCTTTGAGCATTGTTTTTATTTGCGTTTTGCGCTTTATGGTTTTTTCCTCTGCTTTCTCGGATTTATTATTTTTTAAATTTCTGGGCGTTAATTATTTTGCATTTTTGCATTTTATCTTTTCCTGTTTACTCTTTGCAAATTTCCTTTTTGCCCCTTTTTTTTGTTTGCATTTTCTTCTCATTATTTATTTTTCGCTTTATTTGTTTGCACCCAAATGTTTTTTTTACATTCTTCCAGCATCAAAATATTTTCCCCGTTCGTCTCTTTCCTTCAAAAATATTTTTTTTTCTTCATCTTTTTCCACCGGAATATTTCCCCGTGTATCTTTTTCCTCCGAAATATTTTTTCCCTTCATCTTTTCCCATTAAAACATTTTTTCCCCTTTCGTCCTTTTATACTAAAACATTTTTCGCCCTTGAAACCCGCCGCTTTCAAACGCTTCGCCTTAAAATTTTGTTCATTAAAATGTTGTGCGTGAAAACATTTGTCCATTAAATCATTTGCTTATCAAACGTTGCTTCACTGAGCCCTTTGCGCCTTCAAACATTTTTGCACCGAGCCCTTTTCTATTTGTTTTTTTTTGCCTTAAATTTTTCTCTCTAAACGTTTCCCCCTTTCGCTTAATCCGCGTGAATATTTTTTCGCTTCACGTTTATTTTTTTTTTTTTTTTTAAATTTTTTTTTTTTTCCCCCAAATTTTTAAAAAAAAAAAAAAAATTAAAAAAAAAAAAAAAAAAAGAAAAGAAACCCCCAAAACACAGGCTTGTTAATGCTGGGTTTTCCTCCCGGTGTTACCGGAGGCACACACGGTGCTTTGGCCCCCCGGTGCCCCTTTGTTCGCCCGTGCCCGGCTCCCCCCGCCGGATCGGGCCCCCCGCCCCGCTGCCAGAACAATGACCCGACGGGGGGACCGGGGCCGGGCACGGGGGACACACCGAGGGACACACCGGGGACACACCGGGGAATGGGGGGATACAGCGGGGAATGGGGGGATACACCGGGGAACCGGGGCAGGGCACCGGCACCGACACCGGGGACACACCGGGGACACTCCGGGAAGGGCGAGGGGTCCGAGCACCGCGGAAATCCACCGGGGGAGAAGGGCTGGAGGGGGAAACCGGGGCAACACACCGGGGGAAAGCGGGGCTGGGGAAGGAAGGAAGGAAATAGTGGAAGCGAGGGAGGCGCCGAGCACCGGGGAGACAACGGGAACCGGGGGGAGCCGAGGGCGAGCGGGGTCCGAGCCCCGGTGAGCAGGGGGGGATGAGAGAACCGAGCACCGGGGAACGGGAGCTGGAGCGGCGGGGAGAAAGGGCCAGGGCAGCGGGAACCGGGCCCTGAGCAGCGGGAGGACGGGGACGGGAACCGGGAGTACGGGATAAAGGAGCGGTGCTGAGCACCGGGGGCACCAGGAGCGGGGGGCTGTGCCCTCGGGAAACTGGGCACTGCGAACTGGGGGTGCTGCGGTGACTGGGGGCTGCAGACTGGGGCACCGGGGTAAGGGGTGTCCGTGCTCCGGGGATGGCGGGGAAAGGGGACCGAGCCCCGGCTGTGTCGGAGGAACCGCGGCCCTGCGAGCCGGGGAGAAAGGGGGCTGTGCACGGGGGGAGCGGGGAGTGGGGTGCTGGGCTGAGCGGGGCTGGGGGCGCCAGGGGGGCCGCACCCCCGCCCTGGCCGTGCTCTCACTCTCTCCTTTCTCTCCCCGTGCCAGGAGCGGAGGATGAGCCGGCGGCCCCAGCGCGGAGCGCGGCACGACGCCTGCCGAGCCGGCCCGGCGCGGCGCTGAGCATCGCCCACGAGCCGTGTCGGGGTCCCGCCGAGCCCCCCGCGGGTGGGAGCCCCCGGCATGGACGGCCGTGACTTTGCGCCCCCGCCGCGGCTGCTGTCGGAGCGGGGCAGCCTGGGCCACCGGCACGGCTCCGGGCGCGTGGCGGGGTCGGCACACGGGGCCGTGCAGCCCCCCGGACACTTCCAGCCCACCAAGTACTTCCCAGCGCCCATCTCCATGGCCACGCACACAGGTCAGAGGGGTCGGGGTGGCCGCGCCGTGTGGGGGGCCGGGAGGGCTGTGGGGGCTCGGCACAGCACCGGGAGCTCGGCCTGCCTTTGTGCCGATCCCGCTGTCACCGCGCCCGGCGGTTCGGGGCGAGGGCTCGCACGCACATGGGGGATATTCCCCCTCCCGGCCGCTCTGCCAGCGCGGGAGGAGCGTGACCCCCCGGCTGCTCCGGCGAGATTCCGGTGCCTGGGCGAGGAGGCGCGTTCGGGGTGAACAAGGAGGCCGTTATGTGCGGGGCCGTGGGGCGGCCATGGAAGGTCACCGGGCCCCGGATCGATGTTCGGCGCCCAAGTGTCAGGTTGTGCCGGGGTTCATGGCGTGTGGTGGCCACGGCAGCTGCCACAGGGCCGGACAAAGTGCGGCTCACGGCGGAGCGCCGTGCAGCCGAGCGGCACCGGCGAGGGGTCACCGCGTCCGGCGGCCGCGCCGAGCTGCCCCTGCGGCTTTGTCTGCGGCATGTGCTCGGCTGAGACCAGGCAGGGCTGAACTGGGGGGCACAGAACTGAAACTGGGGGGCACGGCACTGAAACTGGGGAGCACAGCACCAAAACTGGGGGGCACGACACTGAAACTGGGGAGCACAGCACGGAAACTGGGGAGCACAGCACGGAAACTGGGGGGCACGGCACCAAAGCTGGGGTTCACTGCACGGGGGGCTTTGGGTGTGCAGCCAGCGGGGACGGTGCTGCCCCGGCTGAGCTCCGGAGCGGGAGCAGGGCCGGAGCGGGCGCGGTGTGCCGGCTCGGCGCGGCAGCACCGGGGCCCCTCGCTTCCCGCCGGCACAGGCGGGTGTCTGGCCACGGCACGGCGGCAGCGCCGGTTATTGTCGCCGCCTTGATGAGCTGTGAATACTAATAAAATTATATCTGCTTTAATGGGATTACAATTAGTGCGTGGATTAGGGCGGGGGGCACGGCCGGGCCGGCGCGGGGGGGTGGCAGCAGTGGGGGCTCCTGGAGGGAGGCAGGAACTGGGGGGCACCGGGGGGTGCTGGGGAGGCAGCGCTGGATCGGGCCCATGACCGGGGTGGTTTCGCTTTGTGCCGGCGGCCTCGCTGCCGGGACCACCGTGGGGCTGAGGGGGCCACCCTGGCTTCCCCCTGGTTTTGGGGGCCGTGGGGCGTGGTGGGGGCTTGGAGCGTGTCCCTGCGGTGTGGGCTCGGCTGCTCTCTGGCTCATGGTGGCCGTGCAGGGGATCCTGGGGGAACGCCAGTGCGGGGTGCTGCTGGCTTCCCTCCGGCTTCCCTCCGGCTTCCCGCCGTGGCGGTGTCCCCACGCCGGACCCTCACACCCGCCGGGGCCTGGGCGACACATGGGAGCCTGAACGCACCGGAGGTTGTTAAAATAACATGGATCTGGCTAAAAATACCCCGTCAGAAACGCGCCGAAAAAAAAACGAAAAAAAAAAAAACAGAGAAGCCAAACCCAACAACAGAACGAGCTAAAAATATTCCGGCTTTGGCAGGGCCGGCGCAGCCGGAGCGCTTCCCAGCGAGCTGCGCTCCGAGGCTCCACACGCCTGGAACGCCGCTGGGGCGGATAAACCGGATAATTTAGTGGCCGGCGCGGTGCCGGCGGGAGGGGGGTCCCTGTCCCCAGCACCCCTGTCCCCCTGGCATGGCCCAGCCGCGGTGCCGGCAGCCGTAGCAGCATGGCGTGGTAATTAACGCCGATGATTGATAATTACCCCACCCAGTGCATGGAGCCAGCCCGCGGTTGGCCGTGGCGTGGCGATGCCGGCGCAGCACGCGGCACCCGGGGGGCACAGCGAGGCTGGGGGGGCTCCAGCCACGCTCCCCCAAATGGCTCCCGGCATGGGGCTGGACTACACCTCCCAGGAGCCTTTGCCGGGGCCGGCGGCCTCCCTGGGAATGGGAGATAAAACTGTTTTCCTTGATTTTATTAAAGCCGTAACTCAGGGCCGCGCGTTGTTGGAACCGAACGCTCCGGCCAGCGTCAGGTTTGGCACCGGCACAGGATGGATGGTGGCATGGGGGCCGGGGGGGCTGTGGCACTGCCTGGAGCTGGGGGATCAGGGACCCCTGGAGCTGCCGGAGCCCACCCAGGCTGGGTGCAGCCCCCACGCCCCAGTTGTGGTGGGTCCCACCACGCTGGCACACGCTGTGCCAAGCGGGGCCAGTGCTCCCAGTGCCTCGGCCACAACCAGGGAGTGGGAAACTCCGTCTGAGTTGCGCTGGGGTCTGGGTGCGATGTTTGTCCTTCGGATGTTTTCCTGGACTAGTGGAGAGTTGTGAGCATGCCGGGCTGATTGTCACCATGGCCCGAGCCCTCGGCACACGGCCGTGGGGAGCGGTGGCGCCGGGTTTGCTGGGAGCAGCACGGCCGTGCTGGTGTGCGGCTTGGCCCCGGGAGTGCCGGTGTGCATCCCGGTGTGCATCCCGCTGTTGGACTGTCGCCTGGCCTTGGCAGTGCCACCGTGCATCCCGGTGCCAGTGTGCATCCTGGTGCTGGCGTGCAGCCTGGCCATGACAGTGCAGGTCCCGGTGCACATCCCGGTGCAGGGTGCGCATCCCGGTGTGTGTCCCGGTGGCTGGATGTGCTCCCACACCTGTCTCCCCTGGATTATGCCAGAGGCCGGGTGCTGTGCAGTTCTCCGACATGGCTTTAGGAAGGGGGGAGCTGTGGGGGAAGGATGGGGCAGGTGGGGACAGTTTCTCTGGCCAGGTGGTGGCACAGGGCTGGGTGCCAGCGCTGCAGCCGCTCCGCATCACTGCTCCCCTGGAGACAGGTCTGATTAGGGGCTGGAGGCTGTGGCACAGCTCTGGCACGGCTCTGGTGTGGGGGCTCCTCACTCCCCCCGGCCCCCTGAGACAGCCCGGCTGCGGCACTGCGTGCGGTGCATTTGCAAAGTGAGTGTCAGAGTTAAACCAGATTTGGGGATTAACTGGGCTGCTCCTCAGTAGCTGTGAGGGGCCAGGGGACACACGCATGGCTGGCGGCAGCAGCGGGATGTGCAGAACCCCAGGTCCCACCAGATCACCCTGGGTCTCACAGAATCACCCCTGAGTGGTTCCACTGTTCCTTAGTTGTGAGCTGGATCTCTGCAGAGACACTGCCACGTGCCAGGCCCTGGGATGATGGGCAGCTGCTGCCAGCCCCTGTTGCTGCCCAGGGGACACTGGGCATGTGTGTAGGCTCCACAGAGAATTTGGGGGCCCCTCAGCAGCTCGGGACCTCCTTGGCCCTGCCTGCACCCCACCTGCCTCACAGCATCACCCCAGAGCAGGGTCTGACCCCCCTGGGGTCCCTGCTGGGGGAGTGGGAGGTGATGAGTCCTGGAGACCCATGGGGTCGCTCTGCCCTGGGACCCCACATGTGTGACATTCAGTGACATGGGGTCACCACAGTCCCCACGTTTTGGGGGTTATCCCGGGGGGGGCCACGTGCTTGGCATCCGTGTGACACCAGGAGTGGCGTGGGACATCAGGACCCTGGGACTGGACCCTCCTTGTCTTCCCTGTGCTCCAGAAATGGTTTTGCAAAGCACATGTTGTGTCAGGTTGTGGCAGTGAGTGTGCAAATCGTGCACTGGCTGTACAAATGGTGCCTGCAGGCAGTGTGCACTGAGCACAAGTGTGTGCCAGCCGTGCCAGCAGCCTGTGCCAGGAGTGTGCACCACCATCCTCGTGAGCCCCGTGCACACACAGCCCTGGTCAGCGTGCAAGTGCTGAGTGTGCAGCAGCTCCGGCCAGGACAGCTGCCTGTGACCCTCTGGAGCAGATAACCCATCAGATAACGCTGGGATTGCCCCCCTGACTCTGTCGGGCACATTCCGGCAGCGTTTCACCATCACGGCGTTCATTTAGTGCCATAACAATATGGATTCAGCTGGAATTACAGCACCGAGGGAGCCAGAGCCCATTTATTCCCTGTTTGCCAAATTTTTAAAGGGGCCGTGTGGGTTGTGAATGCCAGAGTGGGGGGCTGAAGGCTGCACCCCCCCCCCCGCCTGGCTCAGGGGACCCTGGGGTGCCCAGCTGTGGCATGAGGGTCTCTGCCAGCTCCCAGACCTCCGCCCACGGCCCCGGCTTCGTTAGGAATGTTCCAGCCTTGAAATAGCTGAGGGAGAAACCCAATCCTGTGCACGTCCCTCCCGCCACCACCGCGGGGACCTGGGGGCTGTCACCGCCTTGGGGACTCTGGAGCAGCCCTGGGGTCAACCCCACTGGGGCCACAGCCCCTCCCACACACCCCTGAAACTTTCTGCCTTCCTGGAACATTCCCATCTGTGCTGCACTTGGAGTAGGGGCGAGGAGCAGCTGGAGGGAGGGGAGCACTCCTTGTTGCCCTCCACAGGTCCCCCCAGTGACCTGCCCCTGCCTGCAACCCCCCATCGCTGTCATTGCAGCCCTGCTGAGACCTGGCCCATTTGTCACACATGTGACCCTCTGCGGATTTGGGGCCAAGGGAAATTTCATGCTGGAGCTGGGAGCGATGCCGGCGGGGCTGAGTCACGGTGCTGGCCTCGGGGAGCCCGGCCAGGGAGTTCCCAGGGTGACGCTGCCGGGGAGGCGGCAGGGGGGGCCGGGGTGGGACCCCGCAGCCCATCTGTCCCGTGCTGGCAACCAGCCCCACGGTGCTGTGCCCGTCGTAGCACAGGGCTCCTCTGACACTGCCAGCTCATCAGTGACATGAGTTGTGCACTGTCTCAGGCCCTGTGGCACAGGGCTCCTCCAGCACTGGTGGCTCATCGGTGACACGAGTTGTGCACGGTCTCAGGACCTGCAGCACAAGGCTGCTCTGGCAGCGGTGGCTCATCGGTGACACGAGCTGTGCACGGTCTTGGGGACCCGTCTCTGTCCTTGCTGTCACCGTGGCTGGAGGGGACAGAGTGGGAGTTCTCCCTTTCCGTGCTCCATGCCAAGCCGTGGCAGAGCACGAGCGTGCAGGGGCTGTGGCCGAGCAGACGGGTGGGAATGTGGGAATGACGGTGCTGGCCGAGCGCGCCGGGGGACCCGTGAGTCAATGGGTGGGTGGTGGGGAGCGGCGGCCCCACAGCCCCCCCGGGACACCCCGGCTCCACCGCCGTCAGGGCGGGGTGGGGGGGTTATTATTTTCCAGCTCGTTCCACAGCTTCCAGAAAAGTCTTGTTCTGGAAAGCTCGGCTTCCCGCCCGGCACGCTGCCGGCTCCACGCCTGCACAGGGTCCCCCAGCACGGCCGGGGTGCAGTGGGTGGGCTGGCCACAGGCAGCACCGGGCAGGGATCCCCCGGGATGCATTGGCACGGTGTGATGTGCCCACCCATCCTGGGGCATGTCCGGTTCCCAGGGCTGTGGCCGTGCCCCCGGCCCACGCTGCCCTGCCTGGCTCGGCCTCGCCGCAGAGGAAGGAGCGAAGCTGCCTGAAACCACATCCCGACAGTCATCCCAGAGGCATCCCGGCGGGATTAGCCGGGGAGCGTGGGCCGGCTTAGAGAGCAAAGCATCGCTTCCTGCCCTGGCCGGGCGGGCAGCCAGCCCACGCTCCGCACCACGCCACGCGTGCCGAGCCGTGCCGGGCCGTGCCACGGCCACGCCGGCACACAGGGGCACAGGGAGTGGGGCCATGCAACGTGGGGCAGCTGCTCCCCCATCCCAGCTCCCCCTATCCCAGCTCCCCCCATCCCGGCTCCCCCGGCTCGGCCGCTGGCCACCAGCTCCAAAGTTTCCACCATGATCTCACGGCTTGGCCGGGATGGGAGCGGGATGGGGGGCGGGATGGGGAGCGCCGGCCATGGGCCTCCCCAGGGGTGCTGGGGCCCCCCGGGCTGTGGGGGAGGCAGCGGGGTCAGGATGGGAGCTGCCCTTGCCCCTCCCTGCTCATGTGTGCACACACCCACATGTGCACACACATACGTGCACACTTGCATGTGCACACACACATGGCATGGCACAGCCTGGCCCCTGCAGCTCGGGATTGTCCCAGCGCTGGGAGCAGCTGTGTGGGGAGCCACACACGTATGCAAAGCCTCCTGTGTGCCAACACGTGTGTGTGTGCTCAGGGCACTGGTGGCCCCTCACATGCCCTGGCGCACGTGTGAGCACCCTGGGGCTGAGGGGTGTGAAAGGCAAGAGGGGTTGGGCACACAAGGGCTGTGTGTGCACAAGCAGCATGTGTGCACAAGGGCTGTGGTAACACGAGGGCCATGATGACCTGAGGGGTGTGATCACGAGGGATGTGTGGCTCACAGGCCGTGTGTGCACAAGGGATATGAGAGCTCATGGGGTGTCCGTGCACCAGGGATGTATGTGCCTGGGAGAGGTGTGTGTGCCTGGGAGAGGTGTGTGCATGAGGGACATGATCACACGAGAGACACGGGCTCAGGAGGGCTGTGTGTGCACAGGGGATGCACCGGTGCAGTGTGGGCTGCACAGCCCTGTGGGAACCATGTGCACAAGGGAGGGTGGCAGGTCGTGTATGAGCAGGGCCCATGCACCCCCCAAGCTGTGTCTTTGCCCTCCCAACTCTGTCCTCAACCACCCCCAACTGTGTCTTTGGTCCCCCCAACTGTGTCCTCAGCACCCTCCTGACTGTGTCCTCTCCCCACAGCCGGCAGCAGCCTGATGGGGAGTGCTCCCCCCTCCTCCTTCATGGGGGGCTTCCTGAGCAGCAGCCTGGGTTCGGGGGGGCCCAGCCACCCTGCCGGCCCTGCCGCCTCCCCCCCAGAGCCAGCCTTCTGTGGTCCCCACTCCGGCACCTCCCAGATCTGGTTCTCCCACTCCCACGAAGGTGAGTGGGCACCAGCGTGGGGGTGGGTTGGAGTGGTCCCTGTGGGTGGCTGAGATTTGGCTGGGATTCTGTCCAGTGCCAGTGGGTCATGTCCCACCAGTGCCCACGTGGATGGGATCCAGGGTCCCTGGGCAATGGCTTCAGAGTGATGATGTGGGTACAGCTAGCACCGTGCCTGAAATCCCCCTGGTCATCCATGGGAACCAGGCTCAGCCCCTGCAATTGGGGTTTGGGGTGGCTGGAGAGGCTTCAGATCCCCACCTTGGGAGCTGGGCTGGGGCTGGTGATGATGAACCCGGGCAGAGTACCCTGTGCTGGGGCAGGTGACAGCGTGGGGACCGCCGGGGCAGCCCTGGTTAAACCGACTGCCTGTGCCCCCCCATCCTGCTGGAGGAACGGGAGCGGGGCGGTGGTGCTGGCGCGGGGCCCTGGCAGCCAGCCCAGCTGGTAGTTTGACCGGCTGCCAGCTGGCTCCCGGCGTGCCGGGGGGGCACGGGGGGACGGGGACGGGCAGAGCACGCGGCTGACGGACAGCCCGCCCGAGCCGTGCCGAGCCGAGCCAAGCACGGCCACTGCTGACACGAGTCTGGGGGGACTCAGCCCCCCCCGGCGGCTCCTGGAGGGTGTGGGGGGTCCTGGCATGGAGGGGATCACGGGCTCTGCAGAGTGTTCCCAGCTGGAGTGGTACGAGTTGGGGGGCTGGGTGAGGTGGCACCCTGGCCCCCCTGACCCTGTGCCCTCAGCCCCGGGGTACCCCCGCTTCTCCGGGAGCTTGGCCTCCACCTTCCTGCCCATGGGCCACCTGGACCACCATGGCAATGGCAACGTGCTCTATGGCCAGCACCGCTTCTACGAGAGCCAGAAAGGCAGGTACCGGGGCCACTGGGGTACCAGGGTCCCCCATGGGGCTGTGTGTCCCAGACAGGCAGGGGTGGGGGGCTCAGTGCCTGTCCCAGTGTTGGAGTGGGTGCTGCTGCCAGAGCAGGTGCCCGGTGCTCGGGCAGTGGGTGGGATGGTGGGCACCCATGCCTTCATCCCACTCCTCCCCTCACTGGCACGGCTGCCAGTCGGTGGGGGGTCCATGGGGGTCTCACCTGTCACCCTCCCCTCCAGATAACTTCTACCTGCGGAACCTTCCAGCGCAGCCCCCCCTGCTTCCCGCCAGCCACGGCTTCCCCGGCATTGCCCGCGCCGCGCCCGGGCCCCCCGCCGGCTCCTGCAGCCGGGAGCGGGACACCGGCCCCCTCCCCAAGACCCCCAAGGACTACGAGCGCTTCCTGGCGGGCAAGGAGAAGGGGGGCAAGGGGGACCCCAAGGAGCGGCTGCCCGAGGAGGACCCCAAGGAGCGGCACAAGGTGGTGCTGCCGGTGCCGCCCGAGGGGCACTGCAAGGAGGGAGTGCCGCCGCGGGGGTCTGGCGACGGGCGCCCCAAACCCTTGGCCTCGTGCCTGCTGGGTGCCAAGGGGCTGGACGGCGACGGTGCCCGCGCGGCGCTGCCCAGCTGTGCCGGGAATGCCCTGCCCCGTGCCGCCCGCTGCGCCCCCAAGGAGCGGGAGCCAGGGGTCCCCGAGGCGCCCCAGCCCTACGGCGAGGCCGTGGAGCGGCGGCAGATGCTGCACCACGCCGTGTCCTACGCCGTGCCCGCCGCCAGCTCCTTCCCCTGCCTCCCGCTCCACGCCGGCCCCGAGGTGCTGTGCCCGCTGCCCGAGCCCCCTGCCCGCGAGCTGAAGCTGAGCGGGGCCACGCTGGTGCCCTCGGTGGGACCCCCGACGGACAAGAGCCGCTCGTTCCAGGCGGAATCCGGTGGGATGGAGCGTGGGGATAGCAAGGAGCGGCACTCCGAGGCGGGAGCTGAGCCCTACGGTGCCCCCTTCCACCACCCCCTGAAGGCCGAGGGGCCAGCGGAGCGGCGGCTGGACTGGGGGGCTCCTGGCGCCCGGCTGAAGGGGCTGGAGTACCTGGGGGGGGGCGCAGCCGAGGGACCCCCCTTCTCCGGCCGGTGCCCAGCACCCAAGGCAGGGCTGGAGAAAGGCTACTTCGAGGTGCCGCCAGCCCCCGACTGCTCCCGCGCCCCCCGCCCCGACCCCCTGGGCGTCCGCGTCGGCCCCTCCTGCTGCACTTTAGAGAAGGGCCCCCCCAAGGACCCCCCAGCCCAGAAGGTGGCTCGGATCCGGCACCAGCAGCACCCCGAGGCAGAGGCCGCCGAGGGCAAGCGCAAGCCCCTGGAGCTGGGTGCCCTGGGCTACAGCGGGCACCCCCTGCCTCCCTGGGGGGTGCAGGGCCAGGGGCCCCCCCTGGCCGTGGCGGAAGAGCAGAAGGGGGGGCCTTACCTGGACCCCTTTGGGACGGGGCTGGTGCGGGCACAGGAGGTGCCCAATGCCCCCGACGAGGTCTCGGCCATGAAGAACCTGCTCAAGTACAGCAACGGGGCACTGCTGGGGGGGCAGAAGGGCCCCCCCTTCGTGGGACTGGGAGGCACCAAGGGCAGCTGTGCCCACCAGGACGCCAAATTCCCGTCGGGGAAGGGGCAGCTGGAGCTGGAGCGGCCGGACTGTGCCCGCGGCCGGGAGCACGAGGCGCTGGGCCCCAGTGGCACCGAGGGCGAGGTGCGGCAGCCGCCCGTGGGCATCGCCGTGGCCGTGGCACGGCAGAAGGACACGCTGGGCCGCCACGAGCCCTACGGCAGTGGTGGCACTGGGAGCACTGGGCGGCAGCGGGCGGCTGCTGGAGTCAAAGGTAAGGGCTGGGGAGGGGGCTGTGGGTGGCAGGGGGCTGGTGGTGCCACGCTGATGCCACCGTGGTGTCCCCACGGCAGCTGGCACCGCGCGCCCCGTGCACCTGATGGAGCTGGAGGCCGAGGAGGAGCGGGGCCGGCTGTGTGAGGAGCGCCTGGGGCTACCCGGGAGGGACATCCTGCTCCAGTGAGTCAGGGGGGCTGCTGGGGAGCAGGGGGAGAAGGCGGGGGTCCCTGGGGTGCAGGGAGGGACCTGGAGGACCCTGGACATCCTTTGGGAATGCGGGGTTGGGAGATGGGGTCCCTTTGGGTGTTTCTGGGGATACAGGCAAGACTGATGGGGTTCCTGTGAGTGCTGCTGGGGGTGCACGTTGGGAGCTGGTGGTCTATGTGGATGAGGGTGGTCATGCAGGAGTGGGAGATGGGTCCCTTTAGGGGGTGCATAGCTGGGAGACGGATTCCTGGGGTGCTTTTGGGGGTGCAGGGGAGGGTGATGGGGTCCCTGTGAGTGCTGCTGAGGGTGCAGGGAGGGAGATGGGGGGTCCTTGGGGGTGCAGGGGAGGGTGATGCCAGCCCTGCTCCCACACTCTGTGTATCCCCTCTTCCCACAGGGACAACAAGGACCTGGTGGAGTTTGCCCGGATGCACCCGTCAGGGGGCTGTCCCGGGGAGCTGACCCCTCACCTGATGATGGCGGGGGGCTCGTCGCTGCCGGCGGGGCAGCTCGGGGGAGACCCCTCTGCCCACGCCCATCCTGCACACACGCACTGGCTGCCCCGCACCCGCAGCCCCTCCATCTGGATGGGGGGGCACTCCTACGGTCAGTGGGGGGGCTGTGGAGGGGCTGGGTGGGTGCTGACCCCCCACAGTGGGGTGCTGACAGACCCCCTCCCCATCCCTGCAGGCATCGGGCACCCAGCACTGCACCAGAACCTGCCCCCCGCCTTCCCCACCTCCATGCCCAGTGCCATGCAGCCCGTGTTCCCCCTCGCCCAGGACCCCCCTGCCCAGCTCGTCATCCTCCCCACGGAGCCCCCTGCCCACGGCACCCCCCACACACTGGGTGAGGCTGGGACCCCCACCTTGTGCTGGGGAGGGGGATCCTGGGGTCTGGGGGAGAGGAGATGGGGCTCATCAGAGGTACTTTTGGGGTTCCATGGTTGGGCGGTGAGGTTTCTGTACGTACTGTTGGGGGTGCAGGATGGGAGATGGGTCCCTGCAGTTGCCTGTTGGGGCACAGGGGTGGGAGATTGGGGTCCCTGGGGGCGCGGGAGTGGGAGATGAGTCCCCAGTAGCACCTGTGGGTGCTACTGTGGGATTGGAGGTGCAGGGGAGGATGATGGGGCAGACAGTGGGGTTCCTGTGTGTTTCTGGTGGTACAGGGAAGCATGATGGGGTCCTTGCAGGTACTTTTGGGGGTCTAGGAGTAGGAGATGGAGGTCCCTTCTGGTGCCTCCAGGGTCACAGGGCTGAGACTGGGCACTGCTGGGGTCTGTGGGGTGACCCTGAAGGGGGGCCCCAGTTGACCCCCTGCTGTCTGCAGCTGACGTGATGGACCAGGCGTCGTTGTGGCCCCCCATGTACCCGGGTCGGGGTCCCAGTGCCCACCTGCAGCACACGGGGCAGCTGCCCGTGTACCCACGGTCACAGTTCCTGAGGCAGCAGGAACTCTACGCCCTCCAGCAGCAGCAGCAGCAGCAGCATCGGGCAGCCCAGGCCCTTGAGATCCAGCGCCAGGCACATGGCCAGGTGCCAGGGGGCTGGGACATGTTGGGGGGGCTGAGGGTGGAGTGGGATGTGGGGCTGGCTGGAGGATGCAGAGCAGGGTGAAGAGTGGGGGTATGGGGCTCGATGTGCAGTTGGGGTGGGAGATGTGGGGCAGGGCTTGAGGTTGCAGGGCAGAGCTGGAGGCCTGGGGATTGGCAGAGGGGCAGAGGCTGGGCAGGGATGTGGGGCAGAGTTGTAGGGTGCTGAACGGGATGGTGGGTCAGGAGTCTGGACGGTGTGGGGCTGGACAGGACTGTGGGATGTCGGGCAGGGTTGTGGGATGCAGAGCAGAGCTGTGGGATGCCGGGCAGGGATGTGGGATGCAGGACAGAGCTGTGGGATGCCGGGCAGAGATGTGGGATGCCAGGCTGTGGGGCAGGGGCTGACATGTGTCATTGCATCCTACAGCGGAAGCCGGAGGAGCAGCCCCTGGAGCTGGAGGACGGGGGTCCCGAGAAGCCCCTCAAACCCTCCCACAAAGCAGTTGCCTTAAACCCCCCAGCCAAGAGCCTGACCTCGGCGGCCCCTGCACCCCCCAAGCTGTCCCCCTGCTGCCACTCACCGGCCCTGCGGCACCCGGCCAAGTGCCCGGTGACCCTCCCCACGGCCCCCTGCACTTTACCCACCTGCCCCACCGCCAGCCCGGCCGTGGCCCCCCGCTCGCCGGCCGCCAGCCCCCTGCCCACCCCCAGCAAGGGCAGCGAGGGCGAGGATGCACGGGGTGAGGGGCAGCCCCCTCGCCGGTACCCCAAACCCCTGGAGCCAGGTAAGGCTGTGTCAGCGAGACACAGGAGGGAGAATGGAAGAGGAGGGAGGCCAGGGGGGTACCGGGGGGTCCCTGCTGATCATTCCCCCCCCTCCCTGCAGACCTGCCCCCCGGGTATGGCTACCCCGCCACCGCCATGGGCTACCCTGCAGCACACTCTGCCGAGCCAGTGGACCCCGACCCAGTGCACGCCGGCTCTCCCCCCGCTGAGCCCGAGCAGTCCCGGACCTTCAGCCCCACGGCCGAGGCACTGCGGGAGCCGGGCCCCCCGCTGGACCCTCCAGCTGAGGGTCCCGGGGTGCTGCTGCACCGGCACCACCTGCTGCTCCCCCCGGGCCCCCTCTGCGGGGAGCGGGGGGCAGCGCCGGCTGTGGGGGGCACCGAGGAGCCCTTCGGGGGGCACCGGGAGGCGGCTCAGGGAGCGCCGGAGCAGCAGGAGCAGCAGCACCCTGTGCCCGGGGTGGGGGGCTCCCCGCTGCCCCCCACCGCAGAGGAGGAAGAAGAGGAAGAGGAGGAGGATGAGGAGGAAGGCGACAGCGATGGCTCAGAGCTGGAGGGCAGCTGCGATGAGGAAGAGGATGGTGACGTCCCCAGTGGGCACCAGGGCTGCCCGGGTGGGCTGGAGGCTCTGATTGCCGCTGGCATCAACCTGGGGGAGCTGCCAGCCCTGGAGGAGCCCGAGGAGCGCCCCCCGGCCCCCCCTTCGCCCGCCCCCCACCCCTCAGGGATCCCCGGCATCGCCCTGCTCAGCGAACTGGCTGACTTGGAGCTGCGCCGGCGCCGCTGCGACCTGGCCAGGGAAGGTGGGTGACCCCATCACCTCTCAGTGCCCCTGGGTGTCCACTGGTACCCACTGGCATCCTCAGTGGCCCCTGGTACTCCCTGGTGACCCCATCATCCCTGGTACCCCCGGTATTCCCCTGTGGTCCCCAGTGCCTCTGAGTGTCCCCAGTGCCCCCTGGTGCACCCTGGTACCTCCAGCAGCCCCCAGTACACCCTGTACTGTGGGCGTGGTGGGCTGCATTCCATGCCATGCTGCAGTGCCATGCCTCACACGAAGCCGGGGCTCTGCTCCAGCGCTGGCTCCAGGCAGGCGCAGGGATTCCCTTCCGGCTTGGCTTCCCCAGGGAATCCCGGGGGCCCCAGCAGGGATGGCCGCACACCGCCAGTGTCCTGGCTCGTCCCCAGTCCCGTGGGTGTGTGGGAGGACTGGGGGGGAATCCCATACTGGGTGTGGGCGGGGACACAGGGGTGAGGGGTTGGCTGTGGAGCCCCACTCCCCGCAGAGGGGTAGGTGGGATGGGGCACAGGGGTGGCCATGGAATCCCACTCCCCATGGATGGGGTGACCAGATGGGGCATGTCATGTCCCTCCTGGCCACAGTCGAGGGTCTGCTCCCAGCATGGGGTCCAGGATGTCCATCACTGCTGACCCCATCCCATCCCCACAGGTGAGGATGAGGAGCTGCTGGCCTTCAACCTGCAGAACCTGGCCACGGTGGCGGCTGCCTGGTCGCTGGTGGAGGCGGCGGGGCGGGAGGGCAGCCCCCCTGCCCTCAGCCCCCTGCCTGCCTCCCCCCCGCCCCGCGCCCGCGTCCCCCGGCGCAAGTACACCTGGACCCCCAAAACCAAGGCTGTGAGTGTCACCTGGCAGGGGTGGGAGGTGGGATGAGCCATGCCTGGTCTCTGCCCTGCGGCCGAGGCTGTTAGCACTGCCAGCGGTGCCAGCTGCCTCCAAACCCTTGTGTCCCCCCAGGTGTGCCCGCTGAAGGCGGCCATGGAGCAGCTGAACACGCAGGAGGTGGAGGTGCGGATGCGCCTGGCTGAGCTCCAGCGCCGCTACAAGGAGAAGCAGCGGGAGCTGGTGAGGCTCCAGCGGCGCCACGACCATGAGTATGTCCTCTTCCACCCCCTTCCCGGGGCTGGGCGTGGGGTAGGGGTGGCATAGGCAGTTCATCCATGTGGTGAGTTTGAGCCTGTCCTCAGCCTGGTGCTGGTGGCGGGTCTCTGCCCACGGTGTCCCCGGTTTTCCAGGCGTGACGAGAGCTCCCGGAGCCCGGCGCGGCGCGGGCCGGGGCGGCCGAGGAAGCGGAAACACTCCAGCACTCTGGGCAGGACAGAGAGCCGCAAGGTCAAGTGAGTGACCCGTGCCACATGACCCCATCGGCCAGGGGTCTGACCCTCCTGGTGCTCGGGGCCCCCCTATCACATCCTTATTGCACCCCCCTATCCCGCCTCCATCGCACCCCAAAGTACCTGCCATGTTCAGGGGCTTCATCCACTCACTCCCATGGAAGATGGGAGGGTCTCGAAGGGAGCAGCATTCCATGGAGCCCCACAGCATGGGGTGACCCCCCCTTCCCACCCTCCTTTTCATGCCTGTCACATCCCATTCCCTGCTCCCATACTTGTCCTTCTCCATAAATCCTGTGCGCTCAGTCGAGTGCTGGGAAGGTGTGTGGGAGTGTTGGGGGTCCCAGTCCCCCTCTTGTTAAATCATTGCTAAATGGGACCACGATTAAGATGAAAAAGGGGAAAAAAAGTAATGTCCAGGTTCTTTGTCACAAAGTGTTGGTAGGGGTGGGGAGCAGAGTGGGGAGGTGGCAGCTGAGGGATGCAGGAGCCAGTCAGGGTGGGGTACAGGATCCATTGGGGTGGGGTGCAGGATCCCTCGGGGGGGTCTGCAGACAGCGTGCCCATTCCATGTCCCCCCCAGGGCAGTGAAGACCAGCCTGTCCCTGCTGTGTGCTGAGCTGAGGGGGGACCCCGAACCCCAGAAGAAGAGGAGCAAACTGTCAGGGGGGACCTTCAGCAGCCTCCAGGGCTCCCCGGTGAGTCCCGTGTGGTCTGGGGGGTCCTGTTCCCCCCCCAAGCTCCCCCGAGCCCCCCCAGTGCAGGGTCCCCTGCCCTGTGTGGTGGCTCACGGGGTGTTGCAGCTGAAGCAGAAGGTGAAGGGCAAGGGGCTGCCCCCCGGCCTCAGCCCCTTCCGCCGGAGGGACTCCAACCCCAGCACCCGCATCCAGAAGAAGCTGAACCGACCCAAGGGCTCCAAGGGCTCCAAGTACCAGGGGCAGGACCCCGGCCCCCGGCAGCCCCCTCACTTCAGAGGCAAGGGGGGCACAGGGATGGGGTGTGGGGTTGGAATAGGGGTGTGGGGTCTGGCACAGGGATGAAGATGAGAGATCTGGGATGGGAATGGTGGGGCATGATCAGGGTAGGATGCATGTTCAGGATGGGGGATCTGGTTGGGATGGGGGTGTGAGGTTGATGTTGGGGTCTGGATTGGGAATGGGGGTTCAAAGTCTGGGCTAGGGGTGCCAGGTCCAGCACAAGGATGGGGATGCAGGGTCCAACCATGGGTCTGGGTGTGCAGGATTCAGCACAGGGATGGAGGTTCAGAGTCCAGCACGGAGCTACAGAAGGTTCAGGACAGGTGTGGGGGTCACACGTGGCCCCAGCTCACCCCATCTAGCACTGGGGGTGCGGGGGCCATCCCTGTGTGCACAGGCGTCCCTCACTGCTGTCCCCTGCCCTTGCAGACGAGCCCGAGGGGGACACAGACAGCGAAGAGGGGGATGAGGAGCCGGGGCTGTCCCTGCCCTCAGGACCGGTGGCCGTACTGGGACCCTCCCCATCCTCTGTGGTGAAGATGGAGGCCAACGAGAAGGCCAAGAAGAAGAAGGAAAGGCAGGGGCTGCTAGGTAATGGGGGCACAGGGGCGAGGACCCTGGGAGGCATGTGCCAGGGCTGGAGGGGTAACTATGGGGTCCCTCAAACCCTGTCACTTTTGTGGGATGCCCTGAGCCCTGTCCCAGTGTGGGGTCCCTGATCCCCAGACCCCCATGGGATACCCCAGTCCCCATGTGTCCTTGGGGTGTCCTGGCCCCCATGGGGTGCCCTGACCCTTGTGACCCTGTGGGGTGCCCTTGTCCCCCTGTCCCTCTCTGAAGTTCCCTGATCCTCATGGGGTGCCACAATCCCTGTGGGATGCCCTGACCGCTGTCCCCCCAGGTCCCTGCCGCCTGGGCAGCCCCGAGGGGGAGGTGAAGATCAAGCGGCGGCCGGTGAAACCAGGGGGTGCCGGGAAGCTGGAGAAGGTGCCGGGGCGGCGGAAGGCGGGGGGCTGCCCCGAGGGCAGCAAGAAGAAGCTGAAGGCCAAGAACAAGGAGAGCCTACGGCCCTCAGCCCCCGGTGGCCCCAGCGCCCCAGGAGCCCCTGGCAGCCTCTTTGGGGGCACTGACCCCCGGCTCCTGGGGCCACGGGATGAGGGGGCTCGGCTGGGAGACAGGGGCAAGAAGGGCACCCGCAAGAGCAAGGGGCTGCAGGCAGCCCTCAGGGTGAGTGGGGGGGCTGAGTGGGGGTCACCTCTGGGCTGGGAGTGCAGGGGGTGGGTGTGAGGTATGGCTGGGCTGGGGGGCACTGAGGGAACTAGGATGTGCAAGGGCTTGGGGTACTGGGGTGGCTGAGGGGCACTGATGGGACCACGGGGTGCAGAGGGTGGGATGTGGGATTTGGACAGACTAGGGGTGCTGCGTTGGTTGGGGGGGCACCTGTGGGCTGGGGAGTGTGGGGGGCTGGGTGTGGAGCTGGGATGTTTTGGGGAGGCATCAGTGGAACCATGGGGTGCAAGTATTTAGGGTGTTGGGATCGCTGGAGGGCACCAATGGGACCATGGAGTGTCAAGGGGTGGGTGTAGGTTTTTCACAGGCTGTGGGTTCTGGTGGAGCTGGGGAGCACCAGTGCAGGGACTGGGGTGCTGGGAGGCACCAATGAGCCCCGGAGGGGGTGGGGTCACATTGGGGTACCATCAGCCGGTCCTGACCCCACCCCTGCAGCGCAAGAACGGGGCGCTCTCGTTGGCCCTCTCCCCCCGGAGTGCCAAGACCATCCTGAGCAAGGGCAAGAAGCTGGCCAAGGTCAAGAGCAAAGTGGCCACCAAGCAGGTGAGACCCGGGGGGGGCCCCCTTCAGCCCTGACACAGCCCCCCCAGTGCCCCCTACCTAGCCCGAACCCCCTCCTGCAGTGCAAGGGCCGGGCAGTCAGCAAACTGCTGGAGAGCTTCACCGTGGAGGACGACTTCGACTTCGACGACAACAGCAGCTTCTCGGAGGAGGAGGAGGAGCTGGGGGCCTGCCTGGCGGGGGGCACACGTGGGGAGGTCCCCCATGCCTGCGCCATCCAGAAGGAGGATCTGCGGGACGGGCTGCACATCCTTATTCCCAAGGAGGACAGTCTGCTCTATGCCGGCAGCGTCCGCACCATCCAGCCCCCCGACATGTGAGTGGGGGCACTGGGGGGATCCCAGCCCTGGGAGGTGTCCCAGGCATGGGGGAGGCACCGAGGTGGGCGCTGATCCCCCTTTGTGCCCCTCCCCAGCTACAGCATCATCATCGAGGGCGAGCGAGGGAACCGGCAGCGCATCTACTCACAGGAGCAGCTGCTGCAGGAGGCGGTGAGTGGGGGGCGTGTAGGGGGGGTCAGCGTGGGGCGGTCAAGGTGTGGGTCCCCCTGCTGTGTAGAGCCCAGCGTGGTGCTCCCTGCAGGTCCTGGACGTGCGGCCGCAGTCGCGCCGCAGCCTCCCGCCCGGCACGCGCGTCTGCGCCTACTGGAGCCAGAAATCCCGGTGCCTGTACCCGGGGAACGTGGTGCGAGGTGAGGCTGGGCAGCGAGCAGGCTGTGGGGCGGGGGTGTCGGGGACCCCCTGCCCATCCCAAGTGCCCTCCCGTGCCGCAGGCTCCTCCAGCGATGAGGAGGAGGAGGACGCCGAGGCCGTGCTGGTGGAGTTCGACGACGGGGACACCGGACACATCGCCGTGTCCAACATCCGTCTGCTGCCCCCCGACTTCAAGATCCAGTGTGAGGGGCCGGGGTGGGATCGTGGGATTTGGGGGGGGCAGGTGGGGGGCACAGGCCTGCCCTGACGCCCTGCTCCTCCCCGCAGGCACCGAGCCCTCCCCGGCTCTGCTGGTCTCCAGCTCCTGCCGGCGGGCGAAGCGGGCGTGCGGAGACATGGGCACCCCTGGGGCGCTGCCCCCCACGCTCTGCCCGGACCACGGCCCCCAGGCACCCCGGAATTCCGGCAGGAAGGCGACTGGCAAGGAGAAAAGCGGTATGGGAGGGGGAAAGAGCACTCATGGACCACCTGCCTGGATGGGATGCAAGGAGTGGTGTTGGGGTGGGGAGAAGGGGTGGGAAACAGGGAAAGGTGCTGGGATACAGGGAAGGATGCAGGGATGCAGAAAAGGGCTGGGATATGGGGAAAAGGTGCTGGGATACAGAGAGAGGAGGGGTGCAGGGTGCTGGGAATATTGGGGTGCAGGGTGCTGGGAATGTTGGGGTGCAGAGAAAGATGTGGAGCTGGGGATGGAGACCAGTCTGCAGGGAAGGATGTGTGAGGCAGGGTCAGCCCCGGAGCATCCCTGCCTCCCTCCTCCCCTCCATCCATCCTCTGGCTCCCACTGACCCCTGTCTCCCGCAGGCAAAGCCCTGGAGGGGCTGTCGGGGGGCCGGGGGCCAGCCCTGAGCGACACCACAGCCGGGCGGCGCGGGGGGTCCCTGCTCAGCTGGGCTGCCATGGCACAGACCAAGCGGAAGGCGGCGAACAAGGGCTCGGCCGTGCTCCAGAACCTCTTCCAGGTCAACGGCAGCACCAAGAAGCTGCGGGCCAAGGAGACCCTTTTCCCGCTGCACCACCACCACCACCACCTCGCTGCCCCCGTCTTTGGCAACGCCTTCAGCGCCGACTCCTTCGGCCGCATCGCCAGCTCCTACGGCTCCTTCGGGGCCGGCGCCGGGCTGGTGCTGCCCGCTGCCCAGAAGCTCCTGCGCTCCAAGAAGGCCGAGCGGCTGGAGGCAGAGGTGGGCAGGAGCGGGCGCAGGAAGGCGGCGGGCGGCGAGTTCCTGGTCAAGCTGGACCACGAAGGGGTGACGTCCCCCAAGAACAAGACGTGCAAGGCGCTGCTGTTGGCCGAGAAGGACTTTGGGGCCAGGCTGGAGCGGCCGCTGGGCAGCCACGGCTACGGACACGCCGGGCTGGGTGGCCGGGAGCGGAGGGGCCGCACGGCCACACACCCTCTGCCCGTGGGGCTGGCGCTGCGCAAGTACTCGGGGCACGGGGACTTCGCCCTGAACTGCGACAGCGACTGCCACAGCTCCTACTCGGACATGGATGAGGACGAGGAGGCGGCCGGGCTGGGCGCCGACGTCCCCTCGCGCTTCATGACGCGCCTCTCGGTGTCCTCGTCTTCCTCGGGCTCCTCCACCTCCTCCAGCTCCGGCTCCATCTCCACATCCAGCCTCTGCTCCTCCGACAACGAGGATTCCTCCTACAGCTCGGAGGACGAGGACTCGGCGCTGCTGCTGCAGACCTGCCTGTCGCACCCGGTGCCGGCGCTGCTGGCGCAGCCGGACGCGCTGCGGCCCAAGGGCACCACCCCACAGCGCTGCTTCCTCTCCAAGGCGGCCGCCGCCGGCCCCAAGGCCAAGCTCAAGCGCAAGGAGGCCCTCAGCTTCGCCAAAGCCAAAGAGTTCTCCCGGCGGCAGCGCCTGCCCTCGGTGGAAAACCGGCCAAAGATCTCCGCCTTCCTGCCCGCGCGCCAGCTCTGGAGGTGGTCGGGGAACCCCACACAGGTAAGGGGGGCGCCCCCTTGGCACAGCTGGCACCATCCACGGGCACCCAAAGCTGGCACCCAACTCTTGGCATGGCCAGTGCCTGCCATGGGCACTCACTGCTGGCGTGGTTTGGGAGGGGAGGAGCGAGCTCAGCTCCTGGGGGCTCAGGTGCAGGTGTGGGGGTGCCTGGCAGGGTGTGTGGGTGCACAGAGCAAGGTGCATGGGGTGTGTGGGTGCAGGGGGCACGGGATGGGGTGCACAGAGCAAGGTGCATGAGGTGTGGGGGTGCAGGGGGCACAGGGGGCCTGGCAGGGTGCCTGTGTGCAAGGGGCAAGGTTCAGGGTGTGGGTGCACAGGTACATATGTGGGTGCCAGGGGCTGCAGGTCAGAGTGCTCGAGTGTGGGGCAGAGCCCTGGGTGCTCAGGGTGCTGCAGACACCGGCTGTGACACATGGATGCCCCATGTGGGGTGACACCACAACAGCTGTGGCACTTGGGTGCCCAGCAAAAAGTGCTGGTGGCACTGGGGACACCAGTTGCAGCATGTGGGTGGCCAGCACAGGGTGCTGGTGACACCATCTGTGTCACTTGGGCTGGCAGTGCTGGTTACACCAACTGTGCCACGCAGTGCAGGTGTGCTGGTGATACTGGCTGTGTCCCTTGCACACTGGTGGCACTGCCCTTGTCCTGTGGACACTAGTGGCACTAGCTGTCTCCCTTGTGCACTGGTGGCACCAGCAGTGTCCTGTGGACACTGGTGGCACTGGCTGTGTCCCTTGTGCACTGGTGGCACCAGCAGTATCCCATGGACACTGGTGGCACTGGCTGTGTCCCTTGCACACTGGTGGCACTGGCTATGTCCCTTGTGCACTGGTGGCACCGGCAGTATCCCATGGACACTGGTGGCACTGGCCGTGTCCCTCAGGCGCAGGGCACTGCCCGGGTGCTGTGGGCACACCCAGCCCTGCTGCTGCTCTCCCCTGCTCCCCGTGATGTCACCGCGCTGGCGGGGGAGGTTTGGGGGTCCCTGTGCCCCCCCTGAGCCCGTGTGTCCCCCCCAGCGGCGTGGCATGAAGGGCAAGGCACGAAAGCTGTTCTACAAGGCCATCGTGCGGGGCAAGGAGACGCTGCGCGTGGGCGACTGCGCCGTGTTCCTGTCGGCTGGGAGGCCCAACCTGCCCTACATCGGCCGCATCGAGAGCATGTGGGAGTCCTGGGCCAGCAACATGGTGGTCAAGGTCAAGTGGTTCTACCACCCCGAGGAGACCAAGCTGGGCAAGCGCCAGAGCGACGGCAAGGTGAGGGTGGGGCGGGGGCCAGGCGGCCGTGGGTCGTGTCAGGTAGCCACACATCATGCCAAGGGGCCATGAGCTATGTTATGTGGCCACACACCGTGTAAGGCAGCCATGTGTCATGTGAGGGAGCCCCACACTGTGCCAGGTTATGACAGATCATGTCAGGTAGCCATGTGCTACACCAGGTAGCCACGTACCCTGTCAGGTAGCCATGTGCCAGGCCAGGTAGTCATTTATCATGTCAAGTAGACATGTGTCATGTCTGGTAGCCACAGACCATGTTAGGTAGCCATGTACCATGTCAGGTAGCCATGTGGCATGTCATGTTATGTACCATGCCATAACTGTAGCCAGTTATGTACCACATCATGTGGCCACACATCATGCCAGGGAGCCACACACTCTGTCAAGTAGCCATGTTCCACATCAGGTAGCCACGTTCCACATCAGGTAGCCACATCCCATGCCAGGTAGTCGTGCCCCATATCACACAGCCACACATTGCCATGCACCATGTCTGGTAGCCACATACCATGTCTGGTAGCCACATACCGTGTCTGGTAGCCACATACCCACATCAGGTAGCCACATCCCATGTCACATAGCCACACATTGCCATGCACCATGTCAGGTAGCCACATACCATGTCTGGTAGCCACATACCCACATCAGGTAGCCACATACCCACATCAGGTAGCCATGTACCATGTCATATGGCCATGCACCATGTCAGTCAGCCACATCCCACGCCAGGTAGCCACGTCCCACCTCAGGTAGCCCCCCTGGGTAGCCACGGGCCGTGGCCGTGACGGTGCCTTGTCCCCGCAGAACGCGCTGTACCAGTCGTGCCACGAGGACGAGAACGACGTGCAGACCATCTCGCACAAGTGCCAGGTGGTGGGGCGGGAGCACTACGAGCAGCTCACGCGGGGCCGCAGGTACCAGGACCGCCAGGACCTCTATTACCTGGCGGGCACCTACGACCCCACCACGGGCCGCCTGGTGACCGCCGACGGGGTGCCCATCCTGTGCTGACCCCCCTGGGGTGCCCACCCTATGCTGACCCCCCAGGGATGGGGACGGGGACCCCCCTCTGCGGGTCCTTCCCGGCTCTTATGCAAAGCTCGGGGTGACATTGGGGGCGCATTGGGGGGTGCGGGGGGGGCTCCCCTACAAGCCATAACTTTCCCTAGTACCTCTGACTGTTTGCCAGCAGGTGAAGCAGAAATCAGGTGTGTTGTTCTATTTATTTTGCCTGTAAATATTGTATTTCTTCCGGGAAGTTTTATGGAAAACCGAGAAAGGAAAAAAAAAAAAAAAAAAAACCTGACAAAAACGAGCAAA
>JAWWTY010000038.1:1097194-1112023 GCA_035222235.1 Margarornis squamiger
TACCCACCCCACCTGCACCCCCCGTTGGCACCGAGACCCCCCACCCACAGGTCCTCCCCACCCCACCTGGGACCCCCCAACCCCGGCACCAACACCCTGCCCACAGCACCGGGCTGGGCACCCCTGACTTGCCCCCAGCTGCCCCCCAGACCCTGCCCCTGCACCCCCCGCGCCCCCACCCACAGGGGACACCTCTCATGGCCGGGTGCCCCCCAGGGCTGCAGGTACCCCCGGCCTCCCAAAGCTGCCCCACCACCCTCAGGCCTGGCCGTGCTGCCCCCGCACCCCACAGACACCCCGCTCAGTGTGGATATCCCAGTGACCCCAGTGACAGCCTGGGCTGAGCCCCCCCAGCCCCACGGGAGCCCAAACCCCGACCCCTCCCCAGCCCCTCAACCTGGGGGCTGCTCATGCCGAGCCCCCCTTTCCTCGGGGGGTGCCCTGAGCCCCCCCTGCCACCTGTGCAGTGCCGGACAGGTGTGTGTGCCAGGGGTCCCTGTGCAGGCCAGGTGGGCACACCCCTGGGGCAGGTAGCCATGCACTGGGGCAGGTAGCCACACACCGTATCTGGTAGCCATGTACCATCCCAGGCAGCCAGGTGCTCTGCCAGGCAGCCCCACACTGTGTCAGAGGCCCACGCACCACGTCAGGCAGCCATGTCCCACATCAGGTAGCCACATGTCACATCAGGTAGTCACACACCGTGCCAGGTAGCCAGGTACCGTATCAGGTAGCCAAGCACCACGCCAGGTAGCCACACGCTGTGCCAAGAGGCCCAGGCACCAGCCCCTGGTGCCACTCGGGCTGGTGGCAGGGGTGGCCACTGTCCCTGCCATCCCTGTGTCCCACGGAATTCCCAGTGCCCAGCCCCTCCCAGCAGCCCCGCTGCCACCGGACTGGGCGCACTGGGGAGCGCTGGGGCACACCAGCAGCACCCAGCTGGGGCTGGCCCTGGGTGGGTGATGGGGGTCCCGGCACAGCTCGGGGGGCTCCTGTCCCCCCCGTGTCCCCCGTGCCGTGGTGGGACCGGGGGGCACCGGGGGGGTCTGGCTCGGGGGGGCTGCGCAGGTGACACCCGGGGAACATCCCGGGGGACATCCCGGCCGGACCCCCCGCCCGGACACAGCACCGGAGGGGCCGCCCCTCCCCGTGACTCAGGGCGGGCAGGGCCGGGAGGAGGAGAAAGAGGAGGAGGAGGAGGAGGAAGGCAACACCCCCGCCCCGCCCCGCCTCGCTGTCCGGTGTCCATCGGTCCGTCCGTCCGTCCGTGCGTGCCGCTGCCCCTGCGCACGGGATGGGGGATGATGGGGGGTCGCACACCCACCACCCCAATGCCACTCCAGAACCCCCGAACCCCTGTCGTGACAGCCCTGGGCTGGTGGGGCACGGCTGATGCCCCCCATCCATCTGCCAGCCCCCCACCGGGGCTGGGGATCCCCCTCGGCAGCTCAGCACCCCCAAACCCCCCCAGGAAGGGTGTTGGATGGAAACCAGGAGTGGGTCCCACTATCTGGTACCCTGATACCCCTTCTGAGCCCCACTGTGACCCCCCACCCAAACCGCTGCCCTGACCCCTTTCTGCCAACCCCCCACCAGGGCTGGGGACCCCCAGGCAGCCCCGCACCCCCATATCCCTCCTGGGAAGGGTGTTAGATGGAAACTGGGGGGGGACACCCACCCAGAGGGGGGGGTCACCCACGACAGCCCCCTGCGATGCCACAGCTGGATGGGCTGTCATGAGCCTGTTGGGTCTCAGCAGCCCCCAGTGGGGAGGGGTCCGGCTGTCCCCAGGCCGGGGGGATGTAGGGACACGCTGTGGTTGTGGGGCAGCGCCCAGGGGCCCCCCCGAAAGGGAACCTGACTCCGCCGGGGGGGCCAGGGGGAGCTGGGATGTATAAATGCTGCTCCCGGCTGCTCTGCCAGGCAGGTGCCAGCGGGCACCCACCGAGAGCCACGCTGCCACCCCTGCTGCCCACGGCCCCCCCGAGCCCCCCAGGACCCTGACCCACTTATCCCCCACTGACAGGCCCTGAAAGCTGAGCCGGCTCCGTTTCGGGGGTCAGTTACAGCAGCTCGGGTGTCACAGCTCGGGGGGCCACGGCACCCCCCGGCTCGGGCAGAGCCAGCCCGGCATGAAAAAGTCATGAGCAACCAAAGCTGGGGTTGTTTGCGGGAACAATAACCGGGCACTGCGCTGACATCGGAGCCGCGGGGCTGGGGAGATTGGTGGTAGGAACCAGGGCGGCCAAACCAGGACACGGCCAGAGCCTGGCACGGGGGTCCGAGCACTTCGGGGGGCCCAGGTGGTGGCACAGCCCGTCCCTGCCAGGGCCCAGGTGGAGAGTGGCCGAGGCCGGGGGTCCCAGTGGCCATGCCTGCCCCGGCTGGGTGGTCCCGGTTGGGCTGGGGTTTCTGCAGGATGGGAATCAGGGCTGTCCCCTGTCCCCTCCAGTCCCCAGCGAGGGCTGGACCCTCATTGCTGTCACGAGTTCCAGACGGTCTCAGCCCCGAAAGACCCCGCACCCCGGGGGATGGCTCCAGGGGGGGCTGGGAGTGTCCGTGACCCCGATCCACAGCTGCAGAAGGGATTTGGGGCCACAGGACAGATGGAGGCCAAGGGGCCCAAAGCAGGATAAAAGGTTTACACTAATCAAAATGCCTGGCTAATTGGAAAAGGCGCTTAGGGGCTGGCCGGGAGGCGGCACGGCTGGAGGTGACCCGCTGCTGAATCAGAGGGACCGGTAACCTTAACCCGCCGGCATCGGAACGGATACGCCGGCCCGGATCGGGTTCCCACCCAAGTTTTCCACCCGCGGCTCCGCCACAGCCGGACGGGGCCGCGGCGAGGGACGGTGGCGTGGCCGGGCGCTGCCGCGGTGCCCCCTCGCCCGGGCGTCCCCGGTGCCCACCGCAACCCGGCCGGGCTCTAATCCCACCTCAGGGCACCCCGGTGGGTCGCAGCCCCCCAGGCCCCATCTCGCTCTGTGGGTCCGGGGCAGCACAGCCGCCCCCGCCGTGGGCGCTCGGTCCGGCCGTGCCGCGACGCCCGGGCTCGGCAGTGCCGGGGAGCCCCCGCCGGCCCCCCGGGGGCCGCCCCGCGCCAGCAGAAGATGCCAACAAATGGGATCCACCAGGTGCTGAAGATCCAGTTTGGGCTGATCAACTGTGAGAGCCGGTACCTGACGGCGGAGAGCTTCGGCTACAAGGTGAACGCCTCGGCGCTCAGCCTCAAGCGCAAGCAGATCTGGACGCTGGAGCAGGATGAAGCCGACAGCTCCATCGTCTTCCTCAAGAGCCACCTGGGCCGGTACCTGGGCGCCGACAAGGACGGGAAGGTGCGCTGCGAGGCGGAGCAGCCGGGCCGGGATGAAGGCTTCAGCATCATCACGCAGTCGGACGGGCGCTGGGCGCTGCAGTCGGCCCCGCACCGGCGCTTCTTCGGGGGGCGCGAGGACCGGCTGTCCTGCTTCGCCCCCAGCGTGACGGAGGGCGAGCTGTGGACCGTGCACCTGGCCATGCACCCCCAGGCCAACCTGCTGAGCGTGAGCCGCCGCCGCTACGCCCACCTGAGCGCCCAGGAGGACGAGATCGCCACCGACAGCAACCTGCCCTGGGGGGTGGACGCGCTCATCACCCTCTGCTTCCAGGACAAGAAGTACAGCCTGCGCACGGCCGACGAGCGGTACCTGCGCTGCGATGGCACCCTCGTGCCCGAGCCCGGCGCTGGCACCGGCTACACTCTCGAGTTCAAGGCAGGCAAGCTGGCGTTCAAGGACTGTGATGGGAAATACCTGGCGCCCACCGGGCCCACCGGCACCCTCAAATCCGGCCGCAGCTCCAAGCCGGGCAAAGATGAACTCTTTGACCTGGAGGAGAGTCACCCCCAGGTGGTCTTCACGGCGGCCAATGGCAGATACGTCTCCATCCGGCAGGGTAAGGGCTGCCCACCCCCTGCATTCCCCTGCCCCTTGCTGCCCCCTCCCCGTGTCCCTCTGCCTGCATTCCATTGCCCCCACCTGCACCCTGCACCCAACTATCCCCTCCCTCCACAACACTGCCTGCACCAGGGTCCCCACCGCCCACCTCCTGTACCCCACTGTCCCCCCCCTGCACTCCACTGCACCCTCCCTGCATGCCCTTCCCTGCCCACCCCGGGGACCCCCATCCCCCCACAGCTCCGTGGGAGCACCGCTGGGACCCCTGCCCCGGGGGGACACCCCACAGCAACAACCCCACAGCGCTGCCCCTGCCTGGGTGGCACCCCGGGGACACGGGGGACCCCAGCCCAGCTGCTGGAGGGGGGCATGGGGGTCCTGCCTGCCCAGATCAGTGGGGCTGGGGTGGGAGCAGCCATGGAGGTGGGAAGGGCTCTGGGAGGTGTTGCGGGTACAGGGGTCTTGTGTGTATACATGTGTGTGTGCATGTGCAGGGCTGTGGGTGTGCACAGATGTGTGTACATGTGTATATACACTGGTGTGCATGTGAAGGGTGTGCAAAGGTGCGTGTTTGAAGGTGTGTGCACACATGTGTCTCTGTGTGTGTGTGTAAGGCTCCATGGGAGCCCATAGAGGGGTATGTGTGCGCGTATACACACGTGTGTAGGTCTCCATGAGTGTGCACAGGACTTCATGTGTGCGTGTGCACACACGCGTGCATGTGCAGGGCTGTAGGCATGCACAGGTGTGCTCAGGTGTGTACATGTGCATACACACACAGGTGTGCAAGGTTCCCTGCAGCACCTGTGGGTCCACACATTTGCATGTGCATCCCACACGATGCCCTGTATGCACATACATGTGTACAGAGCCATCAGATGTGACCACAGGTGAGTGGAGCCCCTCAGGGACCCCACTCGCCCCCAGGTGCCCCCTGGGGATGGTGCCACTCCCGTGCCAAGTAGCTTAGAGCCGGGTGACGGGGGGGACCAGCTATAAATAGGGGTTTGTGACCAGATGGACACAGTGGTGACAAGCTGATTAACCAGCCCAATTAGCACAATTGTTCGCGGGAGGATTTGGAAAGTGGGGGGAGGAAGAAGGTGGCTGTGGGGTAGGTGGGAGTGATGGTTGGAGTGGGATGGGTGACAATGGCTGAAGAGGGATGGATGGCTGGAGTGGAATCAGTGACGTGGCTGGAGTGGGATTGGTGATGATGACTTGACTGGATTGGTCCCGGTGGCTGGAGTGGGACTGGTGACCATGGATGGAGTGGGACCAGTGCCAATGGCCAGGGCACGACAGGTGACAATGGTCAGACTGGGATTGGTGGCAATGGCCAGACTGGGATTGGCCCTGATGGCTGAAGTGGAACCAGTGCCCATGTCTGGAATGTGACCGGTCTGCATGGCTGGACTGGGATTGGTCCTGATTGCCAGAGTGGGACTGGTGCTGATGGCTGAAGTGGATTAGTGACAATGGCCAGAGTGGGACCAGTGCCAAGGGGCAGAGTGGCATCAGTGTCCATAGCCAGACCGAGACCAGTACTGCTGGCTGGAGTGTGACCAGTGTCCGTGTCCGGAGCGGGACCAGCACCAACATCCACTCCCACCCCCAGGTGTCAATGTCTCAGCAAACCAGGATGAGGAGCTGAACTATGAGACCTTCCAGCTGCAGATCGACCGTGACACCAACAAGTGCAGCCTCCACACCAACACCGGCAGCTACTGGACCCTGGTGGCCCACGGGGGCATCCAGGCTGTGGCCACTGAAATGTGAGTGGGGCTGTGCTGTGGTGCAGGGTGAACAAAAGGGCTTGAGGGGACACGGCCCCCCCGGTTCACGCTGTCCCTCCGCCGCCAGCGCTGCCAACACCATGTTTGACATCGAGTGGCGCGGGCGGCGCGTGGCCCTGCGCGCCAGCAACGGCCGCTACGTCTGCACCAAGAGGAACGGGCAGCTGGCGGCCGTCAGCGACGCCGTGGGTAAGTGCTGGGGGGCATGGGGGGCCCGGGGGGGGCCCCCGGGGTGCTGAGGGCCGGGTGCTGCACAGGGGAGGATGAGGAGTTCACGCTGAAGCTGATCAACCGCCCGATGCTGGTGCTGCGGGGCGAGCACGGCTTCGTCTGTTACCACCGCGGCTCCAACCTGCTCGACTCCAACCGCTCCGTCTACGACGTCTTCCACATCAGCTTCAGCGACGGCGCCTACCAGATCCGAGGTGGGTTGGGGGCGTTACGGGGCAGGGGGGGTGCTGGGGGTCTGTCCAGCTCACACTGATAGCCCCCCACCCCGGGGACTCCCCGCAGGCCAGGGGGGCAAGTTCTGGTACGTGGCGAGCAGCGGGTCGGTGTGCAGTGACGGGGACCTCTCCGAGGATTTCTTCTTCGAGTTCCGGGAGCGCGGCCGCGTGGCCATCAAAGGGAAGAACGGGCGGTACCTGCGTGGGGACCCCGCGGGGACCCTGCGTGCCGACAGTGAGTCTGTGCTGCGGGCCACGCTCTGGGAGTACTGACCCCCACACCCCCCGGCGGCCCCCCAGCCCACAGGCACCAGCCTGTCCCCTGGCAAAGGGGGGTGGTGGCAGCAGCAGCACTGCCCATGGCAGCTGTGCCACCAGCCCCTCGACTCGCAGCATTAAAGTCACCTGGATCACACCGGGGCAGTGCCGTGTTCTCCTTCCCAGCAGGATCCCCCCCATCCACCTCCTGGGAGCCCCCACACCTCATGCAAAGGGCTGATCTGGGTAGGCAGTGGGATGCAGGGACCCCCAGGGGTGTCACAGGGGATGGGGGGTTGGCAAAGCAATCCCACTGCGGACAGGGCCCTGAGGGGCTGCGCAGGGAGCTGGAGCATGGAGGGGCTGAGGAGCCCATGGCCCCTGTGCCAGGCTGGGTGGGAGGGGGGTGGCAGTGGCAGCCCCCCACCCTGGCAGCTGTCAGGACCCTCCGGGAGGATGGAAAGGAACAGAGGCGGGCACGGCATGAGCGACAGGATCGTTTTCATGGCAGACGACAGAGTTACAGACAGTGGAGTGGTGCGGGCAGGGCGGGGCCCAAACACACCGCACCAGCACGGAAATACGGGATCATTTATAGAAACAACGGGGGAGCGGAGACCCCCTCCCCTGCCCAGCAGAAAACGGGGCTCCCCCGGGCACAGCACCCTGTTTGTCCTGATCCTGAAGGCAAGGCTGCTTGGGGGGCTCAGCCCGCGGCCAGCCCGGCTCGGCTTGGCCACTACACTACCACGGATCCACAAGACACGCGGCCCTGGGGGGGCTGCCCCGGCCTGGCCGGGCTGGGGGGCAGCAGGGCAGGGCTGGGCCAGCCCAGGAGCCCCCGCTCCGCCACTGGAGTCCCGAGACCCCCCCGGTGCTGCCGACAACACGACCACGAAACACGCACAGACACACCCCCCGCTCGGACCACCGTCCGCCCTGCCCCTGCTCTGGTGGGGTGGGGTGGCATGGGGGCCTCTCCCGTGGGCACCCGCCCCGGCCGGCGGGGTTTGGGGCACGCTGGCTGCCCCTCTGCTCACAGCAGGACCAGGCTGGGGTTCCGCAGCTGCCGGTAGATATTCAGGAGCTTCTCGGCTGTGGCAGCGCCCTCAGCCCCCTCCTCACCCAGGGGCGGCTGGTCCCGGAGGGTCTGCGCCTCCTTCAGCAGCATCTGTGGGAGGGGGTGTGAGGGATGTGGTGTGTGTGGGGGGTACCACCGCGGGCACCCTATGGGGAGGGGATCAGTGGGTGCCCACGGCACGGGCTCACCTCGTGGTTTGCCTGGATCTGGCGCAGGTACTGCATGCGGAGGTCGGGGGGTCCTGAGCCCTGCGCCGCCTGCTCCAGCACCAGCGCCTGTGAGGAGGGAGGGTGCTGGGGGAGCCGGCAGCACCGAGCCCCAGGGACCCCCAATCCCAAGAGTCCCAGCCCTGAGGAATGCCAACACCAGGGGCCACAACCCTGGGGACCCCCAAACCCCAGAAATCCCAGCCCTGGGCACTTGACTGGCACCTCCTGGGGCACCATGGCCCAAATGTCCTCAGCTGAGGCCAGGGCTCAGAAAGAGAGGGGTCCATGATGATCCCACTGTCCCCAGGCCACGTTGTGCTGGTCTGCAACATGATGGTGCTACAGAATCCCCCCCCTGCGTCCCCAGGCTTCCCTGAGTGTTTGGGTCACCTGGGGTCTCCCTGTCCCTCAGGGCAGTGCCTCAGCGTACCTGGATGCGCCGGATGACGGCGTGGTGTGTCCTGCACATGTGGGCAAGGGATGGGCTCTCCATCAGGATCTCCACAGCCTGGATGGGACCCGCTGGGCTCAGGTCATTCATGGCCACCTGGACAGTGAGAGCAGCATCACTGGCACCTGGGGTGGCCAGGACCCCTCCCCACCAGGCTCCCCAGGAGGCTCCCTGCACCCCCAAACCCTCCAGCTGGGCACAGACTCCCTGCCCACCCTTCCCAGGGGCAGCTGCCCTCAGCCCAGGGTCCACCCAGTCCCAGATGAGCCCTCACAGGATTGAGCCCGGCAGCCTCAGCCCCAGCAGAATTAATGCCATTGTTAATCACCCCAGGGACATCTGAGCTCTAAGGTGGGAATCCACCTGCACCCGGTACCTGGGGGCCCCTTGGCGGGGTCAGCCAGGAGAGCTGGGCAGAAATCCCTGTTTTCCCGTGCCTTTAGAGGGGAATTTTACATGAAATGGGGACAAGCTGCAGGAGACTGGATTTACACCCCAAATTCAGCTGTGTTTTCCCATTGTTTTCCAGAGCCAGCAGGGAAAGGCCATTTCTTCCCACAGCCCAGCCCCATGCCAGCCTGGGGCACGGTGAGTGTCTGAGGCATCCACAAGGATGCAGCAGCAGCACCCCACTGCCCTACCTGGTAGGGAAACGGGAACACTGAGACCTGGAACACCCACATGGAGCTGGAGGGAAGTGACCACAGCCTTTGGGGAGCCCAGGGCTGCGAGAAGGGACTGGGAATGCTGCCCATCCAGCCTAGCACAGGAGCCCCCACCCCAGAGACGGGGGTCAGGATGGCATGGCTGTGCATCACCCTGCTCCCTGGCACCGGGAAGGAGACGGGTTCTTGGGACAGCGAGCTCCCCTGCAGGCTGACCCCTTCCTTGGCTCAGGGCTAACCCATTCCTTGCCTCTCGGACGAGCAGCTGGACGTGGCCGCCATCGGGCGCCGTGCCACACACCGACGCCACCTCCGCGCCGCTCAGCACCTCGGCCCCGGGGTTCTCAGCCAGCAGCCAGCGCAGCGTGGCACAGCTCAGGGGCACATCTGGGGACCAAAGGACAAGGCAGAGATGTGACACCACTGACAGGATGTGCCCAGGGAAGCCCCTGTCCCCTTCCCAGCTGGGACATGCGGAGCTTAGTCATGGCACTGCCACTGCACCCCTGTAGGCCAGCTCATGCACTGTGGTGGGGACAGTGGGGTCACACAGCCCTCCTCGCCCAAGGGAGGGGCTGTGACAGTGCCATTCTGCCAGCACCCCTGCCCAAGGAAATCCTGCCTGGCAATCCCGGGATGCTCCTCAACAGGGACCCACCTGTGTCCGAGGTTTTCAGGGCGCTTTTCAGCAGCTCCGAGGATACCCGGATGGACGCTGCTGAGGGGGGCAGGTTCCCCTCTCCCGGGGTTTTCCCCTCCTCGGGCTCAGTCTGTTCCTGGGACACTTTGAGGAAGGTCTCCACGGGGTCGGGGGGGGCAGGGGGGGCGTCTGGCCCAGGGGGACTGCTCCCAAAACGGAGGCACTGGAGCATGTCAATGGTGCATTGGCTGAGGGGCAGGCAGATCCCCTCTCGGTCCGGGGACAGCAGGGGCGAGTCGTCGGGCAGGAAGTCATCCAGGTCCTCAGAGGAATCAGAGCCGCTGCCCAAAATATCCCGTAAACTGTAGTAGAGGGCACAGGAGATGGTCAGAGGCAGGTCCAGCTTGGTGTCCGCGGCGGGGCCGAGGGGCAGCGTCAGCTCCCGCTTGTTCCCGGGGAGCAGCTGGTCGATGGGAAAGGTGAAGGTGGTGGCCGAATCCACAGATTCCTCCTCTAAGGCACAGGGGCTGGCCAGGAGCTGGACACAGAGGGTCCAGCCCTCCTCCAGGCTGTACTCGCTGCAGTTTTCCAGCAAGCAGGAGATGGTGACGGTGTCCTGGAGCAGGAGGCAGCTCCAATTGGCAGTGACGGTGCAGGCGATGGGCTTGGGGCCCTCGTGGCTGGAGAGCAGCGCTGCGCTCACGTTCATCACCTGGTTCAGGCTGGCCAAGGCTCGGTTCCTCTGGTCCACGGCCTTCTTCAGGAAGGACACTCTGCAAGGACAATGTGACAGGGATGGAACAGCGGGAGGGACGCCGGGAGAGTGCTGGGAATATGGTGCAAAAGGCTCTGTGCTGCCGAGCTGAGCAGCCCCTGGCATGATCCCAGTGCCCACAGCCACCACAGGAACCTCCCAGCTCCTTCACCACGGCAGTCCCACATCCCTGTCCCCACCAGAGCTGACCCTGTGGAGTGGCTCTGGACAGCCAGACCCTGGGAATCCCCCTGTGGAGGGAGGGGGGGCTTGCCCACACCCCCTCCCAATGCACAGACAGCCATGTAGATGGAGGCACGTGCCTGCCCTGCCTGTTACTGCCAGCTTGGCATGTGTGACAGGCGCCTGGCACCCTGCCTGTGCCACCTTCTGCTGCCATGGCTGCTGCTGCCAGCCCGCCCACAGTGCTGGGGATGGCTGTGCCATGGGGAGGGGACTGCCCTCAAACACTAGTTTTGTTATTGAGGTTTGGGGGGCTTCCCAGCCAGGAGAGGTAAAATGTTGGAGCAGTTCTAAAAGAGAAAATCTGACAGAGTTGGGGTCATTCAGACTGGAGAGAAGACTACAAAGAGACATTAAGAGTGCCTTCCAGGGCCTAAAGGGGCTCCAAAAGAGCTGCAGAGGGACTTTGGACAAGGGCCTGGAGGGACAGCACAAGGAGGAATAGCTTCCCGCTGCCAGAGGGGACGGTTAGATGGGATATTGGGAAGGAATTCCTGGCTGTGAGGGTGGGCAGGCCCTGGTTGCCCAGAGAAGCTGTGGCTGCCCCATCCTTGGAAGTGTCCAAGGCCAAGTTGGATGAGGCTTGGAGCAACCTGGGATAGTAGGAGGTGACCCTGCCCATGGCAGGGGATGGAATTAGATATGCTTTGAGGTCCCTTTCCACCCAAACCATTCCATTATTAGTTACTGACAGAGCACGCCCAGCTCAGTGCCTGTGTGTGTTCATCCCTGTACCTCTCCGAGGTGTTCCCTATCCCAGACAGCAGCTCCTTGATCCTCCGGCCGATCTCGGCAGGTGTCAGCTCCACGTCTGGCTCCTCGGGGCTGCACAGGCCACAGGACACGAGGCTGCCCTTGGCCGACAGGGCCAACAGCTCCGACTCACCTGGGGGCACAGACAGGGCTGCTCAGGTGTGGGGGCCAGGAAGGGAGCAGGGCCTTCCTGGATGGCTGGGGGTGGGGGGCTCAGAGGGCACATGGAGCAGGATGGCACTGCCTTCCCAAGGCAGTGGGGAATGATGGAGACAGGACACAGAGCACCACGGCACACCAAGGTCGCACGCAGCCCCCCAAGAAGGGACATCTGCCCTTGCCCCACTGCACTGCAGCCAGGGCCAGCAGCACCTGGGGAGGGTCACAGCTGCCACACACAAGACCCCTGCTGGTGGCACACACAGCTCTGTGGGCAGCAAGTCTGGACAGCTGCACATCTAACACCCCCTTTCTAGAGAGTGCCTCGCCCCAGCTGGCTCAGGGCTGTCCTGGGCTGCCCCTGTGCAGGAAGCCCATGGGAAGCTGCATAGACTGGCCGCCTCCTGTGATATCAAGTGGAGGGACTGAGAATGAGCAGAGACGAGCTGGACATCTCCCTGCGTCACACTGGACAGGAGTGACTCACAGAACCAAGGGGAACCAACAAGAACGAAGGATGGAGACTGGCCTGACCCCGCATGAAGCTGCAGGGAGGAGATAGATGGGATCCCACCCCGCTGCCCCCACTGCCCCCCAGTACCTTCTGAGGCCCGAGAGGACAAGGAAAGAGCCACAACACTACAGATACTCAAACTGGCCGGGGACAGGACAGGGGGCAGGACGCCGGTGCTGCTCTCCGCGTCCTCAGGGTCTGAGGAGTCTCCCGCCCGGTCCAGGTCGACGGCAGAGATGTCCGAGTGGGTGCTGTAGTACATGCGGCTGCCGCTGCCACAGGCCGCGCACAGGATGGGCCCCCGCAGGGAGTATTCCCTGAGTTCTGGCACCGTCGCCTCCTCCCGCTGATCCGCCTTCATCGCCACCATCTTCCCGTAGTGGCCCACGGCCACCACGCAGTCACAGCCGGGCTCGCCGGGGGGCGGCTCGTCCTCCTCGGCGTCGTCAGGCACGCGGCGCTCCGTGCGCAGGGCCCCGATGAACACGATGGGCTCCTCCAGGTGGTGCAGGGTCTTCACGGGGGGGTCTGGTGTGGACACATCCCGGCAGCCGTCGGCGGCAGGCGAGGAGCTGAGGGCCTTGAGGGGCACGGAGCAGAGCTGCCCGTCCGGGAACCCGCACAGGATCATGGGCGACTCCAGCATGGCCGCGTCGATGCCGAAGAGGAGGCTGAAGAGCGGCTCCTCCAGCACGAAGCCCCCCGAGCACCACAGGCCCTCGGCGCCGGGCGCGGCCGCGCAGCACAGCACGGGCAGGAAGCAGGAGGGCGGCGCGTCCTCCCCGTCCCCCGGCGGGGATCCGGGACAGAATTCCACCTGGCTGACCTGCCGGTACGGGGGTCCATCCTGCTCCGGGCGCGGCAGCTCGTGCAGCCGCATCCACCACTTGCCCTCGGCCTGGGACAGTGTGATGACAAAGGTGCTGAGCAGGGTGAACATGCTCAGGCTGGCGTCGGGGAAGATGCAGGAATCGGCATCCACCGGGAACACGCCGGAAGGGCCGTTGCTCTCTTGGCCGTCGCTGTCCGTCTGCTCCATTAACCTTCAGGAAAACAGGGAAGAGCTCTGAGCCAAGCCGTGGGGAGAAGCCAGCGTGTCCCTTGGCCGCCTCCTCGCCTGGCCCTGGGAAAGGAGCTCCTGCAGCAGAGCTTTTAGCACCAGGGAAGAAACAGGAATTCTGTGGGAACAATAACGAGACCAGAGCCCCCGGACCTCGGCAGGGCCAGGGATGTCCTGGATGTGCAGCTCTGCTGCCCTTGGCTGAGCAGTGGGATCCAGCTGGGCCATGTTTGCCAGAGCCTGTGCGTGTGTGAGGCAGCTGGGATGACCCTAGGCAGCTGGAGATCGGGATGGGGACAGCAATGGGGGGCTGGAGTGCTCCAGCATGGAGGGTTTGCACCCCCAGAGTCAGGGGCAGGATCTGGAGAGAGCTCAAGCCTCACACAGCCCTGAATTCCCATGGCAGGAAGGGGCAGCCCTGGGATTGCAGGGATAAGGACACAGTGCTGCTCCTGAGGGTGACAGACACCCTGGGAGCCCAGGGATAAGGACACAGTGCTGATCCTGAGGGTGACAGACACCCTGGGAGCCCAGGGATAAGGACACAGTGCTGATTCCGAGGGTGACAGACACCTGGGAGCCCAGGGATAAGGGCACAGTGCTGATCCTGAGGGTGACAGACACTGGGATCCCAGGGATAAGGACACAGTGCTGATCCCAAGCGTGACAGACACCTCACCTGCTCTGCTGCTCCAGGGACACGCAGTAGATCCCACTGTGGGCGCACAGGATGTAGAGCTGCCGGGGCTGGGGCAGCAGCTCCACGTGCCACACCTGGTCAGGGCAGCGGAACACGGCCTGGGGAGGGGGCACAGAACCAAATGTCACCTCCCACGGCACCTCCCACGGCACCTGGAGGAGCCGTGGGGACTGGTGGCTCCCTGCAGGGGAGATCCAAAGCAGTTTCCAGGAACAAACGGATCCCTGGGCAGCACCCTGCTGGGTTTTCCCAGGGTTGGGACGGGGGCTGTGGCAGCCTGTCAGTCCTGCTCCCTGGGGGGAAGGAAAGCAGGGATCAGGGAGCTGGTGCTGTTCTACTTTGCAGAGCGGGAGCGCAGTGTGGGAGGCACATCCCGCTCCTACAGCGGTGCAGCTCTTAGAAATGATAATCAGAGCAAATTAACAAAGGCAGCGGCGTGTCAGTCATTAGTGACAGCGGGGACAACAGCCAGGCCTGGGGGGAGCAGGAACAGGAGCCCCCGCGCTGGGGGGAATGAGCCTGGGGGGTCTGACCCAATGTGTGCCCCCCAGGACGGGGAGGGGGGGACAGCTGGCAGCACCCCCAGCCCTCCGCAGGGACGGGCAGGGGGGGCTGGTGCTGCTCTGGGGGTGGTTTGCTGGGGGGTCCCAATGGACCAGGACACGAGCGGTGTCCCCACCGTGTCCCACGGGATGGGGGTCCCAGCGTGCAGCCCTCCTGCCCCTCACCTTGAGCACTTTGCCCTCCTGGTCATACACGTAGACGAACTCGGAGCCATTGGAGAGGTAGATCTCGTTCTCGTGGCACAGCACCCGGGGCTTGCCCGCCGCCAGCCCCCCCACCGGGCAGCAGAACCCGGCCAGGTAATCCACCCTGTGCCCCACCTGAGCCATGGCGCCGGCCTGGGGGCACACCGAGCCCGGGGGGGTCAGGGCAGGGGGCTGAGCCCAGACCCCCGACCCGGGGATGACGCGGCCCTGTGGACCCCACACTGCTGATGGAGCCCCCAGCCCCGGGCAGGGCCCCCCCCCCAGCCCTGAGCCCCATAACCCCAAGCCCCACAGCCCCTCACACCACAACATGAGCCCCCCACCCCTCCCCACTCCCACCTCCACACAGCCCCTCCCCAAGCATCCCCCCCATTCCCCCCCCAAGGACCACCCCC
>JAWWTY010000038.1:1113023-1144613 GCA_035222235.1 Margarornis squamiger
CAAGTGATGCCCCCCGGTCTGTCTGACCCCCCAAACGATGCCCCCCATCACCCCCATGCCGGGGGTCTCTCACGGGGGGGTTCCGGGGGTCCTGCGGGGGCTCGGTGGGACCCCCCCCCTGCGTGGGGGCACCGCCGCCCCCCGGGCCCGGCCCAGCCGCTCCACGGAGGCCTCGAGGTGGGCGAATCGCTCTGAGAGCCCCCCCAGCTGCTCCTTCAGGGCACGGAAATCCCGGTACAGCTCGTCCAGGGCCCCCGACAATGCCGGGATCCTGCAGGGCAGGGGGTCAGGGCAGGGCAGGGCCCCCCCGAGACCCCCCCCAAGCTCCCCGGCCCCTCACCTGCCATAGTCGGGCAGCACGGTCTGGTGGTCCGACAGCAGCAGGTTCCGCAGCTGGGAGGTGATGGCGAATTTCCAGTTGTCCAGGACCAGCGTCAGGTTGGCACAGCCCCTGGTCAGTGGTCTCTGGGCTGGAGGGACCGCAGTGGGACCACCAGCAGGGCAGGACCCTCACCTGGGACCCCTCCAGCCCCACGCCTGGGGCAAGACCTGCCGCCAGCCCCTGCCTGTACCTGCGCCCCCATGGGAAGGGGGTCCCAAGCGGGAAGGGGGTCCCGAGGGGTGGGAATTACCCTCTCCTGCACTGTCCCACGCTGCCGGGCGCTGCTTCGGCTTGGCTGTGCTCCCCAGGGCCGTGAGGAGCAGGAGGGGGACCAGCAGCCGGGCCATGGCGGGGCCGTGTCCCCGCGGTGTCCCCAGGGGTGTCATGTCCCCGAGGGCCGAGCTGGGCACGTGCCACCCCCTGCTCCTGCCCCTGCTCCTGCTCTCGCTCCCGCTCGCCGGGATGGGCTCCCCGGCTCTGGCTCCGGCGCTCCCGCTCCCCCCGTCCCAGGCTGGGCTGGCGCGGGGCCCGGCTGCTCCAGGCTCCGGGGCTGATTGCAAACAGACCACGGACACAGCCCGGACACCAGTCCCGTGGGGAGCGTGGGGCATCCCCGCCTGTCACGGGTGAGAATGCAGGTGGCACAGCACCAGGGCGCTGGGCCCCCAGCTCCTGCTGGGAATGGGGAGCATCCCGGCCCTGGGAGTGCTATCCCCCCCCGTTCTGGTTGGGAATGTGGCCCCATCCCAGCTCAAATGATGGAGTGCAGGTGGCACGGTGCTGAGGAACAGCCTCCCCCAGTTCCCACTGGGAACACGGAGCCTCCCAGCCCCATTCCAGCCCAGGGGAGGGAGCACTGAGGCACAGCGCTGGAGTGCAGCATCCCCCCTTTCCCATTGGGAATGTGGAGCACCCTGGGACAGGTGATGGAGTGCAGGAGGCTCTGGTTTGAGGTGCTTTTATTCCACGTAACTCGCAGCCCCCGGGCCCGGGCCCCCCCACCACTGCACCCCCAAACCCCAGCACACCCAGGGAAAAGCAACCGCAGCCCGGAGCCGGGCGTTGGGATGAAGCCTTCAGAGAGCCCCAGCGAGGGGCGGGGGGGCCAGAGGGGCCCTGTCCTGCTGGAGACCAGGACACCTTGTCCTGGAGCAGGATGGGGCCTCCAGCCCCCCTCCCATAAGGGGACACGGGGCAGTGCCACCGGGATTGAACCAGAGCCGCAGAGACAGGGCAGGGGGGCTCCAGGACAGGAGATCTCCATCATCCACCTGCCCCCTCCCCAGCCCAGCGGTGCCTGGGGCAGCTCCAGCCAGGGGCTAAAGGGAGGGTGGGGGGGCAAGAACCCTGAGCCCCACCTCCAGCCAGGACACGCTCCAGAGGGACAAGGGCAGGGGGAAGGAAGGCACCAGCTCCCGGGATGTGCCAGAGGTGAGGTGGGTGCCCAGGTTACGTGGCTGTCCTGTCACCCCTTCCCCGGGAGCCCAACCGTGCTCGGTGGGATGACACAACCCCCAGAGGGGACACCCCTCCTGCAGTCCCCACGGGGTGCTACAGTTCACCAAGTGGTGCCAAGCTGAGAGCTGGTGTTGTGGGATGCCCGTTCTGCTCCGTGAATGTCAAAGCCACCTGCTCACCCTGCCGGGGCCAGGTGGAGCTGTCAGGATCTGGGTACCCAGATGGGCAGGGAACGGGAGCAAAGCTGCAGCCAGGGAGATGCCAAAGCCTCCCCCTCTCCTCGGGTGGGAAATGGGCACAGACACCCTGGCCCCGAGCCCCCCAGCTCCCCCAGGGGAGGGTGGCAGCAGTGGGGATGTTGGGGGGCCAGCCCGGGGCACGGGCTGAGGGGAAGCATCAGTTCTCCAGGCTGGGAGCACCAAGCAGCTCCGGGATGGCCCCCGAAAGGGAGCAAAGAGTAACTGGGGGGCTGGAGCCACCCCGTGCCCGGCTCCGCAGCCGGAGCTGGAAGCTGAAGGGAGGAAGGGGAGGGACAAGCGCCGCGCCGGCTGCTCCGGGGAGGCTCGGGGCGGGAGCGGGGCTAGGAACGGGGCAGGCTGCACATCTCGCAGTGGTCCGTGCCCGGCTGGTTCATGAAGGTGCAGTGCTGGCAGGGCCACATGGCTGCGGCCACGGCATGTGACGAGCCCCCCATGGCACCGTATTCCTGCAGCCCCGAGAGTGGGACACCCACCGTGCCTGTGGGAGAGAGCCCGGGGGGAGTGCTGGGACCCCCCTGCACAGCCCACCCTGCAGCCCCCCATCACCACCCTTGCCCCAGCCCTGCAAGTGTCCAAGGCCAGCTTGGACAGGGCTTGGAGCAGCCTGGGATAGCGGAAGGTGTCCCTGCCCGTGGCAGGGGGTGGCACGAGATGAGTTTTAAGGTCTCTTCCCACCCAAACCATTCCATGATTCCATGACCAAGGAACAGCTTTCCTCCCCCTGAGCCTCCAGCAGCCTCTTTGGTGGCGTGGAAACAGCCCCACAGAGCCCCCAGCCAGCTCTGCCAAGGGACCCGCCCTGCCCCAGGGACCCCCCTCTTACTGCAGAGCTGCTCGATGGTTGCCCACTGCTCGGATTTTTTCCAGGTCTGTGCAAGCTCCTCATTTTTGGTCCTCACAGCTTCCAGCAACAAGCTGATGCTGTCCTGGAAGCCACAGGAGGGAAATGAGCATTGGGGACCCCTCCAGTGTCCCACTGGGAGCTGTGACCAGGGCTGTGCTCCCTGCCCTCCTTTCCCAGCACAGCAAGGCAGGACCCTGAGCCTGAGATGGTCCCCCTTTCCAAAATCCTTGGGGTGCCCCGGTTTATCCCTCTGCTCCCCCCAGCAGTCAGACAGACCCCCAAACCCCAGAAGATTCCTCTCCTCTGCTTCCAGGAGGTACCACCTGCTGCTCTAGGACAGTGTGCCGGTGCTGCACGCCAATCCTGACTCCCAGAGGGGCAAACCCTCCATGCTGGAGCACTCCAGCCTCCATCCATGTCCCCATCCTGATCTCCAGCTGCCCATGGTCATCCTGGCTGCCTCACGCATGCGCAGCCTCTGGCAAGCACGGCCCAGCTGGATCCCACCGGGAAGCTCTGGCAGTGCCGGCGCAGCCGCCAGGCCCCTGTGCCCAGCCAAGGGCAGCAGAGCTGCACAGCCAGAACACCACTGGCCTCGCTGGGGTCTGGGGGCTCTGCTCTTGTTATTGTTCCCACAGAATTCTTCATTCTGAGATAATTTTTAAAATGTTTCCAGCCCTGGGAGCTGCAGCCAAGTTGGCTCTGGAATCATGTGGACAACCACCCTCCCTCTCAGTGCTCCCAGCAGCTCGCGGGCTCTAAAAAGGTTTTAAAACTTTTTTAACCTTCTCCCAGCAGCTCTGCTGGGAAGCAACAGGACCTGCCCAGGGACATGGGATGGCAGGAATGGTCACCCCCACCCCCAGAGCCCTGAGGAGCTGAGGGCCCTGGGATGGGGCGATGGATGGGGACAGGACCCATTACATACCCGCAGAGGCATGACCTCATTTGTGACCAGGAAGAGGAGCAGATGGAAATCAGAAATGATGTCTAGGAAAATGGAGGATGTGTTTTGCGACAGGTACGTGGCCAAGCTGTGGAAGTCCTGGAGAGAGGGGACAGTAATGAAGAGAAGTCACTTCCCATTTGGATCCACTAACAGACATTTCTGTTGCCTCTGGGCATCGGCTGCAATGTGCAGGGATGATCCCAAAATCACATCCCAGTTAACAACTTCCAGAGAAAATGATCTCTGCACCCACACCAGCTCTTCCTGACTAACCCCAGCATACACACAGCTGACCTCAAATCCAAGAGGTGCTGAGCAGATTCCAGCAACTCCAGCCCTGTCCCTATAGGAAAGTGGCAGAGGGGGATGAAGCAGCTCCTTCCTCCCCATCCTCTACCCTGGCCTCTTGCAGGAACAGCACTCTGTGCTTTAAAATTCCAGCGAGGAAAAGGCAATGCTCTGGGAGCAGGAATGGACCCCAGGCCCTCTCCTGTCTGTGGAGGGAAGTGAGTCTGTGGTGTCACCATGAGGCTGGAGCACCTCAACCCTTCCAGTGCTGCCTGGGAGGCAGAGGGAGCCCTGATCCCATCACGGAGCTGTCGGGAACACGACAGCCGGCTGGCAATCAGCATTGGCATGCAGACACTGCTCCATGCAGGAAGGAGTTTGGCAGCTGCACTGGGAAGGGGTGACTTGAGGGCACAGCTGTCCCTCTGCAGATGTCAGGGAGCACAAGGGAGGCAAAGCTCATCCCTATGGAACCAGCTCTGTCAAGAATCAATCCTCACCTGAGTTTCTCCCAGCACGTCGCGGTTCTCGATGGGGAATGGATTTTGAGAAATAGAAAAAGTGTAGACTGGATCCTTGGGGAAAGTTGTAGTAATCTAAAAAGAAAAAAAAATCCAAGGAAGTATGATCAGAGGCCAGTGGGATGTGGGAAGTAAGGCTTGGGATACCCAGGAGCAGCCATGGCTATGATCCCAGTTCAGCCCAGCAGTGAGGGATCCAGCAGGGATCTGATGGCTTTTAATGTAATTTAAAGTGATATCCCATCAGCACATCCCCTTGGCTCCCAGGAAGCAGGAGGGACACGCATGGAGCTTGGTCTGACGGGTGCCATGGAGACCATCCCTCTCTGCACAGGTTACTGGGATACAGTGATCCTGACACAGCTGTGGCCTGTGCCAGGCAGCTGCTCCTGGGGGGGATCCTGGGGACATCCTAATGCATGTTCCATCCCTTTGTTTTCATCCCAGTGACACTCCAGGTATCCCAGGAACAGGTGCCTTCACTACTGAAAGAATCCCTGTGCTCTGGCACTGCCTGTGCCAGGGGCAGCTGGAGCAGAGCAGTTGCTCCGGGTGGATTTAATCGTTGTTGGCACCACCTCCAACTCCAGCAATATCATCTGTCATCCCAATTATTTGCTTTCCTGCCTTCCACGCTGTAAGTTTGCTTCCCAGCCCCAGGGCTGAGCCGAGCCGTGCCTGGCAGCAGCTCTGCTCCAGCCAAACCGTGCCAGAGAGTGAATTCCCTCTTCCAAGAAAAGGCATTTCTGGACAACCTGCTGAGTCACTCGAAGGAGATGGATCCCTAATTGCTGCTCCGAGACAGGCAGCTGGAGTTTCCTCCTCAGGCAGTGCCCAGCACATGAATCCATGGGGCAGCTGCTCCCTGGCCATGTGGCTCTGCACCAGCTCGGGGCTGTGATAATGCACCAGGCAGGGCCTTCCTGGGAAGCAAGTGTGTTCCCTGGCACCACACTGACCCCTCGGAGCGGGGCGGGCTCCTCCCTGCTAGGAATGCCTGGCAGCAGTGCAAAAAGGACGGTCTGCCTCAGGAATCACCTGGAATCACTATGGAATACTCACGTCTATGATGAGGTACTCGACCGGCAGCGGGCGAGCCAGCTGCGTGATCTCATTCCCAAACTTGTCTATGTCCTGAAAGAGGAAGAGTCAGATTATTCCTGAGCATGGAAGTAGTGTGAAGCCCAAGGGATCCTGTCCCAGAGATGCCCATGCAGGATACTGAGCTCTGGCAGATCACTGAGGGTGCAAAAGAACCCAGCTGGGTGGTGCAGGGCTTCCTAATTCCCTGCAGCTCCCTGGGGCTGGAAATCTCTGTAATTCCAGGATCTCTGGAATCAGGAAATAGGATCAGGAAATAGGATCTCTGTTTTCTTATGAACCATGGGAGTGTGTAGTCACAAACCACTTTGGGCTTGTCTCCCAAGGGAGAGGGACCTGGAATTATCTAAGGTGTGTAAAGCACCAATTTTTGGGGTTGTTGGACTCAATAATCCTTGTGGGTCCTTTCCAACTCTGAATATCCAATGATTCCATATGCCATTTAAGCAGCAGCTCTGTCTAAAAAAGGAGGGACAGGCCACATCTTCCTCCTCAGCTGAGGCAAACCTGCCTTTCTACAAATCCAGGAGTCCCTTATCCAACTCTTCACCTGGGAACTGGGACTCCAGGCACTTTCTCATGCCCAGACCCTTAGAACCAGCACATCCCACTGTGTAAACTTGTTTTGCTTTGCCAGACGAAGGGAACATAAAGTTTAATTAGGGAGACAAACGGCCAGCATATGTTCATTAATCATAACCTGACAATTAGACGTGATTGATGTCAAACATGCCGAGTTCAAACGGCGCTTCGGAAATAAATCCTGGAGAACTGACACTTTTCATTAAAGATTCCATACAAGGGGGTTGTGTTTTCTACCTAAATCATCACTTAACGTGGTATAAATCATTCATTGAGCCCCACATAAATCATACACCCATAATTCCCAGTCAGAGACTCTATATTGGAGTTTCCATGGACTCAGTGGCTGGAGCCAGACCCAGAGGTGTCCCCCCAGAAGGTTGTGAGTCCCATTGGGATGGGACAGCACTCCTTGGGCTGAGCCAGGGAGCACCATGCAGGGACAAGCTGCTGACTCCCTCCTTTCTCCCTCCCCTTTCTCCCAGCCGTGTTTACTCCTGGAGAACACCACTCCCCCACTCTTCCTGGTGTTTACACAGCACAACTATGTGGAGCAGCAGCCAACACCATCCCGCTCTCCCAGTACTCCCAGTCAGACCTCGCCCCAGCAGGCTCCAGCATGCTGCTCCCCTCCAGGCACAGCCCTGCTTCCTGACCCCCTCCCCAAGCACCCCCTGTCCCCAGGAACTGTTCCCTCTGTGAAACAAAAATCTCCCTTCCAGTCTTTGAAGCTCCTTTGAAAAGCAATTCCGATAAGGATCTTTGCTCCTCGCACATGACAGGTTGTTGGGAGCTCCTGGCCTCAGATCTCTCTGACTCTGACAGGAGCAGGAGGAGCCGTGGAGCCTTTTTTGGGAGATCACAGGACCCCAGAGCCAACCTGCTCCTAGATCTCAGTGATACCACAAGAGGCAGGAATCAGATCCAATCAGCTTCCCAAACACAATCCTGCCCCTGCAAGAAGGGACCTGCAACAACTCACGCATAATTAGCCCATCTGGAATTCATTTTCCAATCTAATTAAGTTCTAATATGCAGAAACATTTTTCCAGCACCTGTTGGTCTTTAATCTCCCCCTCTGGGGATTTCCATGTTAAATGCCTGCTTTTTCATGGCATGCTGCTGAGGCCTCCAAGACATCCACAGACTGGCCTGAGCTGAGGACATGTCCCAGTCCTGACAGAACAGCCCTCCAAACACTGACATTCCTCTCCCACCCTCATGGATCGTTTAACTGTGTTTTAAATGAACATCAAGTTGGGAGAAAGATCCTTATCCTTATCCTGAACTTGGCATCACCAGGACCCCACCAGTGCCCTGTTACTGCTGCAGCCTGAGCCCCCCAAAGCCCAGCAGCACCCACTGCAAAGGGAGCTGAGGAAGGGGTTAACTGAGCCACAAGTGTTTGGCTCCTGCACAAAAATCCATCATCGAGGCCTGGAGGGTCTGGACAATGAGTTATCCTGGTGGAGATTGCATCAGGGCTGGGATTAGAGCCTTTCAAACCACTGTTTGGAGGCAGGAGCTGCACAGGGATGGGGATGAAGAGGGAGAAGGATGGGAGCACAGCCAGTGTCACACACCTTGATGGGATGGAAATGCTTCTGGGTGGCCCCGGGATTATCCCCAGAGGGTGAGGGGAGCAGCCAAGTGAGGAGCCTGGGCGGGTGTCAGCCAGGAGGGAGGCTCCAGATCTGTGTCCCAGGGCTCGACAGCCGTGAGCATCCCACGCTGTCAGCATCCCATGCTGTGAGCATCCCATTCTGTGAGCATCCCACATCCCACGCTGTCATTCCCGACCTGTTCCCTCTGCTGAAGGCACAGTGGAGCTCAGCAGCCGTCTGTCCTCCCCATGTGTGAATAAATCCCAGCCTTGCTCTTCCCTCTGCCACTTCCAAGTGCTTTGCCGGGCGGTCCTGCCCCTCGCACACAGAGCGTGGCTGAGGCACAGAAGCAGAGTGGCTTCTCCAAGAACAAGTGACAGGTCAGGGAGAGTTGAAACCCTTCCCAAGAGACTCCTGGTGAGCTAATCCAGCATCCTCCTCCCCAGAGCAGCCAGGACATTTAAGGCTAAGGCGGCTCATGGTGGGAGGGCAGCCAGGGAAGTCCTTCCCTGTTAGTGAACACTCCCTGCAGCCTGACTCTCCCTGGGAAGAGGATTTCCAGTGCCACGGAAGGACAGCCTGGCTCAGAGGTCCTACTGGGCTCTAATAAAAGCAGGGCCCTGGCTCGGGGCTGTCCCAGGGCAGGATGGGACACGTGGCACTGGTGCCAGGCCAGGGCTCAGACACGGCTGAGCCGCTCTGAGTGCTCGGAGCACGTGTGGGACTCGAGGGCAAGGGGCTCTTGCACAACACTTGTAAAGGGCTTTTGTCTTATACCATCCCAAAGGAACTCTGGGGGGATATTAAACTACCCCAAAGGATCTCTGGGGGAATATGAAACCATCCCAAAGAAACTCTGTGGGGACCTTAAGGCAGCTGTAAAATGCAATTCACTGTGAGGATGACAATGACATCGTCATGTTTGCACTGAGCTGCCACAAATACCAGTGATAAGAGACAAAGCCAGCCAGCCCCCAAATCCAATTATCCAAGGGGTTTAAAGGGTCTGTAAAACACAGGAATCTCTTCCCCCAGTGTTGGAGCAGTTCAGCACTGCCACAGCACCACAGAGTTCCTGGGCCAGAGAACTGGGAGGAGGAGACAACAGGACAGTGGGGCAATGAGCACCCCCACAGTGCTGAATAATCAACCCAAGGTACATTCTTAGTGAAATCCAAATCAATCCAGCTGTTTTCCAGAACCAGATGGACAAAGGAGGCTGCTTGAGGGCAAAAGACAGGATGGAAAAGGCTCCTATGGAACATTCAGATGGGCCTGGGTGAAGTGGCCATTGCAACATCATCATCTTCACTCAAGGAGTCTTTACCCCAACCTGTGTCTGTGTCTTGACAACATCAGTTCCTGCATGAGTTCTGTATGTTGAGCTCTCCAAACAGCACATGCCGGTTGTGAAACATTCCAGCTGAAAACGCTGCACTGTGATGCTTCCCAGGCACCCTGGGAGGCTGGGGAGGATGTGCCCTCCCTCCTGGCTAATTTTACCGGGGGAGGCACTTCAGAGCACAGTAACTTGTACTCACAGTCCCCAAAACCCTCAACTTCCACGCTGGAGAAGAGTTCTCGCCTTCCCAAGCCAGGAGGAACAACAGCTGCGTGTCCAAAGCCAATTCCACGGGGGTGGCTCCTCGGAGAAGCAGGCGAGGGGCCAACACAAAGAGAATGGTAAAGAAATATAGAAATCACACAGCTGGAGGCTCAGGAAACCCACAGGACAACACCAGTGCCATCAGCTTTCCCATTTCCATGGAAGAAAAGCAGCACCTTCTCCCATTCGGAAGCCGGAGGTGAAGCCACTGGCCCTGCTGTGGATCCGAGTTCCATGGATCCTGCCTCACATCTGGCTGTTCTATAAATACATCCATACTCCACAAATATCGGCCTCCTGGTCCTCATCCAATTAGAATTAATTTGGAGAGTTCCTTTCATCCCAAAGAGCTTTTCAGATGGATATTGCATGGGAATACACATGGACTTTTCTCTGTACCAGTGATGGCTGCGCAGTCGAGGGAAAACAACTACTCCAAAATGCAGCTTTCTCCCCAAAACTGGTTGGGGGGACAGAAGGGAACCATATGGATTGAGGACAAAGGGGGAGCATGGCACTAGACCCCAAAGATTCCTCCTGGGCTGCCAGATTCCTTCTCCTCCTAGAGTTCACCAAGGCTTGGACCGGGCTGTTGTCACCATCCCAGGAAGGATGAGGTCGTGTCTCTGACCTCAAACCTTGCACATTTAATGGGACCCCAAAGGTTTTCCAAGCCAGGAGTGACTAAGCTTTACATGGATTTAAGAACATTCTGACAAAATCAAGGGATCCTAGAGCCAAACCCGTTTAAGGCTGAGGGATAATCCCACCTGGCAGAGCCATCCTTGAGGACTCTGTGAAAAGGGCAATTAGGGAGAGAAGTTCTAAACCATGAAATCTGCTGCAGCCCGACCCAGTGAATCAGTGGTTCATGGAAATTTCCACGCAAGGCTGGAGCCATCCGTTCCCATTTTGTTTATCTCCTTGCTTCAGATTACGGAGGGGAGTGAAGCCTTACAGGAACACCCACCGGCTTCCTGCTGCTCCCAGCACCCCGGGTGGCCCACATGTGGGACACAGACCTGCAGGACCTCCTGCGAGGCTGCACCCGAGTGTGGCACAGCCCGGGCTCCTGGGGAGCGGGACCACAGCACGCCAGGAGATGATCTCATCTTCCTCACGTCTGGGGCCAACTTTTGCACACCCCAGCACCGCTGGATCTTAATTGGCCTGGGTTTATCAGCTGCGAGGAGGAAGCTGCCTGCTATGGAGACAGGCAGGCATTCCATGTACCCTCCCTCTCCAGCACTGGGTTCATCCCAGAGGTGTTCCTTGTTTCCAGGTGGGGCCAAACTGAGCTGGCACTTTGGCGTTAAGGGGTGGATGATGGGGTCACTCAGGGAAATCAGCACTTCCCAGTCCCAGTTTCAGGACATGCAGGGACGGCCTGACCAGCTCCATTCCTGTCACTGGTGCACAGTCCACTCATTCCAGTCATCCCAAATGAAGGCAGCTTTGCTTATCCTGTGCTGCTTAAGGGATAGCTTTAAAACAGGCAGCAGGAGCAGACAGGACAAGGAGGAGATAACTAACGGGTGATGGATGGCTAATTAGCTGGCAAGCAGAGCCATTAATTAATTCCTCTGTCCCTGCTCATGGGGCACCAACAGCCCTGTGCTGGAGTGGCAGCACTATCACCATCTGCAGGGAGCCAGATCCCAAGCACCTGACTCGGCCCTGCAGGTACAGTAGGGGCTGAAGGTCTCCAAAAACAAGTGTCAAGGGAATAATGACATTCTATCCATCACCAACAGACCCAAAGAGCAGCAGGGAGGGACCAGCCCAGCAGTGACACCCCAAATAGTCCTGAGACCCCTCCTGCAGTGGTGCATCCAGCTCTGGAGTCCTCAACACAGGAAAGATGTGGAGCTGCTGGAGCAAGTCCAGAGGAGGCCACGGAGATGCTCCAAGGGTTGGAGCCCCTCTGCTCTGGTGACAGGCTGGGAGAGCTGGGGGTGTTCACCTGGAGAAGAGAAGGCTCCAGGGACACCTGAGAGCCCCTTCCAGTGCCTAAAGGGGCTCCAGGAGAGCTGGAGAGGGACTTGGGACAAGGGATGGAGGGACAGGACAAGGGGGAATGGCTTCCCACTGCCAGAGGGCAGGGTTAGATGGGAGACTGAGAGAAATCCTTCCCTGTGAGGCCCTGGCAGAGGTTGCCCAGAGAAGCTGTAGCTTCCTCATCCCTGGAAGTGTTCAGGGCCAGGTTAGACGGGGCTTGGAGCAACCTGGGCCAGTGGAAGGTTCCACCATGCCAGAGGGTGGAACTTTAGGGCCTTATGGTTCCCTTCCAACCCAAACCATTCCATCACTCTATGACGTGAGAGTATTTTGGATCTGCTCCAGATGTGCACATATCCCCTGCTGCTCCTCAGGACCGGTGCTGGGATCCAGGGGCACATCCCAGTGCAGCCCTTACCTTATAGAACACATCAGGCACGTACTGCTCGCTGCTGGACTCCTTGGCATAGCCCAGCTCCGGCGCGTCCCGGCACGGCAGCAGGCACTCGTCCCGCACCAGCGCCATGCACTGGTTCGACACCTGGTACCCCTCAAAGTGCACCTGGTTGTCAGGACCACCTGGAACAGGAGAGGACAGTGAAAAATCCCAGAATCACTGAGGTTGGAAACGACCTTCAAGATCACCGAGTCCAACCTGTGTCTGATCCCCACCCTGTCACCCAGCCCAGAGCACCGAGTGCCACGTCCAATTGTTCCCTGAACACCTCCGGGGTGGGGACTCCACATCACAACCCTTTTCATGAAGAAATTCTTCCAGAAAATCCTGCATGGGGGTGATTTTCCCAGTGTAACTCCGAGAGAAACTGGAAGCACAGCATTAAAGTAGGACTTGATGATTTTGGAGCTCTTTTCCAGCTTTAACAATTCCAAGACTCCATGATTAGACTCGAGGGCCTTGCTAACAATGACAAACACTGAGATGAAGATGCTGGTGCTGCTGTATGGGAAGAATTTTAGGCAAGAATTCCCTCTATGCTCCACATTTCCTTAGTCACACACAATCCCAGAGTTGTCCCAACAGCACAGACCTGGGGGACAGCAGGAATGCTCTGCCAGGAGCTCCAAGGAGGAGAAGTTGCCCTTTTGGAGGCTCTGAAAGCATCACCCTCCCGACACCCTGCAAATATTTCCTCCTTTTCCACAAAGCATTCCCAAGGAACCCTGAGCTGCAGATCCCCTGGTCATGTCAGGCCTAAACAGTGTTTTCTCAGCCTGTCCTGGATGATTTGGTGGAAATCTGACATGGAAAGTGGGAACTAAGAGCCTGGCTTGTGGAGGGAATCACATGCTTGGCACTTTCCTTTGGATAATGTAAGCAACATCAGGTCATGTGTCACTGGAATACAACTGGAAAGAGAGGATGGAGGCAGATGGTAGGAAAACATTACTTTTCCAAAGCTAGAAATTCAGGACAGGATAGGAATTAATCCATGGAGAGGATTTAAAGGCAAAGTTGAGGCAAACTATCCAAATATATTTCTGTGGCACAAAAGGAAGGACTCGAGTGTTTAAATAGAAACCTGCTGGGCTGATTGAACAGAGAAGAACAAAATTAGCTGGAACAGCAAAGAGGAAATATTCCTTTTCTACCCTTTGATCTGTAACCTCAATCACTCACTGCTCCAGAACAAACACTCCCAGAAATTAAACATAGACCAGGATGGGGGGAAGGCCTGAACAAAGTGTGTTTGCTCAGTAAAACACCTTGTTTAAAAAAACCCTGAAATAAATATATATATATAAAAAAGAGGGAGATACAGATCTATCCTTAATGACAGATGGATGTGTTTAGCAGTCTGGAATGTACAGGAATGGGCCTGTTGACTGAAAAAGAGCTTTTTCACTGAAAAAAGGCCCCAGGAAGCCTTACAAAGCCAGGCTCAGGGCAGGCAATATCCCATCCCACTTTCACTTTTCACACTGGATGTTATTTGGAAGTCATGAGGGTTTTTCATTGTGTTAAACAGACCCAGAACTCAGCGATTCTGCTCCAGGGAAGGTTTAAATGAAGACATGTGTCATCCCATGGAGAAGAGCAGAGTGAACTGGGAACACTCCAGCCCTCCCAGCATATGCCAGTGTCCCCTCTCCCAGCCCAGCCTCTGGAGACTCCCTGAAAATGGCTAAATCCAGAGGTTTTAACCATAAGCACTTTGCAGACACTTCTGTTCTATTCAGCCAAAAAAAAATGTTTTCAAACCCCACATCAGGGTTTCCCTGACAGTGACACAAGAGAAATACAGGTCCCTCCTGGACTTCCTGAAGGAGAATTAATCCATAACTGTAATAACTGGATTGTTGTGGTTCTGCACTGCTGCTTCCAGGCAACAGAGTGTGGAGCTTAAAGATTTGAAACAGAAAAGTGACACCCAGTTATTGCCCTGGCTGCAGGCAGAGTGGGATTTCTGCTTCAGAGAGGGTGTGTGAGCCTCAAATAAGTTTCTTTAAATAGTTATAAAGTAAAAAAATAGGTAAATAAATAATGAGTGACTAATTGTAGAGAGGATAGAGCAAAGAATGAAAAAACATCTTAGCTGACAGACTAAAACCCTTATGAAACAGGACAGATGGGGACCAGGACATGTGATTTTTGGCATATTCTTCTACTAACAAGAAGTCATTCAGCTGTAACCCAGAGAGCTGGGGCCAGTTTATACCTGTAGCCACAACTGTGACAAACTTGGATCCAAAATGCCCATCTGGGGAGAGGCGACAGATGTTGGGCTGCTGGTTCTGGAAGTTGCCAGCTGTGATGCACTCCTCTGCACTCAGGTAATACGTGTCCTGAGGGGAGAGCACGGATTCCAGTCAGCGAAAGGACAACGTGACGTAGCCCAGACCTATTTCCCTGGGCTGCAGCCAAGGACAACGACCAACACCCCAGGAAAACATGCTTTCGTGGAAAGCTGCTGCAGAGCCCGGGACAAGAATGTGACCTGTCAGCTCCTCAGCCCTGAGCTGGCTCAGGACTGTCCCACAGAGAGTCCCACCCACATTTACACACCTTTTTTTTTTTTTATAAACTGAAGTTTCACTTTCCAAATATGGATATCACTGGGTTTACAACCACAGGAAGCCGAGGAGGTCGAAGTTTGAGCCACGTATGTGTCACAAAGCCCAGCCCATGGGAACATCCTCTGAGTCACTCTGGCTCACTGGGTTTGCACCTTCACAATCCCCACTCCCTCCACTCCACGGAGCTCTCTTAGCCCTAAAAAGGGCAGGGTTAGATGGGATACTGGGAGGAAATTCTTCCCTGTGAGGGTGGGGAGGCCCTGGCACAGGTTGTCCAGAGAGGCTTTGGCTGCCCAACCCCTGGAAGTGTCCAAGGCCAGGTTGGACAGGGCTGGGAGGAACCTGGGCTAGTGGAAGATGTTCCTGCCCATGGCAGGGGGTGGCACTGGATGGGCTCTGAAGTCCCTTCCAACCCAAACCATTCCGTGATTCCATGAGCATCATTTCCTCAAAGCAGAGGGGTGAAGGCCTACGGGCAGCTCTGACTGCTCTCCGAACAGCTCAGTCCCAAACAGTTTGAAGGGTTCAAGCTCCTTTTCCTTCAGAAGCACCCGAAAAACCCCATTTCAACAGAATTCCAGCGTCACCTGCACCCCTGCCCTGGCCTGGCTCAGCAGCTGGAATCAGCTGGGTCACACCTGGATCTCACCTTGTTCCTGCTGTATCGAACGGTCCCTTTCCGTGTGTCTTCAGAGACCAGGTCAGTGAATATCCAGCCGACCTACAAAGGGTGATGGAGAACATTGCTTTAAGGAGAAAAGGGACCAAAAAAAAAAGAAACCCAAAGGAAACCAGAAGAGCTTATACATTTTCAGCTCACAGGACACGATGTTCTTGGCTCCTCTCAGCCCTGTGCATGCTGCCTGCAGGGAATGGCTCTCCCAGCTGTGCCGGGCTCTTGGAATCCCATTTCCAGGAGCAGCAGCATGCCAGCTGGCCAGCCAGGGCACCTGCAGTGTTATGTTTCACTATGGAATATTTTTCATGGAAAGATCTGGAGGCTGCAGGAGGCCTCTGTGCCTCCCACCCCCAGCAGAAACCAATTCCTGCAGAGCGCTCAGAGCAGCTCACGTGGTCCCAGTTTGAACCTCTCACACGATCCCAGTTTGATTCTCACAGGCACTGGTTAGGAGAAAGCTCATACTGGAGTGTGGTTCATTCTAAACTTGAGTCTGTCCCAATCCAAAAAACACATTCCTGCTGTCTGGGGTTGCACATTGGTGTGTGCATGTACATACACCCCTGGAGTGTGTATCCCTTCCCCACACGTGTGCCATGTGTACACACACCTTGGGCTGAACCCTCTCCCCTCATGTGCCAATCCCAGCTCCCACAGCATTAACCCTCCCGAGGCAGAGCTCCATGCAGAGCCCAACAGACCAAACCCTGCAGCCAGCACTCAGTGACGTGTTGAGTCTCGTGGATTAAAAATATCTGATGGGAGAAGTGGAGGAAAAACATGGAAACAAATAAAACACACAGAAGTCTTGCTCCAGCCTCTGGCGAGGGGTGAGATCTTATCTGGGAGAACAAAGCCCTCCCCACAGATGTTTACAGTCTGCACTGAGCCTTCTCCCAGCCGTGTTTTCTTTAGCAAGTCAAATCTTGTTTGTGTACATCCCATTCCTGGCATTCCCACCATACCAACACTGCTCCCAAACGAGAAAATATCAGCGCAGGTTTGAGGGATGTCAGGAAACCAGTGGATCCTGATGGGATGACTGGCAGGATGGCACTGAGGGGGACATGCACCCCTAAACCAACACACAACTGACTCCCGACAGCACCAAGAGATCCCATGGAGGGGAATGAAAGCCAAGGGGAGCCCCTGCTCCTGGAAATGGAACACGGAGGCAACTGCAGCTCCATCTGTGCCCAATTAGCACTCTCCTGGGAGATGCTCCCAGGAATGGCTTCTGTGTGAGGGGAAAGAAAGGGGAAATGGTATTTCTGCTGCTTTGCTCCAGCCTTTGATGTCGCTCACGACTCCGAGTGCAGCTGCACTGCCCTGTGAGGGGCCTGTGTTCAGGAAAACCCACTGGTTTGGGGTTTCATACCTTAGAATTTAACAGCTGCTGACACTTAAGAGAGATTCAGGTAACCCAAAAGGTCTTGGATAACCCCATGGAGCTGGAGAGAACTGCTGACTTCCTTCCCTGCCACGCACAGACACACAAGATCCAACACATCCTGACCTTTCTCAGGCCGAGCTTTGCCGCGATCTCATCCACGACCTCGGCTTTTGGATCCTCCAGGATCTCCAGGCTGTTCTGTGTCCCAATCTGCAGCAGAGAGACACTTGTTAGAGAGAGAGAACAGGAAAAAAACCAGTACAACACTGGGGAATGAGGCAGAGGATGGGAGCAGAGTCTGGGCTTCCCCTCTGGCATCATCAGTGATGGGTGTCACCCACAGACTCCCCTTGCAACCCTCCTCTCACACACACACTCCCAAGGATCCATTTGTTTCTTTTCCACGGACAATCTCTTGGGTTTCACTCTGGCAGGGCTGCAGGAATCCCCAAGGAAGCACAGGAGGAGGACTCAGACCGTGAGGAACCAAGCGGTGCGGTGCCCCACCTAGTGGGGACTCCTGCCCAACTCATCCTCAGCCTCTCCACAGCTGTGTCTTCAAATCATTTGGATTTCATTCTGTCTAATTTAGCTGCTCAAACTTTCCCAGAGAGCTGGTAAGGAATTGAAGCAAGGGCTGCCAATTGTTTTTTCCTAGCACAGAATTTGCTGGAAAGCCAGGAAACAAGGGAAGATGAGAAGGGAAATCCACTTTTACAGGCACCCTGGATTTAAATAATTTGAACACAGAATAATAGAAAACATATAATATAAATATATTAAAACAATATATTAATACAAACATAATAAAATATATAAATGAAATTATGCTATAAAATACTTTATATATATATATATATATATAAAACAATGTATTATAAAAATGTAATATAAAATAATATAAATAAGAATAATATGGAAAAAAGGGGGGGAACCAAAAGGCAAATCTGAAATTCTTTCAGTGGCAGTAGCTGATAGTGATGTCAAGGACATAAATCCCACTATCCTTTTCCCAGGACAGTTTTTGTGATGGAGCTGCAGTTGGAACTAATGGTGTTTCTGTGTCCCCTGACTATGAGGGGACACCAGGAGCACGTGGGGCTCACCTGAGGGGGCTCATAGATGGCTGCCACCTCGGCCCGGATGCCCAGCGGGATGTCTTTGTGCTCCGTGTACCGGCCGTACAGATAGCCCAGATGCTGGTTCCCTGTCTTCCTCCAGAAGTCTAGGAAGCGATCTGCAATTGTGTGGTTCTCAAACATGATGTTGTCAACATGCCTGTATTTCTGTTTGACAAAGTTCAAGCGTCAGGCCGTCCTCCGCTGGCTCCGGTGCCTTCCCAGGACTCACACCAGCCCTCTGGAGCGGGATCCTGCCACAGCAGGGCTGGGGGAACCTGGGGGCTCCCTCCCTCTCCCCTCTGCTCAGCTCCCACCCCTCAGCGCTGCTCCCTACCCAGCACCTCGGGGTCTTTACTGGGACCTTCACCCCAAGAGCCTTTGCATTTAAAATGACACTGGAGGTTAAGAGGAAACAAGAAACTGAGTGGCATTTTGGATCCCCTGAGGAAAAACAGCAGGATTCATCACTACTGGTGCCAGCTTCATCCTCCACACTGGGAGGAAATTCCTGACCCAGGACATTTTGGAGCCCTTTTTTTGAAGGCCTGAAGAGCTGGACAGGATTTCCCTGACACCTGGAGGCTTTGTGCTCCAGGCTGGCTGTTCTGGAAGTCACCTTTCCCAAAATGAAAGCCGAGGCCCCCCTGAGGTCCCGCGAGCTCCGTCTCACCTGTCTGTTGAGGGTGATGGCGCTGGGCTGGCACTTGGTGCAGATCCCCTCTGGCCAGGGAGGGTGGCCCTCACATCCTGACTTGATCTTACAGCTGATGTTTTCCAGGGCTACAAACTTCCCCCTGGGAGAGGGGGAAGAGGAGAGGAGAAGGGAAAGTGGGGAGGAGAAAGGAGGAAAGAGAAAAGAGGGGAAGAGAAGAAGTAAAGGCTTTTGGAGCAATAATTTATGGAGCATGTGGGAAGTAACAGGTTGTAGCACTCAGACAAATCAGAGCTCCTTTCATGTCCATGAAACTTCCTGGAAAGGGAAGTTCCCTTCAAATGGAAGTGTCATGGACTTGAGCTGCATGTCCCAGAGAGATGTAAAAAATCCCAATGGTATTTAGGTATAGAAGGGAGGAGGTTACACCTCTGTGTAACTTATCTCCATGAGGTTTGAAACCCAGGCTTGGAGCTTGGTGCAATTAGGGAACCTCTTTCCTTCCATCTGGCCATCTCCTCCCATCAGGAGTGTTTCCTGGAAGCAATTATATTGCCACAGAAAAAGTGAAAATTGAAAGAATAAAACCCCTAAAATAAAAAGCCGGATTTAATTTTTTTCCCTGCATTTTCCTTTTTCATTTTTTAACATGTTGCTTCCTCCTCAGTTTGCCATTCAATCCTTGTATGCCACACTGAGATCTGTCTGTACTTTCAGTTGTTTGAAAAAAACCGAAGCTACAACCAGATTCCCTTAAACCCCGAGATTTTCTTACTTGTCTGCCCCTCCGGTCAGCTTCCTGATGTAGGCATGGAATGACATGTGCTTCACAGGAGGCTCCAGATGGTTCAAATAATCCTCATCGAACGGCTGCCAAAAACACCACACAGAGCACAGGCAGGTCAGGCACCTGTCTGATAACACCCTGATCGCTGAGCAAATGGATGTTCCAGAGTCAACACCACCAATGTGGAAGCAATCAAGGAAATTTAGGCTCATTTTCAAGGCAGCTACTACTGGGATACAAATAGTGGAGCTTCACAACGGCAAGTTTTATGGTCGCCTCCTGCTCTGGGAACAGATTGGCTCCACAAATCAGAATGAGCCTCAAAGGCAAAAAGCCTTTGTCTTTCAATATCTAACAACAAACAAGGAGCCAGCTGCTCCAACACAGCCAAGGGCTTCCAGAGCACTTCCAGCAGTGGGAAACAGCCATCCCAGAACAGCCAGGATCCCTTTTGCAGGGCTGGCTGCTGCTTCAATGCCATAAATTACACAGCCCAGCATGTTTGGAGGCCAAAGCTGCTTCAAGCTGAATTATCATGGAAACATGGAAAAGTTTGGGTTGGGAGGGACCTTAAAGCTCATCCAGTCCCACCCTCTGCCGTGGGCAGGGACACCTTCCATTGAACATGTTGCTCCAAATCCAACCTGGCCTTGAACACTTTCAGGGGTGGGGCAGCCACAGCTTCTCTGTGCCAAGTGGTTAAACTGGGAAGCACTGGGATCCGGGAGAGAGGGGATGAAACAAGAAGATCCAGGAAAAAATGAATAGGGAGGAAAAATGGAGCTTTTTTGAAGCACTTTCTGTTCAACTCATAATTGCAGAAAAACATCATTAACCAGGGTAAACCCAGGAGCACTAAGGCCTTGAGCTTTAGTGATCCCAGAGCAGTGCTCTGGCTGGGCTCAGGAGAATTCCAGCCTGTTCCACTCCTAAGAAAAGTGTTCATACTGGGAGAAACTGGTGTGAGTTTGTAGTACCTTCCTGGGGCTCTTACCTCCAGTGGGACACAGTGCACACATTTACCCAGGGGGCCGTGGCGACACCTGGGCAGAAGGAGAGAGAAATGGGGTTAGATCTTATTTAATATGGGAATTGAAGTGGGGTTAAATCTCGTTTAATAATAGAAAAATCAGACTGTAAGAGTTGCTCTCAAGTGCGGAAGATCTACATGAGCTCTGAGCAACTCTCCACCCCCCAGGGAATATCAGAGAAGGGTCACAGAGTCATGGAGTAGTTTGGGCAGGAAAGAACCTCAAAGCCCATCCAGTCCCACCCCCTCTGCCATGGGCACTTTCCACTATCCCAGTTTGCTCCAAGCCCCATCCAACCTGACCTTGGACACTTCCAGGAATGGGGCAGCCAAAACTTCTCTGGGCAACCTGTGTGTTTATCGGGCAGATAAACCCTGCTGGGTAGAGTTACAGGGGAAACCATCTCCTTTTGTGGTGATTGCTTTAAAAAAAAACCCTAAACCAACAATAAAGTCCCCCCCAGCACTAAGTCAGTGCTGCTTTCCAAAGGAAGGGCTCTGGAGGTTAGTTGGTGAAGATAATGGATGGGATCCAGTTGCAGGATTGATTATAAGGAGGTTTTGTGGCAGATAATGTACAGAAAGGAGCCCTAAATGCTGCTAATGCACTCAGCATCCTTCACTTGAGATTGATCTGCACTCCCAAACCCAGGAACAAGCCCAGACACCTCCTTTCATCCTCAATACCCTCCCCTGGCCTTCGGCTCCCTGCTAGGAACAACTTCATTGATTCCTTGAAAAATGTGGGCAAGCTCAAGACAATGTTTTCATCACAGAGTGGTGGGTTTTGCCTTTACAGCTTCAATAATGTGACATCCCATCATTTATGGTCAGTCTGGGAAGGTCAGAGAGGATTTTTCACAAACTTCCCTGCTGCTGCAGCACTGAGGATAAACCATATGGGGGACAACACCACAGTGAAGGGCAGAGGATTCTGTTTTAGCAAGAATTCCTGGTTGCCTTTAAAATTTTCCCTCAAGCCCTTCCAGGAGTCTCTTTCCAGAAGGTTCTTGCCCCAAGGCCACAGTTGGGACCCAGCTGGGACATTGATGCTGAGGAATAAACCCCCACCACCCAGAGGATGTTTTAGCAGTGTAGATTTTGGGAGGGTTTAACTCACTGTTATATTATTTTTACACCAATAAAAGCTGCTTTGTTTCCCAAAGCCTCTTGCATGAAGGAGCTTTGGGAAGTTGGACTTTGATGCATTTTTCTGAGCAAGAGACTTCCTGACTTCACAAAGGTCAGAAAGGCACATGATAGAAGGGAAGCCAGAAACTAAGCAGGGGGAGACCCAAGTCCCATTTCCATGCCTCTGCCACCAGATACTTCCACTCATTCCCTTCACCCCTGTGTTTTCCTTTATATGGCTGGATCTGAAGGCACAGAGTGCTCCTGCTTGGGACATTTTCTGGCTGCTGGGCTCAGACATGACATTCCAAGCTCTGGATAGAGCAGGAACACAACCCCCCCACTTACAGCTGCTGGTCTCGATTCCGGTAAATCTTCCCATCCTGCTTGATCAGGTACTGGTCAATCTCATCCTCCACCACCTGGGGGGCCCCCCCAGGCCGGGAATTTTGGGAGACAGAGGTGTCCATGGTCTCTGAGGAGGAGCCAGCCGGGCTCAAGGGGTACAGGAACAGCATATCCCCGTGCCTGCAGGGGTGGGAGACAGGACACAGGTAGTGGGAGGGGTGGGATACAACACACAGGAAGCCTGGCTTGGGAATGTAGGAATTCTGGTGTCTGCTGGGCGAGGATCAGACTCTGGAGTTGATGCAGAGAGAGCAGGAGAGGAAGATGGGATGAGGGAGGGAAAACTGGGATGAAGGGGTGACAAGAGGGACATGGGAGGAAAGTTGGGATTAGGAACGGAAGGCAGGGAGGAAAGGGTGAAAACAGGGATGTGGGAAGGAAATTTAGAGATGAGAGAAGGGGAGTGGGGATGAGGCAGGCGAAGTGGGGCTTGTGAGGGATGAAGAGGTGAAATCAGGGATCAAGGCCTGAAAGCAGGGATGGAAAAGCACTGCTGGGATGGGATTTTTCCCACTGGTGCCCATTTTGGCAGCTCCAAGCAGAGCCCCCTGTGCTGGACAAACCCTTCCCATCAGGACTCACTTGATTTTGAGCAGGTTGAGGGATTTGTTCTGGGCTGCTGTGATCTCCCCCGTCCTGTTCCTGTTGGTGTACACGGAAAAGCCATTATTCCTAAAGCCAAACTCCTTGGCGACCTGGAAGAGAGGGGAGAAGGACAAGGTGTGAGGTGCCTGAGGGCTGAAAGGGGCTCAGAGCCAGAGCTGATCCCAAGGAACTCCTCCCGCAGGAATTCAGCTGAAGTCACCCACAGTTCTGAGCTCAGGACAATGGAGACACATGGAAACAACCTGGAAACACCAGCAATGGATTAAAACAGGGATTTAAAGAACCAGAATGTGTCTCTCTCCCTCACACAACACAAATGCAGTGTTTTAGCTAAATCCAGGCAAGCACTGCAGGCCTACAGGGAGAAACTTCTCCATTATCCCAGTTCTCCCTGTTTTCTCACTCCAGCCACACCAGCACACACCACCAAGTCATTCCCATCCTCCTGGGACCAGAATTCCTCAATCCATACCTTCACCTCTGGGGATATTTTACCCTCAGCCCCACTCCCACCAATCAGTTGCTTCACTCAACCTCTTCCTGCTGTTCTGCCTGGTTTTTCCTCCTTTCCTCCTCTCTCCTATGGAATTTATCCCCACAACATCCACTTCTCAGCCCCCAGGCTGGTTTTCCCTGCTCAGTTTAAGGCTGATTTATTTGGGATCACTCCAACAACTCTTCTCAGCAATAATTTGCATATTTGGCCACTTGAAACCATCATCAGTTTAAAGAATGATGTTCAAAGTTTCTCTATTTGACAAGTTCTGCCCCAAATTCTGAAGTCAATGGCCTTTATTTTTAATAACAATAATCCCTGTGCCTTTGGGAGCAGGGAATGCCCCCAGGACAAATCTGATGAGCCACAGAGAACTGTCACATGAGCAAAGCCATGAAAAGCAGGTTTTTTCCTGTCAGCTCCACTGTGATTTGCAGCAGTGAGTGATCCATGTGAATGGGACCCTTTCACAGGGATCAGCTCCTGCTCCTCTGGCCACAGAATCCCATTTTTGGGGCAGACAAATCCTACAACACATTAACAACAGGTTAATTTTCACCTCGGTTCTATCTTGAGTTATTTTTTAGTGTTTTTCCCTGGATGTGGTACAAGAGACAGGGAAGATTATCCAGACCCTATTCCCTGCACACTTCTGGAGTTTCTCTGGAGCAGAACCAGGTTAATTCCCAGTAGGGAAGAAGCAATCTGATGCCTCTCTAACTCCAGCTGTCCCCCTAAATGCCAACCCCACCCCCTGGGTGAACATTCCAGAGTCAAAATCCACAACACAGGCAGGAGAGACCTGGATTTAGATAAAACACAGATCTCAGGTGGGAAAATTTGCCATTTTTCTCTTCCAAGCAAACTCTGCAGCAGAAAATAAACCCACAGAGGTCTTGTGTTCAGCTCAGCAAGAGGACAGAGCCTTCCCCAGCTCAACAGGCAATTCCAGGTGCTTTTGTCCTGGCAGGAAGTGTTTTCCAGCCCGATTGTTCCACAGTGCCTCGGGTAACCTGAGCCCTGGAAACCAGCAGCTTGTTCTGCACAGGCTCCAGAGATCCTGGAAGCTTTTTTTCCTTGGGTGAGGCTGCTCAGAGGCTGCATTGGGTGTCCCTGAGACAGCCCTGAAATCCATCAGAATTCTTCCCAGCCAGGTGGGAATGCTGTCAGGGAATGCTGTTGGGTCTGGACTCCAAACCAAGTAAATGACTCACAAAGAGCAGGTTTCGGGCTGTTCCCATTCCCTTCCCCCTCACAAGGGAAACAATGTCATGGAGCAAAGAAGCCCCAATCTGAGGGTTCCAGAGGAGCTCCAGGAGGGAATGAAACGGAGAACTGCTCACTCCTAAAGAGCAAACTGACCAGGGAGCAGCTGCATCAGCCCACAGCCAGCCCCCACAGCAGGTCCCAGCCGGCGTGTTCCCTCATGCACAGTGGAAATCCTGCCCAGGAGAGCCCAGGGGGGGTCTCAAGATCTCCCTCAATCCCTCCCTTGCTCTCTCCAAACCCATCTTGGAAAACCAGCAGCACACACAGCACATCCAAACAACATTTCAAGCCTAAATCCAGCAGCTGAGCCAGGCCTGGATCCCACCCAAATTGCTGCAGGTCTGACCATCCCACAGCTCCCCTCTGCTTCCCAGTGCACTCTTTTGGACAACCCTGGAAAATGCCCCTCCTGGGAAATCTCCCACCCCAGAAAACCCCACCAGAGAAGCTGAGGGGGGTGTTTTTCTTTAAATTTGTTATTTTTTCTCTGGAACAGCAGCAGTTACCCCAATAAAAGTGTGGGTTTTCCAGGGGAATGGTGCCCCTTGCTGCAGGCAGTGAGGCCAAACACACACTCCCCTGGGACAGAGCCATGGGGGCCCTGCCCCAGCCCCTGGGGAGGACGGGGGAGCCGGGGGTACCTTTTTGAGGAATGTTGCCACCGTCTCTCTCTTTGTGGCCGTGATTCTCTTCACTCCCTCTGGCGACTGCACACGGATGATCTGGAGGGGAGGGAAGGGGTCACCGGGTCAGGGAAGGGGCACAGAGCCCTCCCAGAGCCCCCAGCCCAACATCCCCCTGTCCATCCTCCCTCCTGTTCCCACCTCCCAGAGGGCCTGGGAACACCCAGGGGGCAGTCTGGGGGCAGCACTGGGTGGTGTCTGCGAGCACGGGGAGGGTGGAATGACCCCAAAGCTCCTGGCAGGAGCTTCTCGAAGGAAAACACTTCTGGGCAAAGCTCTGGCCTCGGAGCTGGAATTAAAACTTCAGGAGGGTGCATCAGAGCTTCCAAAGGGGAGTTATTCATGCGGACACTGGCCCAACTGGTGTTACTGGGCACTGCACTGGTCGTGGCTGAAGCCTGGTGCTCAGGAGCTGGGGAGAGGCTTGGGCTGCTCCCAGGAAACCTGAGGCCAGGGACGGGAAAACTGGCAGATCTGGGGGGAAAGTCCGGGGGAGTCCCCCGGGTACAGGCGGGGAAGGGGCAATTGCAAATAGCGGTGTCCGCGGGGAGCAGAGCGGCGAGAAGTGTTGTGAAGGGGCCGTTCGGCCGCTCCTGGGGAACACGAGGACACGGGCAGGGGCGGCGTATGTGGGGAGGGGGACACGGGGGGACACACGGGGAGCTGCCCGTGTCCCGCCGTCACCCCGCGGGATCCCCTTCCCACTCTCCCAACTTCCAACCCGGGCACAAGCCCGCTGGGGCGGCACCGAGAGCCCTTTACCGGGCTCACCAGCCCCGTGCCCACCCTCCCCGAGCCCCCCGAGCCCCGCCCGGCGCTGAGAGACCCCGGGGCGGGTCCCGGCCCCGAACCGCGGGGGGGAAACCCACTCTGGGGAAACCCACACGGGGGAAAACCACGGCGGAGCCTCCCGCGGCCCCGCGGCGGGGGCTGCCCGGCCCGGGCAGCGCCGGCCCCGTCCCGGTGCCCCCGTCCCGGCCCCGCAGGAATCTGCTGCCTCATCGCCCCTCCCCCGGCCGCACTCACGATCGTCTCGGCCATGGCGCTGCCCGCGGGCTCCGGGGCTCTCCGCGCCGCGCAACGCACGGCCCGTGCCGGCCCGTCCCGCTCGGGTTATCCCGGGTTTTCCCGGGTTATCCCGGGTTATCCCGGCCCTTCCCAGCTCCTCCCGGCCCGGCCCGGCCCCACCGCCTCCCGGGCCCGTCCCGCCCCCTCGCCCAGCCCCCCCCGGCCCCGCGCCCGGCGCGCGCGCGTTCCGCCGCACCAAGGTTCCTACCCGCGTGTGCAACCGCATTGCTGCCCCCCGCACCGCCTCTGTGCCACCGCCATAACGGTCCCCCTCGCTGCCTCGGTGCCACAGGCATAGATGTCCCCCCGGAAACGTGGCACCCGCTAATTGGTTCCGCACCCAGGAGCCCCATTAATCCCGCCCGCAGCCCCTCACATGATGGGAGTGTGACCGGGGTCCTGGGCGATGGCGCTGAGCGGGGCTCGGCTGTGCCAGCCCTACGGGGAGCGCTCCCGGCTGCTGCCACAGGTACCGCCGGCTCCCCTTCCCCTCCCTCCCCGGCCCTGGGACCCCCTGCCCCCCTACCCCACATCCCCGGCCCTGCTGCATCCCCCATCCCTGGGGGTCTCCATGGGGATGGGTCGGGGGGCCCTGCTGGGCCAGGGGCTGTGGGCTGCTCCCAGTGGTCCCCAGTGCTCCCAGTTGCTCCCCCAGTGCTCCCCAGTGCTCCCAGTCTGCCCAGACCACCGTGGGGGGCAGGGGGAAATGTGGGATGGGGGCACACAGGGTCATTTGGGGGGGACTGTGGGACAGGGATACATGGGGGCATTTGGGGGGCTGTGGGACAGGGGTACGTGGGGACATTTCGGGGGGCTGTAGGACAGGGATACATGGGGACATTTGGGGGGCTGTGAGTGGCTCCCCTGTCCGTGCAGGTGTCCAGGCTGGCAGAGCTGCCCTCCTCCTGCTCCGATGATGATGATGATGATGGTGTCCCGCTGTGCAGGGACCCGGCCCAGCAGGACCCCGGGCTGTGTTGCCCCGTCCCCCCCAAACCGAGCACCTTCAGCCGCTGCGTGCGCTACCTGGCCTTCCTCTGGAACCTCCTCTTCCTCCTGCTGGGGCTGCTGGTGCTGGCCCTGGGGGTCTGGGGGCTGCTGACCAAGGCTTCCCTGCCCGGTGGGGAGCGTGGGGCACCCCTGAGCTCGGACCCCATGCTGCTCTTCCTGCTGGGGGGACTGGGGGCCAGCGCCGTGTCCCTGGCCGGCTGCCTGGGCGCCCTCCGTGCCAGCCCCTGCCTGCTCCGCTTCTTCCTGGGGGCTCTGCTGGCTTTTGGGGGGCTGGAGGTGCTGGGGGGGCTGCTGCTGCTGCTGGCGCGGCGACGGCTGCGGGACGGGCTGCGGGACCTGCTGCTGCTCTGCCTGCTGCGCTACCAGGATGACCCCGACCTGCAGTTCCTGGTGGATGAGGTGCAGAGGAGCCTCCAGTGCTGCGGCCTCGGCTCCTACCGCGACTGGGAGAGCAACCCGTGAGTTGGGGCCGTGGGAGTGTGCTGGGGGGACACCGTCCCCACCATGGGGCTGGAAACCCCCTGCTTGTGGGGCACCCCATGCCCACCATGGGGCTGGAAATGCCCTATTCATGTGGGAGACCCCATTCCCACCAAGGGGCTGGAAACCCCTGATCGTGTGGGACCCCATTTCCATCATGGGGCTGAGGACCCTCTGTTCATGTGGGACCCCATCCCTGTCACAGGGCTGAAAATCACCCCGTTCCTTATGGGGTCTGTGCTGGAGACATATGTTTGGGGTGGTGGGAGCCACGAAACAGTCCAGAAAAGATAGGGATGAGCCAGGACCCGTGGTTGGTGTCCGGCTCCGTGTCTGGGAGGGCGTGGGGGGCCCCATCCCTGCACCCCAAATGTGTGTGGACCCTCATCTCTCTGTGTCCACCCCACAGGTACTTCAACTGCAGCGCCCCGGGGGTGCAGGCGTGCGGTGTGCCAGCGTCCTGCTGCCAGGACCCGCTGCAGAGCGGCTCCGTGCCCAACGCCCAGTGCGGGTTCGGGGTGCTGGGGCTGGGGGCGGCGGCGGCGGGCGCCGTGGTGCACGTGGGGGGCTGTGGGGCCGCGCTGGGTGCCTGGCTGAGGGGCCAGGCCGGGGCCATCGCCACCGGCGCCGCTGCCCTGGTGCTGGTGGAGGTCGTGGGTGCGCTCATGGCACTGAGGGTGCTCGGGGATGTCGCGGCTTTCCGGGCGTGGGGGTGAGGGGTGAGGGGTGCTGGGGGTTTGGGAATGTGTGGAGGGCTGGTCCAGCCCAAAATAAATCTTGTCAGGTGCCTGAACCCCAGCTCTGCCCTCTCCATCCCCCCCATGCTGTGGGGAGACACTTACCCCTTGCCCCCCAGATCACAACACGCCTTCTGTGCTCTTTTGGGGTTTAATGATTTAATTTTTCCAAGCAAAGCCCCACTGCACGGGTGGAGCAGCCTCTACGTACACAGCACTACGGGGCAGCTGACCCGACCTCAGCCAGGGCCTGCCCCAGTCCTAGATGATGCCGTACTGAGCCAGCTCATGCAGCTCCAGGTGGCTGAAAGCCTCCCAGGGGCAGATGACGGTGATGTCTGGGGAGAGCAGAGCACAGAGGTTGTGGCAGTGTGACCCCCTCCCAGCCCATTACCCCCCACTGCCAAAGAGGGGATGGGACCCCCATACCTGTTCCCAGCCCTTCCATGCCCGGGATGTCATCACCAAACCTGCAGGAGAGAGGGAGTGTCTGGCCTGACCCCCAGGCAGCCTCCCCACCCCAGGGCTGTGTCCCACCACCCCCCCAGGGCCTGTCCCCACTTACCCCTGCACCCCCTTTTTGGGGGGTTTGCTTTTGAACTGCCTCGTCTGCCTCTGCTTGAACTTGGGGGGTCCCCTCCGGGGGGTGGCGGGACCCCCGGTCACCCTCGTGGCCGATTTCACCTCCAGCTTGGGGGGCTCCAGGCTCATGGCTGGGGGGGACTGGCAGCCAGCCCTGGGTCACGGCGTTCCCTGTGGATCTGGTGCTGGCACAGGACAGCTCCTCACACCTTATGGAGGGGGAATGGGGGACACCAGCTTCTCCTCCCACCCTGTGCCCCCATTCCCACCCTGTCCCTGATTGGCTTTGTGGAGCCCCCTCCCCTAAGCACTGACTCAGCCCAGCTCATCCCCCTAATCCCCTTTCTCCAAAGGCAGGAAAGGGCATCCTGAGGGGCACCAGACATGCTGCCAGCCCCTGGGGTGGTTCCTTCATCCCGTACACCCCACCCCAGCATGGATTTAACACCTGGGACCCCTCATGGCACTGCCAGGACACCCCCTATGGCTCACCCCGGGGTCTTTGCCATGGTGGGCAGCAGTGTGATTTGGGGTGATGGGCACTCCAGGCTGGGCAGGGGGAGCAGAGGATGGCCCATGGGCTCCATCCCTCCTCCAGGCACCAGGGGCAGGAATTCTGCAGCACAAGACCCGGCACCAGCACAAGAGGTTCAGCCCCACTGCAGAGCCCAGGAGCTGGGCATGGGCCTGGGAAAGAGGATCTGACCCAGGGAGATGCCTGGATGTTCCTGAATGCAGGAATAGCAGCAAAGCAACCCCATCTCCATTCTGTCCCATCCCATCCCATGCCTGGACCCCCCAACTCACACAGTCCCACGGATCCCGAGGCCAGTGCAGCTCCCTCTGTCCTGCAGCCCAGAGATGCTCTGGGGGGCTTTTCGGGAGGGAGATTTATCCTGCCCGGGGGTAATAGGATTATTTATCTCCCTTCTCTCCCAAGGGGTAATCCAGTGTCCTTCCCCCACTATGGGTGGGAAGAGGGTGTCAGGATTAGACACAGGGACAGACCCAGTGTCCAGATGGGCAGCAGATCCCACCCAGGGCGATCCTGCTTCCTCCTCCTGAGGGATCCCTCATTTCCAGAGAGATTCATTCAATGCCCCTTGATCACAAAAGTAGGAATGAGACCCTCATTCCAGTCTCCCTCCCAGCCCAGGTGGGGGTCCTGGCACAGGGAGGGGTGCCCTCCCAGCACCACCCCTGCCTTTGCCACCATGGGACACAATCTGTCTGGAGAGGGTCCAGCACCCCCTGCCTACAGCCAGAGTCACTCCAAAGCTTCCCTAATCCAGCACTAAAGCAATTAAAACCAGAATAATCTCAGCACACTTTAATTGAACTTCAGCCCCTGCCACTAATTGCAATTAGTTGGGCTCCAGGATTAAAGGGGATCCAGGAGTGTTTTCCATGGAAAAAACAGCTACTTCTCTGGCAGAGAGCAGGGCCTGGCTGTTTATTTGTGTTTGTTAGTGAGTGGGGGGCTTGGTGGGCTTGGTGGCCCCTTCCTTGGATAATGGTGGGGCCTGGAGGGATCCCAATGGCTGTGAGGTCCTCAGAATGGAGGGGGTGTGTGTTGGGCCAAGTTTATGGGCCAGAAAGAATCAAGGAAGAAAAGGCACCATGGAGAGCAGGATGTGACACCAGGGACAAGGACAGTGAGGCTGCTGCTTCCCACGTGCTCAGGGCCACACGCTGCCCCTCACGAGCCCTTCCCATGGAGAAGCCCCTAAGAGGCTTATGGACAGGGGTCTGGCACAGCCCCCTGACCCCCCCATCACTAGGGCATGGCCAAGGTGCTTCAAATCTCCCCAGGGTGCTTAAATTCCAGGCAGAAGTGCAAGGAGGAGGAGGAGGCCTGGGTGTGGGGGGCTGCCCCAGCCTGCCCTTGGCAGGGATTTGCCATCCCAGGAGGGAGCAACATCCAGCTCCTGGGAAATCCGGGGCTTAGGACAGGCCTGAGCTGCTGCCTGTCCCCAAGGGCAAGATCCTCTGAGACTGGGAGGTGACATGGCCTCGAATGACACCCCCGGGATCCCGTGCTCAGCACACACAAATAAACTATAAATAACCCAAGCCCAGATCCCACCACCCCGCCTGGAGCGGGGGCTCTGGGGGTGCCCCTGCCAGTTTGGGGGATCCTGGGGGGGCTCAGTCCTTCTTGGAGCGCAGCCTGATCTCCATCCTGAGGATCATCTTGATGTTCTCGTCCTCCACGTGCTGCTCCACGGCCGCCAGGGCCTGGGCCCCACCATCTCGGTGCCGCTCCAGCAGCTCCTCCACGTACCCCACCCACACACAGTTGGGGCAGCCGGTCCCGCAGCAGTGGGTGGGCGGGGGGGGCACCGAGGGGTCTTCAGGAGGGTCTCCCCCATTGCCACTGGGGGTGTCTGTGCTGCTGGCACTCCCTGGGGTGTCCGAGGAGCCGCTGGCCTTTCCTGGGGTGTCCGAGAGCTCCCGCAGGCTGGAGGTGTTGGTGGGGTGGGGGCACAGGGTGCCTTCTCTGGGCACCCCCGTGGCACTGACTGGGGGGGGCTGCAGGGAACAGGACACACCTGCTGATGTCGGTCTGGGAGGACACGGGGGGGCAGCCCTGCCTGCTGCGCCCCCAGCTCAGCCACAGAATCCCCCTGCCACCACCATCACCCCTCCAGCTGCTCCCCGTGCCCCCCTCAGCACTCCCACATCCTCTCCACACCCCCAGCACCACCATATCCCCCTTCCCTCCAATTCCCAGCACCCCCACCCCATCCGCAGCACCCCCATATCCCCCTTCTCTCCAATTCCCAGCGCCCCAGCATCCCCTTGCTCTTCCCACAGCCCCCCCATCC
>JAWWTY010000038.1:1144711-1180839 GCA_035222235.1 Margarornis squamiger
CACCTCCACCCCCCATTGTCCCCTTGTCCCCCCATAACCCCCCCGCCCCCCAACACCCTTTCCCCCCCACGAGCCCCCCGCCCCATCCCCAGCAGCCTCCTACGACCCCCGCAGCATCTCCGTGTCCCCGCACACCTCACCCCAGCACTCCTCAGCCCCCAGCACCCCTCTGACTCCCTTTGTGTCCCTTTGCCCCTCTTTGTCCTCTCTTTGTCCCCCTCTAACCCCCCTTGTCCCCCTCACCGCCCGCCTCGCCCCCGCCAGGCTCCGCGCCCCCCGCAGCAACATCCGCCCGGCCCCGCCCCCTGCGCGACTGACAGCGCCCGCAGCCAATGGCAGCTCGGCACGGCCAAGAGGGGGCGGGGATTCGGGGCGGATAGGCCAATAAGGTATGGGGGCGGGGCCGCGAACCCGGAAGTGGCGGCGGAGCGGCCACGTGAGGAGCGGCAGAGACATGGCCCGGGGAGCGGGACCGGGACCGGGACGGGGACGGGAACAGAAATCGGGACCAAAACAGGGACAGAGACCGGGATCGGGACAGAAACAGGGCCGGGAACCGGGGCCAGGACAGAAGCCTGGACCGGGACAGAAAGCGGGACCCGGACAGAAAGCGGGACCGAGATCGGTGCATGGACAGCCCGACCCGCGGCGCAGCAGGTCAGTGCCCGCGGGATCCGGTTGGGATAGGGCCTGGTTCGCTCCCGGTTTGGGACCTGGACCCTCGGGGTGTCTCGGGACGCCGGTGGGCTCTGGCGGGGGTCCCACTCCCGGGGGGCGGGTGCTGATCCGTGCCCGGGGCCCGGTGTGCTGCCATGCACCAGTCCCAGTTTCCCACCATGCCCGAGTCCCGGCGTCCGGATGTCCTTCTGTACCCGGATCGTGGTGCCCTGCCATGCTCGGGTCCTGGTGTCTCAGCGTCCTGGTCCTGCCATCCCGGTGTCCCAGCACCCAGCAGGCCTCTCACTGTGCTCATGCCCTGCAGGAAGGAGAGGAAGGTGGACAACATGAAGCCCAAGCACCCCGAGGAGCAGGAGATCCCGTTCCGCCTGCGGGAGCTCATGCGGAGCCGCGAGGCCATGAAGCGCCCGGACCTCGGGAGGAGGCGGGTGGCAGGTGGGACATGGAGGTGGCCCAGAGCCTGGTCCAGGAGCCCATGGCACAACTGGATCCTGCCAGGGGACATCCTCCTCCCTCTGGTGACAGCCCAGCCCTGCCCTGGCAGCTGGAGGGACCCCAGGGTGTCATCACTGTAGTGACACCACCCGTCTCTCCTAGAGAAGAAGCAGCAGCAGAAGGCCAAGGCCAAGGGCTCCAAGGCCCCGGGCCCCGAGGCCCCAGGGGACACCCCCGTGCCCAGGTTCCGGCGGGGCAGGGGGGAGTCGGAGCGCTCCTACATCTGCCGCATGGAGCAGGAGGTGCAGCGCGTTCTCTTCCTCAGCGAGAACCAGCTCCAGCGGGAGCCTGAGCGGGAGGGCACGGCTCCCGAGAAGTCCAAGAGGAAAAAAGAGTGAGAGCAAGGCCATGGGGGCCGGATGGGGCCAGTCCAGCCTCTAGCCTGTCCCCCTACCCAGTTCTGCAGGGCAGGTCTGGCTGGTGGGCCAGCTGGGGGGGCTCTGGGTGCCCTCTGCACAGGGGATCTCTGGGAATGGAGCCACAAGCCTGCTTCCCCCTCCTAGGGGCATAGCTGTGGGATCTGGGGGGCTCCCGTGGGGTAGGGACTCCCAGTCTGCTCCCAAGCGCCAGCCATAATGAGGCTTTCAGGTTTCAGAAAAAGAAGCTAGAAAAAGCCCGGAAGAAGAAGGAGGAGAAGAAGGAGGCCATGCTGGAGAAGAGCTTATTCCAAGGTGGGGCTGGAGTGACCCCAGCCGGGGGGTTCAGCACATGGAGGGGTGGGGGGAGCTGGAGCTCCTGCCTGACTGTGGCTCTGTCCCTCACAGATATGGTGGCATTTGGGGAGGTGGTGACACAGCCACCCACCATCACCTCACGGCCCCGAGGACGGGGTCCCGCCGAGCAGGTGAGCTCTGGGGGGCAATGCCACCCACCCCTGGGTACCTGCATGGCTAGCGTGGCCACAGTGGTCCTGTGACAGCTCCTTGGGTGCAGTCCTAGTGTCTCATCCCTGGTGTCTCATCTCTGCCTGCAGGCTGGACGGAAGAAGCTCCTCCTGACGCCTCGGCTGGGCCGGAGCCCAGTGTCCCCCTCGTCCCCAGTGTCCCCAGTGTCCCCAGTGATGTCGATGGCTCGGCGGCGCATCCTGGAGGAGGAGCGGACGCGGGTCATCCAGGCATACAGGGACATCCAGAGGCGGAAACAGCTCCAGTGGGAGCGTTCCCAGGCCAGGCACAAGGTCCCACGCTGACCCCACCTGGAGGGGCTGCACATTCCTGGTCCCTCTGCAGGGAGCCCAGGACTTGAAGGGGACATCGTTGTGATGCTCTTGTGTCACTGCCAAGCCCTGGGACTCCCCACAGCCCAGGATTGGCACCGGAGTGAGGTCCCTGTGGTGCCATGGACCTGCTTGGAGTAAAAGTGCCAGTGGGAGCTGATGGCGTGAGCGTGTGTGTGCTCCCATCCTGCCGGGATTCCTTAGGGACACTGCTGTGCTGGCAGATGGCAGTGCCAAGCATGTCACTGTCACCACAGGCTGGCCCTGACAGGGCTCTGGTGAGGGCAGGACCCTCATTGCTCAGCCTTGAGGAGATCCCACTGCCCGGCCATGACCTCTCCAGCTCCAGTTCCCAGTGGGAGGAAAGCGAGGCAGTGCTGAGAACCGGAGCATCCTACAGGACTCACCTGGACACGTCACTTTCCTGTGTTGTCACAGCTTGTGACAGTACTGAGCCCCCGGTGTGCAGCCACACCACCCCTGCCCTCAGCATCACTGCCTGTGTCCCCACCTGGCCCTGGCAGACCCCTGGGGCGCACTGACCCCGGTGCCAGGAGTGCTGCCACATCCCCCCCGCTGCACCCACACCCCCTGCCCTGTGCCACCTGCCCCATCCGTGCGGTCCCCCCGGCAGCCCCAGCTCCGGGCCCCGGGAGGCTCCGGGGCTGCTCCCGGCGTGGCGCAGCCGTGTCTGCCCTCACCTGCCCGCACAAAGGCCCCGCTGTTCCGTGGCCCTGCCGGCACAAAGCAGTCCCTGTTGGAGCCGGGCCGGCCCCGCGCTGCGGCCGGAGCTGGCGGCACCGGTGGGATCCTGCTCTTCCGGAGGGGCTGGGCACGGGAGCGGAGCCACCGCAGCTCCGCCGTGCCCTGCCAGAGCTGCAGGGACAGTCTTTAACACCCTGCTTTTTGGGTGGCTCTGCCGGCCCCGGCGTGTCACCTCTGTGCCCCCGGGAAGGTGGACGTGCCTTTGGAGGGGGTCACATGCTGGATACTGCTGTGCCATGTGGTGCCAGTGGCTGGGAGGATGTGATGGTGGCCCTGGGGACACTGGGTGCCTGGTGCTGCTGGGCGATGTCCCCGCTGCCACCTGGTGCCAGGTAAACACAGGCGACAGGTAAACACGGGTGACGCAGTGCAGCCCCGGGGGGCACAGCCACGTCCCACTGCAAACACCTGGCTACCAATGTTTGCCTGGAGCCGGGAGTGTGGGCGTGTGCCAGCCAAGGGCACGGTGGGGACATGGCATGTGCCACGCTCCTGCCATGTCCCCCTCGTGCAGGCACTGTGCAGACACACGTGCCCACTGGCAGCCCCTCCACCGCCACCCCGGCTCCGGCTCAAGGAGAGTGGGTCACCCCGCCTGCCCCCACGGAGCCATTCCACCCTGAATAATTCATGGCACTGATGGCCGCAGGCTTCCTGCCCGGAGGAGGAGGAATGGCTGTGGAGGGGAAGGCAATCCGAGCGGGAAAACCACCCTGACCTTGGCACGTCCTCCGAGCTGCGCTGCCTCCTGTCCGGCAGCCCATCTGCCCACGGGATCCCAGCCCAGCCGCCCCATCTGGGAGGGCTGGGAGTGCCGAAGGCCCTGCCCTGAGCCCCCCTTTGCCCCCTGTCACCCCCCAAAAGGGGAACATGGGTCTGAGCCCACAGGCACCGCAGTGGGAGCAGGACTGGGGAGCAGCCAGTGGCACAACTGGGGACCCCCCATCACAGGCCACCTGTGACAGCACCATAGGAAAAACCACCTTTATTGGGGTGACCTGAAAAAAACGGGGAAGAGGAAAAACGATGGAGAAAGCCACAGGGAGGGCGAGGGGCCCAGCTCCCTCCCCACTCCCCAGAGGGGTCCCCGAGCCCCGCGGGGGGAAGGCACCAAGAAGGTGGCTGGAGCTGCAAGTCCCCAACCCCAGCAAGGCACTGATTCCCCCGGGCCCCCAGCAGCCCCCCATACCCGGCAAAGGGTAAACTGAGGCAGGAGGCAGAGCTGGGGACAGCTTTGTGTCCCCTCATGCCCTGTGGTGGGACAGGGCCAGCTCAGCTCAGGGTCCCCAGGGCTGGTGGGGTCAGTGTGGAGCTGGCGGTGCCCTGGGTGGGGGTCCCACCGGCTCCCTGGCTTCAGAGGGTCCATGGCCTGGCGGGGACAGGGTGTCTTTGCATCATGAAGGCCATAAGGGGACAACTTGGGGTGTCCCCATGGGAGCCAGTCCTTGAGGCGGGCTGTGGGGTCCAGGCAGAGCTGGCAGCTTGCAGGTGCCATGGCCATGTGGGACGGGCAGGTGGGAGCACTGGCTCTGGGACCACATCCAGGCATCCCATTGTCAGGAGCTGGCCCTGGCAGCCAGCCAGGGTGGGATTCACACGTCAGGGTGGGAGGAGGCTTGGCGAGACCTCGGGAGCAGGACGGAGGGACCGCGGCTGTGCCGGTGCTGTGGGACCTTTGTCACGGGGGCTTCACCACCGGTTCCTGCTGTACGGGGACTGCATCTGTGGGCAGAGCAGGTTGGCACCAGGTTGGCACAACGATGGCACCATGGACCACGGGTCCCACACCAGTGGCATGTGCACCCTGACCCACCGCGGGGGCTCTGGGTGCTGGGCAGAGCCATCACCACGGCAGACAGACTTTGTCCCCGCTGCGGCCGGGTGCCCACTGCCATTCACCCACCTGGCAGCTCCGGGTGTCTCGTGGGATGCCGGCGTGCCGGGCCTGTGCCGCAAAGGCATCCTCGGCTCGGAGCGTGGAGCTGGCACTGCCGGGCGCCGGGCTGGTGGAGGCGCGGGGCAGGATCACGTCGTAGGGACCTTCACTCTGAGGGACAGACACCAAGGGTGTCACAGCACTGGGAACACCCCCGGCCCCGCAGGGTCCCGGGGCAGGAGGGCTCAGAGGGTCCCCACCCTGTTATAGCAGCCCTTGGGACACAGGGGTCATGGGAGCCCACCCCCACCTCACACCCTGTCCCCCATCCCAGCTGCTCCAGTTGGAAGCTCGGCAGGACGTGGCCACCCCCTGGTGCCACCTGGTGTCACACTCACCGTTCCCTTGTGCATCAGAGCCATCTCAGTGGGCTGGTACACGCTGGTCAGCAGCTGCCCGTTGTAGCCGCTGTACGGGGACACCGGTTTCTTGGCTGCTGAGACACGGGACAGTCACCATGGAGCCATCCCAGCCCACCGGGGCTCCCGGTACCCTTGGTACCTCGTTAGCAGTTTTAATGAGCTGACTCAGCAGTTCTGCACCTTTCCCAGGGGACACTCCTGTCCCCAGGGTTGGCATTGCTGTGCTCCTGGCACAGCCCCTCCCTGGCTGTGGTTTGTTATTGTAGGGTCTCTTGGGTGCAGGTGCTGCTCGGGGGGTCCCTCCCTGCCCTGGGGGGTGCAGACACCTGGTGCCCGCCCGTGATGCCCGTTGGGGTGACTGCCACCACCCCATGTTATTGTAGGGTCTCGCAAGTGCAGCACCTGCCTGGGGCAGAGGGCCGGGAGCCACGGGCACCCCACGCTGGGGAGGGAGCACCTGCGGCTGCTGGGCTCAGCCCAAACTGGTAGGCCCAGCCTGGCCAGTTTTCGGGAGCCACAACAGGCGTCAGTCCCTGGCAGGTCACCGCCAGACGTCTCATCACCCACCCACTATTGCCATCCCTGGTGGGGACATCCCTGAGCGTCTCCATGAGTGAGGGTCCCCAGTGACCACTGGCAGCTTCACCACAGGGCAAGAGGGTCCCTGGTGAGCCCCAGTGTCTGCCAGCAGCCGTGAGAGGGGGTGATGAGGGTCCAGAGGGTCCCTGATGAGGGTCCCTTGTGCCCACCAGCAGCCTTGCCATGGGGTAAGAGGGTCCCTGATGAGGGTCCCTCGTGCCCACCAGCAGCTGTGCCATGGGGTGAGAGGGTCCCTGATGAGGGTCCCTCGTGCCCACCAGCAGCCTTGCCATGGGTAAGAGGGTCCCGTGAGCCCCAGCACCTACCAAAGGAGGGTTCGTCCATCGAGAAGGCTTTGTTCTCCACGAACATGCTCTGTGACTTCTGCTCCTTGAGGATAGTCTCGTAGCCCACCCCACGTGTGGGGTAGCCATCGTCCTCGAAGGCCTGCTCGGGGCTGCGCCGTGTCACGTGTGTCACCTCAGGGATGACGTAGAGGAGGAGGAAGGTGCAGGCATTGCTGACCAGCGCAATGGCCAACGTGGGGTCATCCCATCCGGGCTTGTGGCCGGTGTGCTGGTTCCCGTAGAGGTACATGACGGTCCACACCACCCAGATGGCCACGGAGAGGCCGGTGGTGGCCAGGATGAAGGCGCTGTGCTTGCGCCAGCGGCCGTAGTGGCCACAGAGGGCTGGCCAGGCTGTGCCAAAGGCAGCTGCCAGCAGGAACATGACATAGATGAGCGCCATGACGAAGTCAGCGTCCTCCAGCTGGCAGGGGTCCGGGGGGCCCTCGTGCCGCGCCACTGTGATGAGGAGCCACTCGGCGTTGATGATGACCTCCACCAAGGCGAGGGACAGGGCCACTGCCAGTGTCACCCAGCCCCGCGGTGCCCGGTTCCGCCGCGCCAGGAAGTTGAGGGCCACGGCGTGTGCCAGCAGGCAGGAGAAGCAGATGCCGAAGAGGACACCAAAGAGGAAGCGTCGGGAGGTGCAGGTGGAGAAATCCGGCCCCACGACGAAGGCAAAGGTCAGGCAGAACAACCCGAAGGTGCCCAGAAGGAAGAAGACCTGCGTGGCCACCAGGCTCTTCTTCTGGTGGTCCTGCACGAAGGGCAGGCTGGCCACCAGGACGATGGTGAGCACAAAGGTGGTCACCACGCCGAGACTGGCCACTGCCTCCACCGCGATGCCCCAGCCCGCTGAGAGGTCGCAGAGGTTGTAGTAGAGAGAGGAGAGGTCGTGGCTGCAGCCCTGGGGCGGGGTGGGCTGCGCGGTGGCCGTGGGGAGCAGGGCCAGCAGCACGGCCGTGGGGTCCATCCTGCAGGTCACCACGGCACCCAGGGACCCTGTGGGACACAGCGGGGTCAGGGCATGGGGAACAGGGATATGGATCGGCTCCTGGCTCGGAGCATCCCTGCCTGCAGCCCCCACTGGGCACCCCATGGCAAGCAGTGGGGTGCCAGGGAGCCCTGTCTGGGCTGACACAGCTCTAGCCCACCCAGGGAGCCCCAGATGGGACCAGGCAGCCACATGTCCCCCATCAGCTCTTTGCCTGGAGCTTGGTGACAGCTGAGAGGGGCTCAGTCCCTCTGTGCCCCACATGTTCCCTCCTGACATAGCAATTCTCTGGGACTGTGCCCATCCCTGCCTCTGGTGGCAGGAGCAGGCAGCACCGTGCCCGCTGGCTTCCCGGGAACACAGAATGTGGGCCTGGGCTGAATGGCAGAGGTGATACTGGGGGACAGGGCTGTCCCCTTGCCTTGTCCCTGCGTGCCACCACGTTCCTCTTTCCACTTCTTCTGTCCCACTTCCCTCCTGGCTTCGGGCACTGGCCCAGCGCAGGTCGCGTGTCCGGCCCGCTGGCACGTAGGCAGCTGCAGCCTGGCACGGCACGGCACAGCCTGGCACGGCATGGGGTCCCGGTCCCTGTCCCTACCGCTGCCACCCATGAGTGGGCACAGGGAAGAGGAGGCAGAGAGAAAGCTGCAGCCCCATTGCTGGGGGGAGGAAACCGAGAGGAGACCCCCAGCAAGGTGACTCAGGAGGGAGGACCTGCCGCTCCCCCAGCGGTGCTGAACCGGGCACCCCCCGGCCCCGGGATGGGGACAGGGACCCCCGGTACCACAGTCGGACAGAACCTCCGTGCCCGCGGGTCGGACCGCCTGCTACCCCCGCATCCCCCGCCCGGTCCCGCCGCATCCCCAGCCCGGCTCCTCCTGCTCCCCCCGCACTCCCGGCCGGTCCCCCCGCACCCCCGTTGGCTGCTCCCGCAGCTCCGTCCCGCTCCCCCTGCACCCCCGCCGGTTCCCCCGCACCCCTCGCTGGCTTTCCCCCTGCATCCCCGGCCCGGTTCCCGCCGCACCGCAATCCGCACCGTCCCGGTGTTTCCCGGAGCTCCCGCCCGGTCCTGGCCACGAAACTCCGCCTGAGCCTCTCCCGACCCTCCGGCCGGAGGGACTGCGGGGGTGGACGGGTCCCGCTCCCGCTCCCTTCCCGTCGCGGTCTCCGGTGCCGCCCTCCAGCCCCGCAGGGCTCGCCCCCCCAGCCCCGCTCACCGGCCGCAGCCCCCGGTGCCCGCCGCTCCGCTCCGCTCCCACCGTGCCGAGCCGAGCCGAGCCGAGCCAGCCCCGGTGCCGCCGCACCGTGCGCCTGCCCGGCCCGGCCCCTCCCCGAGGTGCGGCTCAGCCCCGGGAGCGCCGTCGGGGCCGGCCGGGACCTGCCCCGCCGCACCGGGCGGGGGCACCGGGATCCCGCCCCGGAGCACGGAGCGGGCTGGGGGCGGGAGCAGAGCCCGGGCAGGGGGCGTGGAGCAAAGGGGAGCACACCTGGTCATCGGGGGGATGAGTCTGTGTGTCCGGCAGGGAGGAGAGGAGAGCTCTGTCACCACTGTGATGAGTCTGGGGGGAGTCTTAGCCTGTCCCTGCTGGGCGCTTGCCCATGGAAGAGACCCTCAAGGGACAAGGGACAGAGTAGGAGGGTCTGTGTCACCCACACGGGGCCTTGCCCCGACCTCTGGTGGGCTCGGGGATGGGAGCTGGGAGTGGGACTCCGCAGGCTGCCCTGCTGTGTAAGGATACACCGGCCTGGAGGGGCCTCCCGGAGGAATGTCAGCTGACGGATAAAGCCAGAGCCCTTGGCAGGACAGCGGGACCCAGAAAACCCCAGAAAAGCCCTTCCTGCAGAAGGCTCGGGGCCAGGGCAGCCCCAGCCCGGGGGCACCCACAGGGCTCAGTGGTCCCTCTCCTGACAGGGGTGGTTGTGGCCCTGAAGCTGGGATGAGGCACCCCACAGTCACCCCATCCATCCCGGGAGCTGGGACGGGGCATTCCACAGTCCCTGGGGATGGGGCAAAGTCCCAGGAGAGCTGGAGCACTCCGAGGGCCCCACTAGCCCTGGGAGAGGTTTCCAGGCGGGTGCTGCTATTTTGGGAGGGTGAAGCAAGAGGGCGAAGGATGCAGAGGAAAGTTCAAAGTGCCTCCGGCAGGTCCTGCCCCAGTGCAGGCCAGGATGAAAACAATCCAGGGAGAAAGGGTGACTGAGCAGGAGCTGGCACGAGGACCAGCACCCACCGGAGCTGGCAGCATTCATGGCACAAAGACTGGCACCCGCCAGAGCTGGCAGCACCCGCGGCACAAGGACCGGCAGCCACCGGAGCCCGTGGGGATGGGATGGTGTGTCCAGGCTCAGTGCTGCCCGCTGCCACCCTCCTGCCCTTCTTCCTAGGGAGCATTTGACTTCGGGATGGCATTTGGGGTTGGATCATCCCTTCCTGCCCTCGCACGGGGCAGGGCAGTGCAGGCGAGGGGCTCTGCAGTGGCCCCCCGTGCCTCAGTCTCCCCAGGGATTTGGAATGCAGACTCGAGTACTGGATACCCCCCACTCTCCGGGAAAGGCTCAGCCTTGGATAAGCGGTGCTGGGAGCAGAGGCCGGCTGTCCTGCCGCCCCCACACCGGCAGCCCGGCCTCTCCACCGGCTGCTTCCTTCCGCCGGAGGGTTTCCCGGCTGCTGATTCAGCACGAGACCCCCGTGACCCCCCTGGGGCCACCAGCAGGCCGGAGCTGCCCTGCGGCTGCTCCGTGTTTGCCTTTGTGTTCCCCCCCAAGGCGGGTGATTTCCTCATCGCCTTCCCATGAGAACCCTCACATTCCCCCATGGTGGGTGATTTCCTCCCCCCTTCCCCATGGGAATCCTCATTTCCCCCCACCCCGAGCAGATTATTTCCTCTCCCCTTTCCCGTGGCGAGCCTTCCCAGGTTTACAGCCCCGATTGGTTGCCCCTGGGGTTTTTGTAGGTCCTACAGAAACATCCCACCAGGCTGTGGGGTTAGTGGGGGGTGATGCCACCATGTGCTGGGACCCCCTGCCGTTGGTCCTCTCCTGGGGCAGTGGGTCCCTGACACCGACCTTCCAGTGCGGGCAGAGCCCGATCCCAGTTTCCCGGTGCCCTGGGTGGGCTGGGAACCACGGTCCCAGTGGTGGGACTGGACAGAACTGGTCCTTTCAGCACAGAGGCCACGCTGAGGGGCTGGGGTGCCGCTCAGCACCGGGGGCTGGACCCTGGCCAGGCTCTATCCAAAAACATCGGCACGCCGGGCGCATTTTTTCCAGGCTTACCTTTCCTTGGGAGCCGCAGGGACGGGCGGCTGGCACGGCTGGCACAGTGGCACGGCTGGGTGAACCCCGTCTCCGCGGTGACTCCCCTCGGGAAGGCAAGAGCCCCACCTGGAGCCGGGGGTCCGGGGGTCGCTGTCGCCCTCCCAGTGCCTCCGGCAGCCCCGGCCGGGGCTCGGAGCCGTTTCCACCGGAGCCCCTCGCGCCGGCGGACGCCGTCAGCACATTTCCACCTCCTTTGCCAAGTAAATACGCACCGGTTGGCACAGAGGGGTCGGTGGCAATTGGGGGGTGCCGGTGGCAATCCTGGAGCTCCCACCGCGGGTTCCCGTGCCAGCCGAGCCCCCTGGCCCGCGGCCCCTCAGCGCCTGCCCGCCAGCCGGGTTAATAACTAATCCCTTCCCGGTCCTGCTCTCCTCACGTGCCAGAATTAATGGAGCGAGAACCTCCCAGGTACCCCCCGCGCCATCGGGTCGGGTTTTAACCCTGTCCCCCGGTGCGGATCCAGCCGGGGATGCGGTGACATCCCTGGCGGCGTCTGTCCATGCCAGGAATGATGCGGGTGCGGGGGCATGGTGGGTGCGTGTGTGGGTCAGCCCCACATCCAGGGGGAAATGCTGCTTCCCGTCCCACCCCTGAGTGGGCACAGCCAGGGCTTGGCGGGGTGGGCAGTGGGTGCCAGTGGGATTTGTCTCTGTGCCCTGCCAGGGGCCAGCTGAGCTCCTGTTCCCCCAGAGGACCCCCCCGAGTCTGTCCTGCCCAGTCTCGGGAATCCGAGCGGAAAGGCTGGACTGTTTGGGGGGATTACACTAAGGACTTTACGGGGAATTAGGGTGGGGACGGGGCTGGGCTGCGGGTGCCAGCTCCCGTCTCCCCGGCAGTGCCAGCTCCTAAGTGTCCCAGTGTCCCATCCCTGCCCTCTGGTGGCAGCTGGGCCCAGCATCACACCAGCTTGGTACTGGTCTAAATGGGAGGGCAGCACTGGGTGCATTCGATGCAGGGGGGCATCTGAGCCCCCTCCCCTGCGGTCGGTGGGAGATGCTGCACCCTTGTGCTGGGGAGCACCGAGGGCGCCTGGGAGGGGCTGCAGCCTGGCAGGGACATCCTCCCGAGGTTCTCAAGGGGATTTTAATGGGTGGGGGCCAGGAGCTGGGGTCTTACCGTGTGTCCAGACCCCAGACCTGAGGTCACTGGACCTCGTGGGTGCTCCCTCCAGCACCCCCTGGGCAGCAGGATGGGGGCATCGGGGTGGGCAGGGCAGAGGGACCCCGTGGTGTGAGTGCTGGTGCAGTGTGTCCCTGTTCCATCTGACCCCAGGGAGCTGGACCCAGGTGCAGTTTTTGTCTCAGCACGTCAGTTTATGGAGGAAGGACCATCCTGTCGGCTCCCAGTAGGCCCCACGTCCTTGTCAGGTCTTGCAGGAACTCAGCTGTGCCCACCACCCCTCACCACAGGCACATGTTCCCCTAGGCTCCCCATAACCCTCATTGCCACCGAGCTGGGGCACATCCTGAAGGAGTTCTTGGGGGTCCCAATGCTGTGTGTCCCGAGGGGCTGAACACAGACAGGGCTGAGCTGCCCATCCTGTTGGGGCTCAGGGAGTGGGCAGGAGTCCCTGGGGTGCTGCTGCCAGGCAGGGCACCTTGATGTCCCCAAGCGAGGGGCTGGGCACAACCAGCTCCTCCTGCCACCACCACCAGCATTAACCCTGGCTCCGTGGAGAGTGGGTGTCATGGGGGGGAGTGTGTCCCCTTGTGGCATGTCCCCTTGTGGCATGTCCCCACAGTGGGGTCTCCCCACGTCCTGGTGTGATGCATGGGGCTGGGTGGGCACCGGGACCCCAGCCAGGCAATGCCCTGGCTCAGAGCGCGGTGCCAGCCAACAGTTCCAGTGGTTTGAGGGCCAGTGGTGGGAAGTGGCCGCTGCCACGGTGGGGGTGGCCGTGCCGGGGGTGTCCCCGCAGCACCTCTCCCACCGTGCGGCGGAAGGTCTGGCTGACGAAGCAGTAGAGGAAGAAGTTGAGGGAGGTGTTGAGCATTGCCACCATGTTGGCGATGTCCAAGGCCAGGTGCACACGCCAGTCCCTCCTCACCGAGGCCACGTACAGGTGGCACATCATGACGACGGTGCGGGGAGCCCAGAGCACGATGAAGACGGTGGTGACAGCCAGGAGCAGGGCCGTGGTCTTGCCGCCCCCCGTGCGCCTCCGCCGCTTCAGCTTGCGGATGATGATGGAGTTGGTGGCCAGGAAGATGCTGCAGGGCAGGAAGTAGATGGTCACGCAGTGGAGCCACTTGAGCGCCGTGTCCAGCGCCGTGGGCGGGTCGGCGTCACGCCACATGTCCAGCCACCAGTAGAAGGGGATGCCGGTGGCCAGCGCGGCGGCGAACACGGCCGCGATGATCCTGCGTGTGCGCTGCGGGTACGACACGGTGCGGTAGCGCAGCGGGTGGCACAGGGCCACGTAGCGGTCCACGGTCAGCAGCACGGTGACCCAGGTGGAGGCGTGGTTGGCTGTGAACTCCAGCACGTTGACGGTGTGGATGAAGGCGCTGGGCACCGCCCGGGCCAGGATGGCCGTCTGCAGGATGAAGCCCACGAAGATGATGAAGACCTGGGTGAGGATGTCGGAGGTGGTCAGGGCCAGCAGGTACCAGTAGGATGACTTCTTGGTCCTGGTGGCCAGGCGGGACAGGGCCACGGCGGTCAGGATGTTCACTGGAGGGAGGGGAGCAGTAGTTGGTGGTGAGGCCTCCCCCCTCTGCAGCACCCGGGACCCCAGGGGTGCCCAGGCTCCAGCTGGGGGGGAGCTATAAATATCCTGGTGCTGTGGGGATTTGCTGAGCTGATTAATCTCTTCTGTGTGTCAGCCCAAGCAATGCAAATACCATCTGTCCCTGTGGTGGTGGCACCTGCCCTGGGGCTGGGTGGCACAGCTGAGCACTGGGGCTGGATCTGGGATGGTGAGGGTGAGCATGTTTGGTTCCCCCACCCAAGGACTCTCCACATCCCCAAACGCCCTGGGATGGGACAGGAAGGCTGGGACAGGAGCTGAGGCTTTGCTGGCAGCCGAGAGCACAGAGCACACTTTGGAGGGGCTCAGACCAGGTGGGCACTGCCCTTGCAGCCCTCTGCCCCCCCAGCCCCCTCACCTGGCAGCCCCAGCCCCAGCAGGACACTGTAATACACAATGGGGACGATGCCGACCAGGCAGGGTGACCGCTCCTGGTCCGACTCCAGCTCTGGCTCCGGCTGTGCTGCCACGCCGGCCCACGACACCGCTGTGCTGTTGGGCACTGGAACCGTCATCTTCCAGCAGGGATCGGCTGTGAGGGGAGACGGGAGCGACAGCGGGATGAGGGTCCTGATGGCACCTGGGCGGGAGGTGAGCCACAACACGGCACCGGGGGCTTGGGGACAGGGACTGTCACACGGGTGTCCCCAGTGGGCTAGATCCCAGGTCCCTTGTCCTACAGCATCCATGGACAGTGGGCAGCTCCAAAACGTGTCCTCAGAGGCAGACCGGGGGCTGCTGCACCCAGGGCAGCCAACACACCCTGAGCCCCCTGTACCTTGTCCTGGCTGAGCCCCCACCACCAGAGCTGCTCCTTCTTTATCACCCAGCCCTCTTTTTTTATAGAATACCGGATTAAAACACTATGTTCTTGGGAAGCTGCCAGGGGAGGGAGGCTCTGGCCCCCAGCCCGGGCTCAGTGCACCCGCCGGGTCCCAGCGGTGATGGGGAGGACCCAGAGGTGCCAAAGTGGGGTCCCAGTGCTGCCAAAAGGGGAGTGGCCATCTCCAGGCTGCCAGCTGGATCCTTTGCCAGCTCCTCAGGCTGAGGCAGCGAGGCTGGAGCCTGGCAGCAGCCCTGCCCACGGCCTTACCCACGGCCCTGCCCGCATCCTTATCTGTGTATCCGTATGTGCATCCGTATCGCTATCTCTGCCGCGCCCCCGGCCCGTGTCCCCCTGCCCACGCCCCGTGCCCGCATCGCGCCCTCGCCCATTCATAAACCCGGCCGGCTCCGCCCCCTCCCGAGCCCTGCGCTCCTATTGGGTAAAGGGAACGAGCCTCACCCAATCAGAGAGGGGCTCTCCAGGAGTGGGGAGGCCGGAGCTGAGCGCTACGTTTTGATTGGTCAGAATGCCCCCCAAAATTCTCCTCTCCGTGTGGATCGCGACCCTCGGGTCACCGTGCCGGAGGAGGCTGCGGGGTCCGGGGGGCTCCTGGGACCGGGATGCGGGGGGAGTCCTGAGGTCAGGGCTTGCGGGATCCCTGGACCGGGGGGTGCGGGGGGGACCGGGGGTCGGGGGCTACACGATGCAGGAGGGGGGCCTGAGCTGGGGGAGAGGGTGCTGGGCACCGCTCCGCTCCCAGTCCGACCTTGGCCCCACGGGGACCCCATACTGCCCCAGTCCCAGTCACCGCAGACCCCCGACGGCTCCGGGGCCGAGGAGGGCGGTCAGGTCTCTGGCCCCTTCCAAGACCCCCAGTGAGGAATCTGCTCCCTCAGCACTGCCGGAGGTGTGTGTGGGATCCTGGGGGTCCCACCTCCCGGGCCTGGGACTCCCGGCCGGGATGGAAGCGCCAAGCCTGAGCAGAGCCCGGGGGAGATGAAGGGGGAGATGGGGGAGCCGGGGGGGGGTGCCAATTAACTGCAAATTAGCTCCGGCTAATCAGCAGGAGCGAGTGCCGTCCCTCCACGTCCCCCGGGGAACTGGGGCATCGATCGGCTGCAGCCGCAGCGAGAGCGCCTTTAACCCTTTCCCATCCCCGATCCCCTTTGCGCTGCTGGTGGCGACAGGTCCGTTCTGGGCTCCCCTTTGCTCCCCCGACAGGGGTCCCGCTCCCCAAACCCTGCGGGACAGGGACTCTCACCTCGGTGGCCCCAGTGCCACCCGCCGGGCGTGTGGTGCCACCTTCCCCGGGCCCGGAGAGTCACTGGTGTCCGTGTCCCCTTCGGTGTCCGTGTCCCTGTCAGTGTCCGTGTCCCCGTCGGTGTCCGTGTTCCCACTGGTGTCCCTGTCCCCACCGGTGCCCGTGTCCCTGTCAGTGTCTGTTTCCCTGTCGGTGTCCGTGTCCCCGTCGGTGCCCGTGTCCCCTCCTGCACCCGCAGCATGTCACAGCCTCCCGGGGCGCGGGACACGGGGCGGAGGGAGAGCGGCGTGGGCAGAGCCACGGGCAGAGCCGCGGGCTGGGCTGGCGGGGCACAGGGACGTCACCGGGGCCAGGGAAGGGGTCACCTGGAAAGCTCCGAGTGGCCGTGACAGAGCTCGTACTCACCCCGGAGCAACAGGGATGGTGGTCCAGGGGCAAGCGGGGTGCAGGGTCTGCAGCCACCTCTGGGGACAGAGAGGAGCGGGTGTGCACGGGCTGTGATGTGTGAGTGGGCACACGAGTGTGCATCCGTGTGTGCTGCCCGTGGGTCCCTGCTGGGCTCTGACCTGGGTGTTCTCGAGTGCCCACTGCCAGGACACCCTGCCCGAGCCTCAGTTTGCCCAGCTACACAGGGAGGGGTGGGCTGGCTGATGTCCCCTGCCCGTCCCTGGGGCCATTGAGGAGACTCCCGCCCCGCTGGTGCCCCCCAGCCCACGGGGGTGATGCCCTGGCACTGCTGCCTGGCACAGGTCGCTATGGTGAGCCAGCCCTGCACCGCCTCAGCTGCAAACCCCAGGCCAGCATAGCTGCTGCCCCTCCTCACCGGGGGCTGGGGGATGTCACCCTGTCCCGTGGTGCCCCCCAACACCAGCCCCACAGTCTCCTGTGCCCTGCCATGGCCTGGGGGCACCTTGTCCCTGTGACCAGTCAATGTGCCCCTGGGGGACAGGGGGGTCCCCGGGCTGTAGGTGCTGCCCAGGCTGGCATGGTGCCGGCAGCTCGCTGGGCACACGCTCCCACAAGCTGTTGTTTATCAGGCAGGGGGTGAAATGAGGCGTCAGAGGACGCGGTGAGCCATGAACCGGCTGTGCCACAGCGGGGGCCCCCAGCCCCCAGCCCACCACGGTGCAGGGACACTCTCCTGGGCTGGGCACTCTACTGGCACTGTGCTTTTGGGGGTCCCCTGCCCCGAGGGGGCACAGGGTTTAAGCCTCAACTCCACAGCTGGCACAGCATCACCCACCTGCCTGTCCCTCCGAGGGCACAGGGAGCCCTGGGAGCATGGCATGGGGGTGGTTTTGTGGTTAGCCCCTCACCCTGTGTCTCACAGCCAGATACTGATCCCACTCCTCAGCAGCTGCAGCAACATCTGTCCATGCTCAACCTCTTCCAGATGTTCCCATCTAAGCCTGTGTCCCAGCTTGGCTGTGCAGGGCAATGGGTCTCCTCAGCCCCACAACCCACATGAACCCAAAGCTGTCCTCAAAAGCCCCTGCTGGCACCGCAGAACCCCCGGCCATGTGGCAGCACTGGCAGCACTGCACCAGGGCTGGGCAAGCTGGTGCCAAGGGGCAGATGGGCTGAGCACCCCCCACCCAGCATGAAGCCTGCTGAACCACTGCATTCCCCAACCCATGGCCACATCACCATGCCCCTGCGGGTCCTGGGGTGCGAGAGGGGCACAGCCATCCTCTGCTGTCACCTCGGTGCTGCGGGCACCAGCCCTGAGCCCACCAGTTCAGACACAACATTCAGTAACTGGGAATGGTTCCTATCCTCCACATGACTGGCACTGCCGAGGTCACAGGGTCTCCCTGGTGGTGCCCTCAGGAGCTGGTCCAGGTGCTGCCCCTGGAGGTGACCTTGTGCAGGGTCTCTGGGGCTGAGTGTGGTGCTGGGGGAGCCCTGGCGGTGGGTGAGGGGCTGCTGTGCCCTTGTGAGCTGGGCTTGTCCTCACCCGCTGGTACCACCGGGGCCACAGCCAAAGTGGGATACTCACCTCTGGCAGCGGGGTGGGAGCACCCACCCCCAGCGTGTGGCACTGGGGCTTTAGTGGGGCAAGTGCCACCCCAGCCCCGTGCTGAAGCCCCTCAAGAGGCATCGGGGTGGGCGAGGGGCCATCGGAGGCCGCCCAGGGTGCACGGGCAGCCTCTTGGCTGCAAAGGCTGGGAAAAGGGCAGGCGGTTCCTGCCGGCAGCGCGGATGCCATGGTGATGCGCTGCTGCCGGCATGAATACCCATGAGCCGGGGGAGCGGGAGGCCACCGAGCTGTGCCCTGAATGCAAAGACCCCGCTGGCGGCACAAAGGGTCGTGGTCATGTGTGGGGCTCCAGCGTGGCGGTGGCAGGAGCAGGGGACACGACGGCGACATCCCCGTGCCGTGCCACGGCCCACCGGGGCGCCCCACCACACCACCCTGGGGTGTGGGGCTGGGGGTCAGGGTGGGATGCAGGGAGGATGGAAGCGGTTCCCTTGGCAACGGCCGGTCCCAGTTTCCACCAATCGAGGTGTCGGCGCGGGCTGGGAGGGCCGGGAGGGCGCGTGTCCTACATAAGGCCGGCGCGGGCAGCGTGTGCCCGGCAGAGCCGGCAGATGCGCCTGCGAAGCCATGGCCAGGCTGACGGGCGCCCGGCCCGTGGCCGCCCGGCGCTGGGGCTGTGCCACCACCTTCCTCCTCCTCCTCCTCACCGTGCAAGCCGGTAAGGGTGGCCGTGGCGGGGGGAGGCACGGAGTGTCCCTGAGGAGCGATCCCTGCTGTCCTCCGTGGGCACGGGGATGCGGCTCAGCCAGGGGCTGATGTGCCCGTGTGCTCTCCAGCAGCCGTCGGGGTGCCTGGGAGGGATGGAAGTGGCTCCTGGACTTGCTGTGCCTTATGGCCATGCCCCTCAGAGCCGGGCTGTGCTCAGTGCTGCAGACAACAGTGTCCAGCACCCCGGGGCAGACGGCTCCTGCTCCCCTTCTCCATCCCTGCTCAGCCAGACTTAAGCCAGCGCTGGGAAGGGTAATCCGCCAGCAAGATGGGATTTGAGAGGCAAGATGGATTTGAGACAGATGGAGCCAAATTCCTCCTGGGGGAAGGATGCTCTGAGGAGCGGGTGGGAGTTGTGTCAGGAGGGAGAAGTGGAAAGGGAGGGAGGGACTTCATGACTACAGGAGCATGGAGACCCCCATCCCACATTCCCAGGTCCCTCTCCAGTCCCTGTTGGGATCCCAGCACAGACCTGCAGTGACCCAAGGACAGCCGGTGTCCCCAGGCCGCTTGGACCATGGGACCCCCATCCCTCGGTGTGGGACAGAGTGTGCCTGGCTCCCCACACCCATGGGCTCTCCATGCCCCCCTGTATCCATCTGGGATGTGGGGGGTCGTGGCGATGGCCAGGGCTCGCTGTGCCCACAGCAGGGACAGGGCAGACCGGGCTGTGAGCCAGCGCAGCCGGCACCCGGCCATGTCCCAGCACGTCCCAGCCTGGGACATGGTGGTCTCAGCCCTTCTGCTGCAGAAAGGCAGTTTTTTGGCTCTCAAGGACACAAACGCCTCCACGTCCCTTTGTCCTCCTGCTCCCCTTTGGCAGCAGCAGCCCTTTGGCACTGGGGGAGCAGACGGAAGAGGCGCACAGCCCCCCAGTAACCCCACACTGCTCCACAGTTGGGTCCCCTGGGCCGCCTGGCATGCAGCACTGGGACAGTCCCATCTCCCCACAGCCCAAAAAGCCGACCTTAGCGGGGACGCCACGGCTGCCACCATCAACCACTCGCTGACGCTGCTGCAGCGGCTGCAGGAGCTGCTGCAGAACGGGAATGGCAGCGACTCAGTGCTGCGGGTGCGCTCGGCCGCCTCCGACGAGGCCAAGGTGTTCCACACACACCAGCTGCTGCTCAGCCTCCAGAGCGAGGTGTTCGAGAGCCTCCTGCGCAACCAGAGTGTCATCACCCTGCACGAGCCACCCGAGACCGCTGCGCTCTTTGAGAAGTTCATCAGGTGCGTGGGGACCCCATGGGATGGGGATGTCAGGGAGGGTGTGGCTTCCCTGGGAACTCCATGAGATGAGGATGTCAGGGGCATGCAGCTCTCCTGGGGACCATGGGGAATCCTATGGGATTGGGATGCCCAGAGGGATGTAGTCAAGGAGGGAGGATGTTCCCCTGGGGACCACAGGGACCTCGTGGGACAGTTATATCAAAAGGGATGCAGCCCAGGAGGGAGGATCCTCCCTTGGGGCCCGTGGAGATCCTGTGGGATAGGCATACTTGGAGGAATGCAGCCAAAGAAGGTGGATGGTCCCCGGGAACTACATGGGATGCAGCCAAGGAAGGAGGATGCTCCCCTGGGGACCATGGGCCACTGTGGGATGCGGATACCCAGAGGGATGCATCCAAGGAGGGGGAATGCTTCCCTGGGGATCCCACAGGATGCAGCCCAGGAGGGGAGATGCTGTCCTGGGCACCAAGGGATGGGGGTACCCAGGGGGGCACAGCCCAGGACAGAGGCTGCTCCCCTGGGAACTGGGCTCCTGGAGATGGGGCCCCCAGTGTCACTGCCCACACTCTGCCCCAGGTACCTGTACTGCGGAGGGGTGTCCATCCTGCTGCACCAGGCCATCCCCCTGCACCAGCTGGCCAGCAAGTACCGGGTCTGGGGGCTGCAGCGCGGCGTGGCCGAGTACATGAGGACCCACCTGGCCAGCGAGTCGAGCCAGGGCCACGTGGTGGGCTGGTACCACTACGCCGTGCGTGTCGGGGACGCGGCGCTGCAGGAGAGCTGCCTCCAGTTCCTGGCCTGGAACCTGTCGGCGGTGCTGGGCAGCGCCGAGTGGGGCTCGGTGAGCGTGGAGCTGCTGCTGCTGCTGCTGGAGCGCTCCGACCTGGTGCTGCACAGCGAGCTGGAGCTCTACACGGCCGTGGAGGGCTGGCTGAGCCGCCGGCAGCCCGAGGCGCCCGTGGCCGAGCGGGTGTTGCGCGCCATCCGCTACCCCATGATCGCGCCCAGCCAGCTGTTCCGGCTGCAGGCACAGTCGGCGGTGCTGGCGCGGCACCGCGATGCGGTGCAGGACCTGCTCTTCCAGGCTTTCCAGTTCCACGCTGCCTCCCCGCTCCACTTCGCCAAGTACTTCGACGTCAACTGCAGCATGTTCCTGCCCCGCAACTACCTCGCGCCCAGCTGGGGCTCCCAGTGGGTCATCACCAACCCGGCGCGGGACGACCGCAGCACCAGCTTCCAGACCCAGCTGGGCCCCAGCAGCCACGACGCCGGCAAGAGGGTGACCTGGAACGTGCTGTTCTCACCGCGCTGGCTGCCCGTCAGCCTGCGCCCCGTCTACTCGGACTCGGTGTCGGGCGCCATCCAGCCCGTGCGCATCGAGGACGGGCGCCCGCGGCTCGTCATCACCCCGGCCATGAGCAGCCCCGACTTCGCCGGCGTCAGCTTCCAGAAGACGGTGCTGGTGGGCGTGAGGCAGCAGGGCCGGGTGCTGGTGAAACACGCCTACAGCTTCCACCAGAGCTCGGACGAGATGCCCGACTTCCTGGCGCAAGCCGATCTGCAGAAACGCACCTCCGAGTACCTCATCGACAACTCCCTGCACCTCCACATCATCATCAAACCTGTCTACCACTCCCTCATCAAGGTGAAGAAGTAACCAGGGATAGCCGGGTCCTGCACTGTGCTGGCCCCACAGGGGGAACGCTGGGTCCTCCTCCTCGTAGGTAGATTGGGGTCCCCACACTGGGGGACCCCTGGGGCTGTGCTCTTGCACTGCCCACCTCTCCCCGAGTGTCCCCCTGTCATGTCCTGTCCCCATCACTATCCCTGGGGATGGGAGATGCTGGGAGCCCTCCAGCACTGGGCGAGGGATGCAGGAGGAGAAATCTGCTGCTCATGGGCACATCACAGACCATAACGGGTGTGGGGTTGGGTACAGGGACAGCCCATCCTTCCTGTGGTGCCACCCCTGCAGCACTGGGATTTCTCTGTGTGGGCAGCTGGGTCCAGCTCAGGGGAAAACTGGGAGCTGCTAGGGTTGTGGGTGAGGGGTCCATCTGCCTCCCCCAGTGGAGGAGGAGTGGGGGGCACCATCCCTGCTGCCGGTGGCAGCTGCCCCATCTCTGTCTGGGCACCCTCACCCCCTTCCTAATAAATCAGAAAACAAGTGTGGAATGTGTGGGGCGTCTTTGGTGTGACACCACTCCCCAGCTCAGGTCGTAATGGAACCCCTGGGAAGGAAAACATCCGTGGAGACATCCGGTCCCTGGGTGTCCCCATCAGCAGCTGGCAGTGCAGGGGGATTGATGGCTGTGCTCCTGTGCTGAGCACCCACGGGACAATGGAGCAGCCACGTGGCTCCACCTGGGATTTCCCTGTGGGGACATGGGCCCCTGCTCGGGGTGGGATTGGCCTGGGGAGAGCCGGCCCTGGCAGGGCTGGCACAGGCGGGCTGCACGGGCACAGAGGATGGACCCCAGCTGGCTTGGCTTGGGGTCTGCCCCCTCTCTGGCAGTGCCCAGCTCAGCACCAGCGCCTCCATCCATCCTTCCCGAGGGCCCTGGACCTGTCCCACCCTTCCCGGGGAGATGGTGGGGGCTGGAGGGGAGTGACAGAGATGGGACCCCAGTGCCAGGGGAAGGGACACAGCAGCATCTCCAGTGTCCCCAGAGCCCTGTCCTGGCATCGCACACCCACAAGTGGGTTCAGCCCCCGAGTGCAGCCTAAGGAAGGGTCCTGCCGGGGGGCTCTCCCCAGCCCCCAGGGCTCCATCTGTGCGATGTCCCCATCGCTGTGCCAGCGCTGCCGGCAGCTCGTTAATGATTAATTAGCGGGGGTGAGGAGTCAGGGCGGCTGCCGGGCTGGCTGTGTTTACCCAGCGCTGATAACCCAGCCAGGGGCTGCTCCCGCAGGACAGCAGCAGGCGGGGGCACCAGGCTGTGCTCAGCAGCACCATCCAGCCTGGAGGGAGCCTGGAGGGGACCAGGACCCTCTGCTGCCACCAGCCTTCCTGCTGTGCCCTGTTCCTTGTCTGGGGACATTGGAAGGGGCATTCTGAGCTGCCATGTGGGCCCTCGACTGTGCTCAGCTACCAGCTCTGAGCCGTGTCCTGGCTCGAGGAGAGGACAGGAGGAGCAGAAGGACATGACTCTCTGCTCAACCCTGCTGTGACAAAAGAGGAAATGTGATGTGGAAAGCACTGGTTTATTCACCACAAAGAAAATCAGGATGCCAAGGGCCAGGGAGCAGCTGTGGGGTCAGGGGGCTGCACAGAGGGGACAGAGAGCCCACAGGGGCACACAGCCCACGAGTGCTGTCCAGCTCAGGGCCGGTGGCCTCATCCCTGCAGGAGCCATGGAGCAGCAGCTCTGGCGTGGAAGGGAAAGGAAGGTGAAGCTGGAGCACACTGACCCTGGCATCCTTCTCCTCCTCCTTTTCCTATTCCTGTGCAGCTGCCTCCCCTTCTGGAACCTGAAAGACAGAGGCTGACTCTGTCCCCTGGCCTTGGTGGGGTCTCTGCCCGTGGTGCATAGTGTGTCCCTGTGTCCCATCCGTGGTACCTCTTCAAGCTCTCCCTCTTTCCTCCTCTGCCTCTCTGTCGTGATGATGGACATGAAATCCGTGCGGGCCTGCTCGAACGTCTCCTGGGGATCCTCCTTTTCTTCCTTCTTGGCCTGTGCCAGGAGCTGCTGCCGCACCTGCAGCTCCTTCTGTTTGTCCTGCAGGGCCTTCTCCCGCCGCGCCTCCCGCTCGAACATCTGCGGTGGGATTTGGGGCTGAGGGGGGTGGGGGGCACAGGGGGCCCTGTGCTGTGTCTGGAGAGCTCTGTGTGTGGGGCTGGTGCCGTGCCCGTGGTGAGGGGGCTCGGCTGGGACCTGGCACACACCGTGGAGGTCAGGGACTTCTCATTCTTCCGGAGGGTGCAGAGCCCTGAGGAGATCTCCAGGAGGGTGACGGTGCCCCGCGTGGTGCCACAGCCAATGATGCGCCCATTGTCCTGTGGGCACAGGCTGAGGAGGGACTCATTGCTCACCTGGGGACAGGGGACACGTGGGTGGTGGCACTTGGCCTTGGAAGCTGGGCAGGATGAGCTGGCAGAGGCAAATCCACGTGGCTGCCAAACTCGCTCCCCTCTGAGGGCGAGGGACCCAGAGGTGCTGGGGACCCACCTTGAGGCTGAGAGAAGGGTCCTTCTGGTGGAAGAGGAAGTCCCAGACATCCACGATCCCGTCCGACCTGGCAGTGAAGAACACAGCCGGCTTCACAGGGCTCCAGCACCCGTCCATCAGGTAGGAATTGTGGTACCTGCCGACAGAGCCATGTCTCAGCCATGCTGACACCACTATGCCTCAGCCACTGGCCCATCCCAGCACCCCGAGCTGACCAGGCCCCACAGTCACCTGCCCTGAACACGCTCTGCCACCCAGGGATGGTTTTTGGCCAAGTAAACACACCCTGACACCTACTTGGTCTCCATAATTGATGATGAATCCAGGATCTCCTCTGACCAGATCCGAGCAGTCCAGTCACCGACTGACAGGAAGACTTTGGGGAAGAAGGGGCTCCTGGCCACGGCGTAAACAGCCCCGATGTGGCCACTGAAGACGTTGGCGATTTTCTCGGGGGGCGTCTTGGCATCCCGGTTGCAGTTGATGATACTGCCCTGCTCTGTGCCCACCAGGAACTTGGTGGGCTGAGGGTGGGAGCAGAAGAAAGCAGCTCTCAGCAGGATGAGGACCCCATGGGGTGGGGGGCAGCGAGGGGGTCCTGCTGCAGCCAGAGCCCTGGCACCCACCACCAGTGGGGGATTTAGGGACTGAAATGCCAGCAGGACCCTGTGTTTTGGGAGCACATCAAGTCTCAATTCTTCATGAATCTGGCCCTTAGGTTGTGCTAATGGTTGGGATACAGGCAGCGGACACAGAAACACTGACCATGGAGAGTGAAAAGTCCAGGGAGATGGCACCCAGAGCATTCTTCAGCTGGTCTTCCCGGGTGATGTCCAAGACCAGCCTCTCGCTGGGCTCCGACAGCTTGCGGATGTCCCACCACAGGACCTGTGTGGGAGAGGCCATGGCAGGGGGCTGTGGGAGCTGCTCCTGCTCAGTTGGGGGTAGAAGGTCCTAGAGCCTGGCAGCTGCTCTGTGCCAGTCTGGGGGACCTGGATCTCATGCTGCTGAGGGGCAGTGTGGGCAGGGGAAGCTCTTTTGGTTCCCCTCTGGAAGCACCTGGCACCCTCCCATGCCACAGCCCCTCCCGTGCCCCGGCCCCTTCCTTGCTCCAGTCCCTCACCTGCCCGTCGGTGGAGGCTGAGAAACACTCAGAGCCTGTTCTGGAGGGCAGCCAGGTCGCTCCATACACAGGGTCCCTGTGGCTGAGCTCCACAGGGGTTGCATCTATGGTCAGCCCCCCTTTCCTGGTGTCCCAGTACACTGGGAAGGAAAAGAAAAGCCCTCGTCCAGCTCCTTTCCTTGTCATGTGTTTCCCCCTTCCCAAATCAGAACACAGAGCAAACCTCATCAGGTGCTTCCCAACCCCAGGAGATGATCCAAAGTGATGGGAGAGGTGAGAACACAGCACTCTTCCTGCTCAGCCCCCAGATCCAGCCACCCATCCCTGTCATGGCTGCCCTGAGTGCTGTGAAGGGCTCCCTGGCACTGTGTCCTCCCCTCCTTGGCTACGCACTCAGGTGAGCACACACCTGTCCACAGGCAAATCCCAGGCTCTGGTCCCGTGGGATATTCCCAGAGCCAGCACTAACTGATGACCTCCTGTGAGTGCAGCAGTGCTGGAGCCAGACTCATGCTGAATCAACCAGCCCTCACCTGCCCCATTCCCCTCACCTATCTGCCCATTGTAGCAGCCTCCCAGCACGTGATGCCAGTCCTTGGGATTGTATTCCAGGATCACCGCAGGGGATGAGAGCATAAGGGTGAGCTCTGGCTTGTAGGGGTTTTCTGCCAAGGAGGGACAAGTGAAGAGCAAAGAACAAAGAGTGAAGGCAGCACCTCAAAATCAGCCCCCCATTCCACCCCACTCCCTGCCATGGGTGTGCTGGATGAGGTGCCCACATCACTGCGACGTGGCAGGGAAGGGAGCTGGCCTGGGGACAGACCCCTGGTACCCCCACCCCTCTTTGTCCTTTTCCCCCCAAAATACATCAGGTTTGAGTGAGGCTTGCTCAGATCAGGGCAATTCTCACTGCAGGGTTCTGCTGTCTCTTTCCTCCTTCATTGACCCAACTGAACCACATCAAGACAAAAACCTTGCATGAGATGTGTGGTTCTGCTGCCCATCGTGGTTCCGGAGCCATGGAGTAGCATTTTAGTGGTTATTTCCCACCTTCCAGCTCCCATTTCTCCCCATTTCTGCACTGCATGAACCTCCCCCCACTGGCCCTCCCCGGGTGCTGCGAGGCCTCATCCTGCTCTCTGAGACACAAAGTGCTTCCGTTATCGATTGGTGGGTTTTCCCTTCCCCTTACCCAGATCCCAGATGTAGGAATCAAAGCTCATGTCTCTCCTCTTGTCCTGGAAGTCCAGGCTGCAATAAGCCACGGCCAGTTCTTTGCAGGCATCAGGGTGCCAGGAGAGGTGTGTGGCCATCCTCCTGACCATGTTTGGGTCCCTTTGGGATGACAGGTCATCCAAGAGAGGTTACTTTGCAAACCCCTGGGATGAGTGTCTCCCAAAGGAAATTGTGGGAATCACAGTTAAACCAATCTGCAGCCCTCAAGCCTTGAGTGCAGGAAATGATTCTCTGAGGGGTTGAGCAGGGGGAGAAGGGTTGATGATTTAATCATCTTTCCAGTTATACCTTTCTAAAAATCCAATTCTCTTACTGGATCTTACTCCTAAAACAACCCAACAGCCCCTGATGCTGAAATTAACCTTTGAGGTGCTGAAAAATAAGGAGGAAAAGCCTAAAACACTGTCAGGAGATGCTCAGAGCTGAGTGTCACCCTGGTTCTGTTCCCAAATCACCTGGGCAGGAGAGGGTAGGGAGGGGAGGGGTGGAGTGATGGAGCAGCGGGGTCCAGCAGGTCTCTCCACACAAAAAGTGATCGAGGACTGTCCTGGAATTTAGATCCTACAGCTTTTCCACCTCCTTTGAAGGTGGTTTGACACCACTGTGGCTCTGGGGAGCCTGGTAAGGCTCCTTGGCTGTGCTACCTGAGGACCATGATGGTTTTGGCAGAGGGGATCTCCTCTTGCTCCCCTTCCTCCTCATCCTCCTCAAAATATTCCTCATAGATGTCGATGGCATTGTTCTGCCTGATGCAGTGCTCCATCAGCTGCAGGGACAGCACAGGATGTGTCGCTGGGAGCTCTGGGGTGGTCAGGGGGCTTTGTGGAGGGAGCAGGGGCAGGGCCTTACTGTCCCGAGGCGCAGGATGGCTCTGATGTAGTTCTCATCCCTCTCCACCTCCTCCCTGAAGCGGGTGGTCAAGTCCGAGTTCCGGGGGTCGACGTGCTTGGGCCACCCGCCCTCCACATGGTTCACCCCCTGGGATTTCACCTCCACCTGCTCCGTGTTCACCTGGGCAGGGGGACACAGACACATCAGAGCCCAGAAGGTGCCAGACACACCTTGTCCCCTCAGGCCAACTCCCCTCCACATTTGACATCTCGGGATCTCACCTCCACCTCCTCCGGGGGACAAGGGATCAGAGCAACCTGTGCCCAAAATGTGCCCAGTATTGTCCCCCCTGGGAGATGAGAGCAGCTGTTGGGTTGAAGAGAAGGAACACAGATGAATCGGAGCAACCTGAGACCAAAAGGTGTCCAAACTTGTTCCCGTGGAGGGGAGAGGGGTTGTTGGGATGGGGAGGGGGCACATGGAGGAACTGGACCACCCTGAGCCCCAAAGCTGCCTGACACACCTTGTCCTTCTGTGAGGGGAGAGCAGCCACTGGGATGGGATCAGGGGACAGGGAGGGATGGGAGACCCTGAGCCCAAAGGGTGCCCTCTGCCCCTTGTCCCCCCGTACCACGTGCAAGGCCATGACAGGCCCCTCCTGCAAGGCGACATCCACGGGGTCCTGGGGGATGAAGTCTTCGGCCAGGCTGGGGTCTGGTGGGATGTCCACGGTCACCTCGCCGGGCAGGTCCGAGAAGATACAGGGCCGCCCGAACTCGCTGCGCTTCCGCATGTACTCCCACTTGATCTCCATGGTGGGGGGGCTTGAGGAAGGAGGGAGACCTCCCAGAGGGGCTCAGGGATGGAGGGAGGCCCCAAAAAGAAGAAGGGGCCCTCAGGAAAGACTCCAAAAATGACCAAGAGGCTTGGGGATGGAGGGTCCCAAAAAACAGCCCCTAAAAGGAGTGGAAGCCTCAGGGATGGAGAGCTCCAAAAGGGTGGGGGTCCTCAGGGAGCCCTAAAAGTGAACAGGGGCCTCAGGGCTGGAGGGAGACCCCCAAAAGGGAGAAGTGGCCTTGGGGTGGACAAGAAGGTCCCAAAAGAGAGTGGGAGCCCCTGGAGGACCCTGAAAGGCAGTCAGATTGTCTGGGCTGCAGCGATGGTCCCAGAAGAGAGTGGAAACCTCAGGGAGTCCCAGAAGGGATTGGGGACCTTGGGAAGGTGCCAAAAGGGAAGGGATACCCCAGGAAACCCCAAACGTGAGCAGGGACCCAGGAGAGGGAGTAACCTAAGAGAGGCTGGGGGCTTTGGGAAGACCCCAAAAAGGCAGCGGGAGCCTCAGGGAGCCCCAAAACTGATCCGAGCCTCACGAATGGAGGGATGAAGAGCTCTGGGTGACAGGTGACACCCCGGAGGCCCCGGGATCCCGGTGAGGCCTGTCCGTGTCCCGGCCCCGGCGGGGCCTGACCGGGTACGCGTCGCCGTTGCTAGGCAACGCCTCGAACCACGTGACACCGGCGCTGCCGTCACGTGACACAGGACAAGCAGCGACCTTCCCGAAATGGCGGCGCCCGCCGGTGTCACGTGACGGCCGCCATGTTGGGAAGGTCAACGAAAAGATGCCCCACAGAGATTATCCCCCAAAAAAACCCTCGCGGAGGAGATAAATTTAGTCCAAGTGTTTATTATCTCTTTCTCCCCAAAGGGCACATACAAATCCAGCCAGACTCCAGCTCCCAGCCGGAGTCCTTCGGTTAGTTCACATGCGGTTAACAACAGCTCTTCTACCAGTACCGTTACATGGAAAAGTTAAAAGCCAAAAAAATAAAAATAATAACAAAATCCCTTGGGATTCTTCCCAAAGGGGAAGGATGCTAGTCAAAGGGAATATGGAGGGAGGGAGGGAAGGAGGCAGGGGGATGTGGGGGGCACCCTTTTGGGCTCTTGGGGTGAGCAGGGGGTCCATTCCTGCTCCAGGGGGAAGGGAGTCCTGGGGATCCCTGTGCCAAAGGGCAGCCCCTAAGGATGCACTGCGGCCCATACTGCTCTCCCAGCTGCTCATCCTGGAGCCCTGGGAATGCTGGACGAGCCCCATGAGGTGGCAGGTCCCTGATGTCCCCTCCCCAGGCTGGGAGTCCATAACCCCTTCCCAGGGGATTCATCCTGCAGGAGGAGGGGATCCTGCCCCAGCCCATGCCTGCCCTGGGGAGCCAAATGCCAGAAAGAGCCTAAACCCACCCAAAAAACCTGCTACCAACCACACACTGCAGTCAAGCCACCCTGGAACGGGGGCAGCGCATCAGCCCACGCTGCCCAGGGCTCCCCAGCCCCAGGGGAAGAGCACAGGGAAACCAGCGGGGCCAAACCATCCCCAATTCCCAGCCTGGGAGGCAGGAAGGGGGGCACGGGGAGGTCTGGATGTGCCCCCAGGGAGCAACCAGGGATGGGGGGATCGGGAAGGGTTGGGATCACTAGTGGTTGGTGCTGCATTGCTACGGGAGCCGAGGGGCCCCTGCCCGGAGCCCCCTCCCTGTGGGGGTGCTGGGGGCAGCGTGCTCCCGGGATTTGCCCTCCAGAAGGCTCCAACACCCCGAGCTGGGAGAAGCCGAGGCTGGAGCAGCATCTCCATGCTCCCCGGGATAAGGCAGGAAGAGTCAAGTCCGAGGAGCTGCCGGGGGGCTCAGGGGGTGCACGGGGGGGTCTCCGGGCTCGCTCCTCCAGCCCCTGACGCGTTTCCTACCGCGTGTTCTCCGGGGGGTGTCTTTGGTTTCCCGAGGGAAACGCTGGCAGCGTCTCCTCCTACGCCGGGAAGTCGCCGCGGTGCCGGACGTGCTCATCGGTGACACTCAGGTACGTGGCTCTCATGCTGGGGGAGTACTGTGGGGGGGACACACACGGGGGTCAGCACCCCCCAGAACACCGGGACACAGCCCCTGCACCGCCAGGGAAGCCCCCATGGACAATGCTGCTTCCCACAGGGGCTAATCCCTAATTAATCTGCCAGGTGGGCATAGGGAGAGGGTCAGACCCTGCTCACAGCCTCTCTGAGGGCTGGGGGAGATGAGACCTGCTCAGCCTGGAGCCCTGGAAATGCTGGGTGAGCCCCCCCAGGGTGGCAGGTCCATGCTGTCCGCCCTCCCTGGGCACCACATCCCACCTCAAGGATGTCCCAGTTGTCCCTAACCATCTCCTGAGGGATTCATGGCCACCCCAGGGCTGTCCCTGCCCCAGCCCACACCTGCCCTGGGAAGCAAAATTACCAAAAAGAGGCTAAAAACACCCAAAAGCCTGCCACTACACTGCAGTAAAAGCCCCTCCAGCTCTGCTTTGTCCCTTCCCAGGTACATCCTCCACCTTCCCAGCTCCAGCCCAGCAGCAAATTCATCCCAAATCCCCGTGTGGATGATTATATGGGATAACAGTGAGCCCAGGGGAGGCCCCCAAAACTCCAGCCTCTCAAAATTACATTTCCCCAAGATTTCACAGCAGGGAGGATCACCCCAACCAGGCATTAAGGAAGATTATTCTGAGTTTGTTACTCTGGACTCGGAAAGTCCTTCCATAGGGATCTGAATCCTGGGTAAATTCATTCAGGGCTGGGAGAAGTGCTCAAATTAATTCTCCCCACTCATATCCCCTGCCCTGGGAAGAGGCTCTTGCCAGCTGCCAGGTCTGTGCAATGGGATTACACCTGATGGAAAAAATCCTCCCTGGGAGAGGGGAGCACAGTATTCCTGCCATGGCATCATTCATTCCCAGACCGCTGTCCATGTCCCACTGCCTGACTGGGGGAGCTTTGGGGATGGAGATGAGGACCAGCATCCCAACGTGTGGGAGCTACAAATCCTCCTGGAATTTGGCTGGGGATAAAATATGGTCCAGTTGCTCCCTCCCTGAGCTCTCCACACTCTTCCAGCCAGGGAAAGGGGATGGAGGGAGGCACAGAAGAGGGGAAGGAAGGGGGGACCCGGCTGCTGCCCTGGGATAAGGAGGGAGAAGGAAGCAGCTGAACTTACTCTTGATGGGCAACTTAGCTCCAAAATAATGGATGCAAAAATTAAAAGAAACCATAAAAAAAAAAAAAAAGACAAGCAATAAAAAATAAAGCAGCAATACCAGACAGGGCAGGATTAAGAACGAGCAAGGAAATGGGAACATGCAGGGAGGCACTGCGAGGAGCGTCCTCTGAAAGTCAGGATGGAGAGGGAGCACAGGGAAGGGAGGGCAGGGAGGGCTATTTCGGGCTCCCCCGAGCACGTGGCTGTGCCCCCTCCCCACAGCCCAGCCGGGAACTGGGTTAGAGTCGGGCAGGAGGGAGCCATGTCCTCGGCAAGGGCAGGAGGGGGCCGGGATTGCCCGTCCCTGTCCCACCCCAGTGAGTGGCTCTCGGTGACCCTGAGGGGCTCCACAGCCCTGGGAACCCCCCCGGGGAGGGTCACAACAAGGACTTGGACTCAGTCGCCCACCGTACCGTGGGGGGGGGAGACCCCCTGCCAATGAGGGGCACGTTCTCGTAGCGCGGGTTCCCTCCGAAGAGCACGGCCTGGTTCCTGGGGGGCACAGCGAGACCCCTGTCAGCCCCTGCCCCAGCACAGTGGGGGCACCCGGGCAAGGGAGCCGGGGGGTCTCACATGTACTCGGAGACGGGGGCGTTGGACACGGTCTGTGCCGGGGGGTGGAGGCTGCTCTGGCTGCCCAGGCTGCTGCTGTAGCTGCAGAAGCTGCGGAGCTGCCCGCGGGGCGGGCGGTGTGCCGCGATGCGCCGCGCCTGCGGGTTGAACGGGTCATCCTCGTCCATGTCGTCGTAGTCCCGGTCCCTGCGGATGAGGGGACCCTAATCACCCTAATGGTGATCACTCCCAGCCCCAAGGAAGGCAGGGGGCCCTGTGCCCGGACTGGGATGTGCACATGGTCCCTCTGTGCACACAGTGAGGGCAGGGGGATGTGGGGGGCAGTGGGGAAGGGGGCTGCACATAGGGGGATGTGTGCAGGGGGGTCGTGTGGGCAGGAGCTGTGGGTAAGGGGGCTGGGATCAGGGGCTGCACATGAGGGAATGTTGGCAGGGGGGCTGCAGGGGACCGCAGGCAGAGGGGCTGAGGGCAGGGGGCTGCAGGGGCAGGAGTTATGGGCAGGGGCTGCACAGGTGGGGTGTGTGGGCAGGGGTCTGTAGGGGGGGTGGCTGCAGGCAGGAGCTATGGGCATGGGGTCTGCAGGGGACCACAGGCAGGGCAGCTGCAGGCAGGAGCACTGTGCGGGGCCACAGGCAGGGGTCTTTGGGCAGACCCACCGTCCTGTGAGCTGCTTCCATGCACGGGGAGCTGCACAGATGATGGTGGAGAAGGAGGCGGCCGCCAGCAGGGAGAAGAGCCCCAGGTAGAGCAGCCCCTCCACCCCGTCATAGCAGATCCCGATGAGGGCATCCAGGTAATCCTGGTGGGAGACAAGCAGGGCTGGTGGCAGTGCTGGGGCACCCCAGAGCTGTGTCCCCACCGGGACCCCCCTCACCTTGTGCAGCCCTCGGCAGTCCAGCAGGGCTGTCAGCTGGTGCAGGCTGGTCTCAGAGGAGTTGAGGAGCTGCTGGACCCCCAGCAGGTCTTTCTGTGTGAGAAGGGGGGGTAAGGAGAGTGCTGGGGAGCAGAATGGGGCCATGTAGACCCCCAGCACCTCCTCCCATACCTCGGCTGTTGGGAAGAGGGGCAGTGCATACTGGATGAGGCCCTGGGTCTGGATCTGCATCGTGGTGAGGGAGCGCTGGAAGACGGTGAGAGCCTGCGAGGGGGAGAAGGAACAGTCACAGAGTCACTCAGCCCTGGGACTCCCCAGCCCTGGGACCCCTCCCCAGCCCCAGACAACCCTGAGCAGGGTGCCTGGGTCCCCATACCTGCTGGAAGGGGTTGCTGAGGCTCTGGTCACAGTACAGGTAATAGTGAGCCACCGCTGCAAAGCCAATGGGACACATTGGTAGGAGTGTCCCCGGGGACAGGGAGCAGTGGTGGGGAGTGGAATGGCAGTGGGGAGGACTTGACCCCCTGGCAGGTTTCGGGGTCCTGCCCAAGCATGGCTCCACCTCAGAGCTGGCTCTCACCTGCACTGATCTCATCCTCTGTCTGGTTCATGATGAACTTGTCTGGGGCCACGCAGAAGTCACTGGTGCCCTGTGGGGACCAGAGGGACATTAAGGGGCCGGGAGGGACAGGACAGTGCCCACAGCCTTTGGCACAGCCCTGGTACAGCCAGAACCAGCCCTGCTCTCCCCTCCCACCCCACTCACCACTGCTGCTGCTGTGTCCACGGCCATGGAGCCCCAGCTGAGGATGAGGGTCAGCAGCCCACAGCACAACATCCTGCGAGGAGAGCGAGGACCATGAGGGGGGACCACGTGTGGGGGACCCCTCACCCCCTCCCCAGCCCTCCAATCCCATCCACAGGGTACTCACATGGCCAGGAGGCAGCGGGAGCGCTTGGCCAGCCCCAGGCAGGCCAGCAGGCAGACGGTGAGGACGAGGATGAAGAAGAGGAGGTAGGCCAGCCACCTGGGTGCAGAGGAAGGCTCCACCACCTGTGTCCAGCTCCCAGCCCCGGCAGGGGCCGCCCCCAGCATGGCACCAAGGCCCCACTCACCGGTAATACTCCACATAGGCGACATGTCCCGACAGTGTGGTGAGGTCGGCGCTGACGCCCTGCCAGCCTGGCAGCCCCTGAAGCTGCAGGACGATGCTCCCAGCCAGCTGCTCCACCAGCTTGAGGGTCTGCACGTAATCCCCCCGCGGGGCCAGCACCTCGCTCAGCCGTGCCAGGTGCTGCTCCAGCCCCCCCTGCATCTGCAGCGTGGTGTCTGCAACCTGGGGAAGGTGGGACGGTCAGAACCCCGGGATAATCATCTCCCCCAGGGCTTCCCTGCCATCAGCTGCATACCTGGAGGACCATTTTTCCCCATCCATGGGATGCTCTTCCTCCAGGAGAACAACCCCACCTCAACCCCCAAAGCTCAAGCCTAATCCATCTTCCAGGACAGCCCTGCCATGGCCCTCCCAGCCCTTCCCATTCTGCCACAAAGGTCCCATTCTACAGGGTGACATCACCCCCCTGCGCTCAGCATAGCACAGCTGCCCCGGGGCTCGGCTGGAGCACCAGGACATCCCTCCAGCTCCCTCCCCAGTGCTCCAACCAAACCCAGGAGAGGGGATCGATGCACCCCTGGGGGACCCTGCCCGTGGCCCTACCAGTGAGTCGATGCCAGTGAGGGTCTGGTTGGCATGGTCCAGGGCATAGAGCAGCTGGAACACCCCGTCGTTGGTCTCACTGTTCCCGTAGAAGCCAATGCCGACGGCAGCGCTGTGGGCAGGGAGGGGACACGGTCAGAGGGGAGGGACACGGGCTGGACATCCCTGGAGCATCCCTGTTTTGGGGGACCCCTCACCCATGGCAGGGCAGAGCCACAGTGATGGCACAGGGACCTGCTCCCGCCAGTGCTCAGTGGGCTGGGGACACACAGAGCTGCTCCACAGGCACACAGAGGCTCTGAAGCTCCTCCTGCCAAACCCTGGGAGACTGAGGGCAGAGGGGCCAGGCCAGGCAGATTAGGGGAATCCACCGGGAGCCTGTGCCTTCCAATTAAACCTGCTGGGAGCTGCTCCAGGCCCCCAGGCGAGTTCCCCATGGCCACTGTGGTGCTCCTAAGCAGAGCCAGGCTGAAAGTCAGAGCTGGCTCTGAGGAAGGGGGTGCCCCTGGTTGTGCTCTGGCTGGGCATGTGCCCATACATGGGTGGGCATGCAGTGCTGCTCCCTCCCCATGCAGGCACTGCCCTGTTGGCCACCATTAGCCCTTTAACAGGCACAAACAGGCTGATGGGGGGTTCAAAGCCCCCAGGAGCTGCAGAGAGACCCCCTGCCACGGCGGGGAGGGCAGAGGGGAGCACACTGAGCTCATTAGTGCCGTTTCCCTGTTTCCCTGCTCCGTGGCAGCCATCTCGCTCCGCCCCAGCAAACCAGCCCCTTTGTCTGGAGAGAGGGTCGTGGCCGGGCAGCCAAAGGGCCTCATGGCCCACCCTGTCCCCCACCAGGCCAGGAGTGCCGGGGGGACACGGGATGGCTGCCGGGGAGTCCTCCCAGCCATGGGGCTGCCCCAAAGCGAGGTGGGCTTGGAAAGCCCGTGGAGCAGTGCCGGGAGAGGAAGTGTCCCCTTGTCTAAATGCTGTGGTGGCAGTTCAGGCCGGGCACAGGGGAACTGCCAGCTGGGTCATGCTGCTGCCTGCCATCTGCTCCGGGCTGGGATTAGTGACCAGCCCCGCTCCCGCCCGGGATTAGCCGGGAAGGCAGCACAGCCCTGCTGGGGACGGCCCGCAGCTGGTCCCTGCGGCTGCCCCGGCAGCTGCACGGGAGGAGGCTGGGATGGACCGCATTTAATTGCACAGATCTAATTAAAGCGACTTGTGGCTGGAGCGCAGAGCCCCCTTGGTGACGGGGGGACACAGCACCGGGTCCCTGTCCCCGTCCTCACCAGCAGATGAGCCCGGCGGTGACTGCCATCCAGGTGACGCAGCAGGAGTGGGGCCGCTTGGAATCGGGGTCCTGGTCCCTCTTGCAGCAGCACAGGCAGATCAGGTAGACGGTGAGGAAGAGGAGGTTGAGGCCGAGGCACACGGCGGACACCAAGCCCAGGAAAAGCAGCGACTGGGAAGGAGAGGGGGGACAAGTCAGCGCCCGTGCCCGTGACCCGCACGTGTGCCGGGGATGCGGGCGCGTCCTGCGCCCCGCGGGACTGTCACGAGGGGAAGGGGAAGTGTCCCTGTCCCCGTCCCTGTCCCCACGCGGGGCCACCGGGTCGGGGCGCGGGGACAGCGGGGCCGGGCGATGAAAGGCGCTTTGTGCGCCGGGAGATCAGAGCTGGCGCCGGGGGAACGCGAGGGGGGAGAGCGAGGGGGGCCGGGGGCCGTGAGGGGGCCCTCCCCGGGCTGAGGGGGACCCTCCCCGGGGTGCCGGGTACCTGCTGGTAGTCGCGGTCCTGCGGGCGGAAGGCGGCGGGCACGGGCTGCAGGCGCGGCCCGCGGTGCGGCAGCCCGTGCAGCCAGGCCGCCCACCAGGGCGCCAGGTAATCGGCGCGGGCCGGGCCCACGGCCGGACCCATCGCCGGCCCCATGGCGGGGCGGGGGGCGCCGGTCCCGCCACGCCGCGGGCTCTGCCCGCCCCCCCCCGCCCCCGCGCGGCCCGGCCCCGCCCCCCGGCCCCCCCCCCGGCCCCCCCCCCCGCCCCCCCCCCCCCCCC
>JAWWTY010000038.1:1192303-1311598 GCA_035222235.1 Margarornis squamiger
TCCCTTCCCTTCCCTTCCCTTCCCTTCCCTTCCCTTCCCTTCCCTTCCCTTCCCTTCCCTTCCCTTCCCTTCCCCCTGCTTGGAAGCAGCAAATCACTTTGATAGTGACAGGAGTGATGTCCTTTACATGGACACGGAGTCACCCAGTCCCGGTCCCCTCCTATCCAACATCCTTAATTAATTAGAATGTAATTACTCATGGATTCCTCCTTAATTACTCACAGCCCCCAGTGCTCAGGATAAGGATTCCCCATCCCTCTGGTGATTTCCTGCCTGGAGTAGGATGCTCAGGGAGATCCCAAGCAAAGCCCAGGCTCAGGGGGTATCCACGTGGAGGATCCCAGCTATCTGCTGGCACAGGTTGGATGGGGCTTGGAACAACCTGGTCTAATGAGAGGTGTCCCCGCCCAGGGAAGGGGGATGGAATGAGATGAGGTTTAAGGTCCCTTCCAACTCAAGATTGTTCCATGATTCCATGATCAGTCACCTCAATCCATCAGCAGGGTGAGGGGATGACCTGTGGGACCCCCTGGACCACACTCCGACCAGGATCTTGCCCTGCCCCAGCCCTTCTCCCCCAGCTCCTGCCCTGGCTCTGCCCTCAGAGCTCCCTGGGAGGTTTTTTCCCTCTGTAAAGAAAAAGCCCAACGTGCTCCTGCTCCTCTGTCCCGGTCATTGGTGCTTGAATTATCCCATCAATCACAGAGCAGTGCCGGCGGTGGCAGGAGCCAGGCAGGCTGTGAGGGGGGTGAGGGATCCCTGGTGGTGCAGGAGTGATGGATCCAGCCTCAGCATCCTGCTCAGAAAAAGCTGCACTGGGAAAACCTTGCCAAAACCTCACAGGGGCTGGGCATCCCAACTGGATCCACGCTGGCCTCAAGGCAGGACTCCAGTGCTGCTTCCCTGCATCCCTGGCATTGCCAGATCTCCCAAAACACATGGCTGTCACCCAGGATATCACCCATCCCATAGGAAACGTAAATCTCACTTTTAACCACCTGGTAGTTTTCTCCTCTTCCTCCCTCAGAGGCAATTTGACCCCTCAAATGTTGTCACAGGTACCTGCACATCCCGTAACCCTCCCTCTAGCCCCAGAGCGCCCCAGGATTGTCCCTGGGGCTGGACACTGGCAGCTGGCACAGCCCTGCTGCCTCCTGGCTGCCAGCTAAGGAACATCCCGATGGATCAGGGGGGAATGGGGCTGCCTGGCTGCCACGGTGCCCTGAACGGTGTCCACCGTCCTCACCATCTGCTCCGTGCTGGGAACATGTGGGGACAAAGCGAGTGTCACTTGTGCTAATTCTCCAAGACGGTGGCAACTGGTTTAATGGCCTTTGAAGAGCTGGCACGTGGCTCTGTGTCCCCTTCCCATCCCCAAAAGTGGGTGCTGCTGCAGGAGAGCATCGCTGGGTGCTCCCACTCCTTCCCCTGCGCCTCATGGGGACATGTCTCTGTCCCCACCGGCTGGAAGAATTGTGACTCTGCTGGAAAACATCCTTCCTATTATTAAAAAACATAGACCCAGAATATTTTCAGCTCTTTTGTGAGGGTTTTTTTTGTGTGTGTTATTTTTTAAAAAAAACTGTGTTTGTAGCAGGTTTCCCCCCTCTGGGAAGGTGGCAGGAGTGTTCCCCAAACCACCACAGGGAAGGGGACAGGGACATGTAGGACCCCATCAGCGACTGGAGACATGGAGGTTGGAGGGTGACAGTGACTCCAGCCCTCATAAATCATGGTGACACCATTACACGGGGCCACGTCACATCTCAGCAGCCGCCTAATTAAAAACTGAAATAAAGCAAGGCAAGAAAATAACTTCATTTGGGTGTCTTTGCCTTGTTCACACCGGGGCAGTTCTCTGTGTGGAGGGTTTATTCCATCTTAATTAGGCTCCAGATTTGGAACATGGATTGGGACAGCCACTGCTGTGGTGGCCTCACAGCCCAGGGTTCTGTGACCCTGCAGAGGGGGCTGGAGCTCCCAGGAGTTATTTTTTCCACCCCTTCTTCTTTTCTTTTTAATCAAAGCTTCAAACAGGACCCAAAGTGGCTCCTTACAGCCCTGCCAGGATCCCAGTGTACCACCAGTAGGTTTTGGAGAGTGGGACAGTTGCAGCTCTGGCTGAATGGGTGGAGCTGGCACAGGGCTTGGGGACATTGTGGGACAGGGCTTGGGGACATTGTGGCATGGGGTTTGTGGACACCATGGCACAGGGCTTGGGGTCATTGTGACACAGGGGTCAGGAACACCATGACACAGAACTTGAGGACTTCATGGCACAGGGCGCAGGGATGTCACAGTACAGGGCTCAGGGACCTGGTGGCACAGGAAAGGCTTGGGCAAAGGTTCTCCTGCTGGTTGGGGGCTTCTCTCTGCCTGCCCATCCTGTGTCCCACAGTTTGTCCCTCACCTGTGTGCCCTGTGGACCATGGACCCCTGTCAGGACAGCAAGGGGGTCCTGGGGACCGTCACCCCCCCAGAGCCGGTGGCTGAGGTGCCCTGTCTGGCCCCACACTGGGAAGGGATTTTGACACTTGGATTAAAATGCAAATTCCCGCCTAGCTTTGCTGGTTCTCATCCGACTTGTTGTACAATTTCCCAATGATAGAAGAAAAATTTCCATAATGGGCCTCTGGGGAATGGCTGGAAAAGGAGCCCAAACACCCCTGATCAGCCCATTCTACCACAATTATCTCCTGCTTTTCTTCTCCCAAGAAAAATTAAACTATCAATGGGATCAGGGAGCCGAGGGAGCAGCGGTGGCAGCGGCAGAGCCCCTGGTGCCACCCACCCGGGATCTCCTGTTTCCTCCCAGTAAATTTTCTTAGTCACCCTGGGAAGTGAAGGGTAAAGACACCTGGCTCCCCTCAAAGGGAAACGTGGGATCTGTCTCTGGAGGAGCAGAGAAGGGAGACGGAAAGCAACAGCCTCTCTGCAGCAAGGAGAACACAAACCCTTTGATGTGGCACTGTGGAGAGGGAATGAAAGGCTCCTGGTGTATTCCAGGGAGACAATCCAGCCCTGTCCTTCTGATCCCCGTTTTGTGATGAAAGCTTTGGGACAGCTTTGGAGAGAAGAATTCCAGAGATGTGGGCACAGCCTCTCACTGCCTCTGCTGATGGATGGGGCACTCCTGGCATGTCCACAACTGTTCCTGCAGCCCCTGGCAGGACCCAGCAGCTCCCAGCATCTTATGGCTCATCCCAGCAGCTCCCAGCAGCTCCTGGCATGACACAGCATTTCCCAATGTCTCCCAGCATCTCCTGGCATATCCCAGCATCCTGGCACATTCCAGCATCTCCTGACATCTCCCAGCATCTCCTGGCACACCCTGACATCTTCTGGCATAACCTGGCATGTCCCAGCATGTCCCAACATGTCCCATCATCTCCTGGCACATGCCAGCATCTCCCATTATCTCCTCTTGGCATCTCCCAGCATCTCCTGACATGTCCCAGCATCTCCCAGCATCTCCCAGTGTGTTCTGGCAGTACCAGGACAATTCCCACAGTCTGGCACTGCCCAGTCAGGCCCCAGGGCTCTCTCAGGCCTCCCTTTACAGCAGTTTATTTTCAGGGTGCAGGGAATGTGGCTCCTCTCGGGATGGCTGATGCCCCTGGCACTGGCAGCAATCCCAGTGGTTGGTGCCATCCTCAGTCCCAAGGCAGCCACGGCTGCTGATCCCAACCAGCAGCTCCAGAAAACCTCCAGGAATTGTCCTCAGACTTGGGTGATTTTCTTCTGGTTTGGAGCAGAGCCACGAGCATGAGATTTGAGGCGCTGGAACACGCAATTTTCCATGCAGATCATTCCCTGATTAAACCACATCCCGAGTGGCTCCCTGAGAGCTGGGAGTGCCAGGAAGGCGACAGCTCCCCGGAGTGTGGGATGCCCCGTGCCAGCCCCCCCTGCACCACGCCAAGCCTGGAGCTGATCCAGGCTCTGTGATGGAAAACCAGGATCCAGCAGCCATGACCATGTGAGGAGGAGTCAGGGATGAAGCAGAGCCACCCCTGAGCCCTCCCCCAGCTGGAAAATCCCCTTGAGGTTCCATCTTTACCATTAATACCAGGAGCATCATTGGCTGCTCCGGGTGGGCAATGTGGAGCCACCCTGGAAATTAAACAGCCACACAACATCATCTTCCCACCATGGAATGATGTGCTGGAAAATGGCATTTTCCCTTGGAAGGCAGATGGTGGGAAGGCAGCCAGGGATGGGCAGGATGAGGCTCAGGTTTTGTGGGTGCCCTGATCCCCCCAGCCCTGCTCCTTCCCGGGAGGTGATGACATCCTGCCAGCCCCAGGTGTCCCCATCCCTGTCCCCTGTCCTGCATGTGGCCAGCCTGAGCTCCTTGGAGTTGCAGACCCCCACACAAGCCTCTCTCTCCCACCCATCCCTTCTGGGGGGGGGCATGACATTACCCCAGCTGTGCAGGGACGTGGCCTTGCTGGAGATGCCACCAAGACACCCCATCTCTCCGTGGTGATGTCCCCACAAGGGCAGGGACAGGGGTCAGGTGAGGGACGCCACGTCCCTGGGCTGCACGGAGCATCATCTGCAGCCGCCGGCACGGAGACGGGCACACGGAGGAAGGGGCTGCACGGGAGGAGTATTTTTAGCTTTCTCATTAACTGAGTCCTTTCAAATTAGCCTTCCATTAACCTCAAAGTGGAATGAAAGCGCTGGAAAGCAAGCGTGGGATTTTTTTCCCCTTCCCTTTCAGGGCTTAAGGCTCCTGCAGAATATCAAGGTTTTCCTGATTAACGTCACGTCTGCCTTGAAGCTCTAATGAAGGGAAGTCGTGGCACGGGGAACTTTTGGGGAGGACTGGGCCGGTGTCAGTGGGGACAAGGGAAGAGCTCCATGTGGGAGCCCCTGTGGAACCCTCCAGGCATTGGCCACCTCCCCATGGCACTGGAGGAGCCTGAGGCCAGGGAGACACATTAAAGGATGGAGACCAAATGCAACGAGGGCCTGAAATTGCCCAGGTGCTTCCCTGTTGGGACTGGCTCTCCCCATCCCCTCACTGGGATTTTCCCTGTGGCCTGTGCTGCTGCCTCTGGGTTTTGGGGGTGCACATGGCTAGTCTGGGGATGAACCCCCCTGTCCGGGCACTGCCAGGCTGAGAGAGATGATTTTACACCCCTTTGGCTCCGTTTTTGGTGTCCTCCAGGATGTTCTTAGGAGGGATGGAATGGAGATGGGAGGAGGGAGATGGAGGAGGGATGGAGACTGAAGAAGAACTGAGGTGGAGTAGAAATGGAAACGGAGAACAGGTGGAGATGGAGAATGGGTAAAGATGGAGGGTGGATAGAGATGGAGGGATGGAGATGAAGGGATGGAGACGGAAGGAGGATGGAGATGAAGAGATGGAGATGATGGATATGGAGATATAGATTAGGATGGAGGGAGGAAGAAGACAGAGGAGGGATGGAGCAGAGCTCAGGGCAGGACCAGCACCATGTGCAGCCTCTCCTGGTCCTCTGCTTGCTGCTGTGTGTGGAGACACTCGGAGCCCAAGGGACCATTCCCAGCCCCAAGACCACCTCTGGAGCCAGATGAGGGGCCCACAGCATGGGGTGCTCCAGTTCTTCCCCAGCCCCATGGGATCCCCAAAATCCTCCCTTCGGGAGGCATCCCTGAGCCACCTCCGAATCGCCACACAGCCGTGTGTGCAGCTCCCTACACACACACCCAGGCCTGATTTCCATTAACTGGAAAGCAGAAATAACGGGGACATCAAAGGGAAATTGGAAAGACAGAAGAAAAAAAAAAAATAACGGGGGAGACGGAGGAGAAGAAAGGGAAGAAGCTGCTCCGCGCCGGCGCCCGTCCTGCAAATTGGAAGAGCTGCTCGGAGGTGTCCACAGGCGACCTGCCAAATCAATTGATTTCATCTGTGGGCAGAGAGGCCTTTTTTTATTTCACACCAATTTTCACGGGCAGTGTCGGATAAAAATGGCAGAGACATCGGGAAGGGAGAGCGGGGGGGGGAGGAGGGGGGCCGGCTGGTGACAAAAAGAGATTGAGGGAGGGAAAAGCTGCTGCCAGGACGTGCCTGGGGATGGTCCCCCGCTGTCCCCTGCTGCCCACCACGTCTCCAGTCCTCCAGCACACGCCCCTGTGGACCCAGCACTGGGCATTCACATCTCTCTCCCCACCTGAGCACAGGAATGAGGGTGAACCCCCAAATCCCAGCAGTTTTCTGGAGGTGCAGTGGGAGCCATCCCTGCTCCACTCTCTCCCACACGCAGCCGGAGACTCAGGCAGAGAAAAATACCCGCTGACATCAAGGTTATGTAGTCCTGGGCTGACAAGATGGATTATCTCCCGCAATCCATCATTTCCCTGGCTCCTATTGCAGTTTTCCTTTTGCTTTTTTTCTTCCCCCTTTTTTCTTTCCTCTCTTTTTTTATGAGCAGAAAACGTTTTTAGCAACCGTAATAGCCACTGCGAGTGGCTGGAGGCAGGAATGGGAATCCATCATTTATTTGGCTGGGTTGGATAATAAGTAAGCTCAGACCTAAATCCCATGACCTTGAGAATTAAATAATAACAATAATAACACTAATGAAATCCCACGTAACTTCCCACTCACAGCAGCCCCTCTCCCAGCTTGGCAGGTGGAAAAGGGCTGGGATTTCTTTCCAGTAATGAGGGTTGTGAGGGCTCCCATGGAAACGCTGCAGATGAAGGGATGGGGGCTTTGTCCTCCCTCCCTCTCCCTGCCCTTCCCCGACCCCCTTGGCAGCTCAGTGGCACTGCCAGCAGCAGGGATGCTCCGGGCTGTGGGGATGGGTGGGGTGAGACGTTTCCCTCTGGAAGTGTTTCATTTTGACATTTCCCAAAGAAAATTTCCTGACTCCTTGTCACAGACTGGCATTTTGCTTTGAAAGCCAAAATCTCCAACCTGTGATAAAACCCCAGCAAATGGGAGTCAAAACATTTTCCCTGCCTTGACACCCTTTGCTCCTGCTGCTGCTGCTGCACCCCCAAATTCCCCTTTTCCTCCCCTCTCCCCATGGATTTGGATCCCAGGATGATGCTGGGCTGGGGCAGATCCCCAACAATTGAACTTGCTTATCCTTATGGATCCCTTTTCACTGGAGCTGTTCCATGATGCCATTTGCAATCTCATGGCACGCTCAGGACACAGCAAGGCCAGAGCCAGCCTGGCAGCATGGAAAACAGAGGGGAAAGTCAATTTACCCCTTAAATATGGGAATAATTCCATTAGTGTGACTGTGCCAGCAGCTCTGATGGAGCATGGGAGTGGCAGGGATTAGTGGCACTGGGCATCCCTGGTGTGGCAGGGGTGGCACATCCCTCCACACCATGCTGGTGCCACACAGGGTGAGCAGAAGGAAAGGTGAGGATAATTCCCATCTCTCCTGCACTGCCCAGACCCCAGCCCAGTGTGGGAACACACCAGAGGGGCTGAAATTGGGACAGGAGGATGAATGTCACAGGGGTGGCATGGTGGCAGCATGGGAGGGACATGGTGACAGTGGCTGACAGGGACTGCAGCCTGGTGAGACCCAAATGAGGTTCAGGGAACTTTTGCAGAGGAAAATGTAAATTTTGAGGAATGTAGGAGTTTTCCTTTAGCCCAGTGGCTGCTGCAATGGGAGCAACACCAGCAATGAGTAGCGACAGAGCACAGCCCCTGCAAGGGGATTTATTCCATCTGGAGGGAAGGCCTCCAGGGGCTGAATCCTGAAGGGGTTCAGGCTATCACATCAGCCCCTTGTCCCACCAGGGCTGGCTGGGGACCCTCAGCTGCTGCTGGGGACGGCTGGACCTGCTCGTCGGTCCCACAGCTCCTTCCGCCACTGAAGCCATTAAAAATCTAACAAATGTGCTAAATTAAATAGTGCTTTTGCACATATTAAACAAGGCTCTGTGCAGCCAGAGCCCTGTGATGGATGTGCCTGTGCTGCAGCCTCGGAGGCTTTGAGGGCTGTGTGGAGGACGTACACTCTCGTTTTGGGGCCAAGTACCCCCAGTTTGGGGCTCAGTATCCCATCCTGCCCCATTCCCAGCTCGGAGATGGGTGCAGAGCCCTGAACTGGTGCTGGGGTGCCCCTGGAGGGTTCTTGAGGGGTTCCCTCAGGTCCAGGGGCTCCTGGAGCAGAGGGCCTGGGACTTGTGACAAGGTGGAGAGCAAAGTGATTTGCTGCAGATTCTGGGGAGCTGAGGTGTCCCAGGAGAGCCCCTGAGGGATTCCATGAGCTCCAGGGACTCTGTTCCCTAGTGCAGGGCTCCGGGGCCTTCTGGCAGTGTGGGGAGCAGGGCACTCTGCCAGAGGTTTTGGGGTGCTGGAGTCACCCAGGAGAGCTCTTGAGGGGTTCTCCCTGGTCTGGGGGCTCTGTTCCATGGCTGGGGTCTTGTAGCACATGGGGAGAAGAGGGCTTTGCCATGGGTTTTGGGGTGCTGGGGCAGCCCAGGAGAACTCCTGTGAGGTTCCCCCAGATCCAGGGGCTTTGGTCACCAGTGCAGAGTGTTAGGGGCTCTTGGCATGTGGGAAGCAGAGCTCTTTGCTGTGGGTTTTGGGGTTCCAGGGTGTTCACCCACCCCGAGGCAGCCGTGCCCACCTGGCCCTCACGGGGACCGCGGTTCCCGGGGTGCCCAGCAGAGCCGAGAGCACTCCACATTAATAATTCACAGCTTCTAAGTGTTGTCAGTCGGTCGGGGGGTTGCAATTACCACCGAGCCCCGGGCTGGAGGCATCACCTCGCTCTGCTGCGCCGGTGGAGCCCCCGAGTCACCCCGGCTCACGGAGCGGGGCCAGGAGCACACACACCCTCCTCTGCGGGGACCCGGGCTTAATTAATCTTCTGTCGAGCAGAGAAGTGGGAATGGTCCCGAAGGAAGCAGGGGAGATGATTGTGCTGGAGTGAGACAAAAGAGAACAGTTAGACTGTGACAGCTGATATTAAAATGACTACAACTCACTTCACCCCCCAGTCAATGCATTATATTCCTTATAAATAATGGGATACTCCAGGTTAACTGTCTGTTGCTGCATTCCAATTGTTGATATTTAATTAGCTTTAAAATTAAAGCGTTCTTTTATTGGCCTGTCGTTAGAACTGCCTTATTTCTAATTGATTGATATTAAAGTGCCTCCCCGCCATCTCGGCTCCCGGGGGCGAGGGGCTGGGGCAGGTTTGGTGACACTGTGTGACACCGGGAGGTGTCACAGGAGCAGAGCCCTGGGGGGCATCCACAGGGTGCCAGGGTCTGTGCTGGTCCTGGTCCCCAGGGAGGGTGAGGGGATGCTGTTCCCCCAGCCCCTTCCCCGCTGCACCCGCAGGGTTCTGGAGATATTCCAGTGCTGGATCCTGGCTCTGCAGATCCCAGTCCTTGCTGGGGTCACCCCAAATTAATGAGTATCCCTTTGTCCTGGCTGTTGGTGTAAATGCATCCTGAAGGCAGGCAGCGGGCTCAGGATCCTCCATACCTCACCTTCATCTCCTTCATTGAAAATCACCCCAAAAAGTTAATCCTGGAGCGATCCGAGGAGGAATCAGAGCTGGAGCCTGTGCCGCCGGGGCACCGCAGAGCCCATGTGCCTGAGCAGGAGCTGCTCCCCACATCTCAATAATGGGAGGAATTATGACCCCTCTGATTACCCTGAGATGAAATTTCAGAGCCCGAGGTGGGCAACAGGCGCTGTTACAAAAACCTACCAGTTTGCTCCGAGCTTAAGCGGCTCTTTAAAACCCTGATGCATAATTTAACTGGAGCAATTTAAAGCAGGGATGTGGGAAACCCTCATCCCCACACTGCGGGGGGGTGTTCGCTGCTCCCCAGCATCCCAAGTCTCTCTGGAGCAAGGACCTGCCTGTTGCTCCAGCACATCCATCACGGCAGCGGGAGGTGAGGTTTTTTGGCAGGGCCATGCTCCAAACCAAAGGAAAAACCAGCGGAATATCGACTGCGGGTGCCACCGGTCCCTCTCCCGCCTCACCCTGGCGCGGGGACTGCGGGATGCGGAATTTCGCGGTGCCTCTTTCATGTCAGAGCATCACCAAAGCGCTTGGGAGAGTTAATAATAGAATAGCAGCGGATTAAACAATGAATAATGGAGGAGGGTAATAGAAAGAATAAATAATATATTTACAGACTTGCAGTCCTGCTCCCCGGGATGGGGCTGCCAGGTCCCCGTGGCACAGCCGGTGGCACGTTGCGGCTCAGTGCTGTTTGGGAAAGCAAAACTTTGCCAGAGGGTGCCAGTCCTCACGCTGGATGACACGGGGGCATGACTGGGCAGCAGCTCCCAAAATGATGCTCCTGAGCGGGGCTTGCAGACAGAAATCCTCTTGCTGAGCCCTCTTTTCATGCTCCCTGGCTCCTGAAGAACTCGATCTTGCTTGACTGTAATCCCAAAACGCTTTAATGGGGGTTTGTTTTCAAAGCAATACACGGAACGACAAGGACGGCTGCTCCTCGCCCTGGATGGCTGGCACGGGCTCAGCGCAGGGCGACAGCAGGGTGGCACGGGGGTCCCCTCGCCCACCCCGTGCCTGGCAGGGGGCTGATGGCAGCGTGGGGCAGGTGGGAGGGTGGTGATTACCGGGACCCCTCCCCGGCACGCTCCGCTCGCTCCCCATCTGCTCCGGAGCGCCGGCCACCAGCTGCTGCGGGAGCGGCCGGGGCTGGAGCCGCTGTGCGGGTTGTGGCTCCCGCTGCGGCCCGGGAACGGTGCGGGGGCACCTAATGAGCATCCCGGGCTGGGCCGGGGGGCTGGCGCTGCTGGGGTCCCCCCCGAGCATCCCGGGGCGCAGGGTCACGGTCCCCGCGCAGGTGGCAGGCGGCAGCGGGGACGGTGGTGATGGATGGGGCTCGGCCGGTGGCCGCGCCGGTGACACCGACGGCTCCGGCTGATTTATGGCTCGCTGCGATGGGTCTGCAGGTTGGGAGGCTGGACGGGAGCCAGAGGGACGGAGAGATTTCCCGGGTGTGAGTGATTGGGAGCGGCTGCGACCCCGGGGGGAACCACACACGCGCTTCACAGGGCACCCCAAAATATCAGGGTGTGTCTCAGGCAGGAGTTTCTGGAGCCCAGGGCTGAAACCACTCTGAGTCCTTGGGGTCTGGCAAAGGGCTTTGCCCCCAAAAATATGGCTCTGATTCCGCCGGGGTGGGCTCTGCCTGCCCTGAGCAGACCCCTGTCCGTGCGGCCCCACGTGTCCTTCGCTTGCACAGCACCGGCGCTGCTCGTGTCATTAATTCACCTGTCACAGGGCGACTTGGAGGCGAGATAATATTGATGTAGCCATTAGAGCGCGGGGAGAACAAGGCACAGCGCCCGTGACACCCGGCCCGGGATCATCCCTCCCTCTTCCTGCCTTTCCTCCGGACACAGGCAGGTGTCACCTCTGTCACCCCCCCAGGACCGGTGTCCCCATCTTCCACCCCCATCCCACCTTTGACACCAGGTCCTCGTACCTGGGAGAGGAGGCAAAAACACTGTGAGCCCTTAAAATAACACCCAACTGTTTAAGGATGTGAAATCCGTACTAAATCTCAGGGAAAAGGAGCAATTATCCTGTCAGAGAAGGTGATATAATTTTGGAGAGCTGGTTCCGCAGCTGTAATTTTTTCCCAACCGTTTCTCCCCCGGAGGGATTTAGTGGCCAATTATCCGTCAGGGAGCGGGAAGGTGCTCGCTGCCAGCTTCGGGTGCCGTGTGCTGTGTGCCATGTGCCATGTGCCATGTGTTGTTTGCCATGTGCTGTGTCCCGTGTGCCGTGTGCCACGTGTCATGTGCCGTGTGCCATGTCCAAAGTGTTGTTTCCCATATGCCATGTCCTGTGTGCCATGTGCTGGCCTGGAGAGGCAGCCCAGTGACAGGATGCAGGGTGCTGGCACCGGTGTGGGTGCTGGTACTGGTGTGAATGTTGACACTGGCACTGGTCCTGGCTCTGGCTGGGCACTGGCACTGGTGCAGGTGCTGGCACTGGCACTGCTGAGCACTGCCAAGGGTCAGGAGGAGAAGAGTGAACTCTTCCACCCATCGGGCTGCTGGGGAACATAATTAAGTGCGAACTTGTCATTTTTTTAATGAAGTGCCGGAGCTGGAGTTTATAATTGCTAATGAGCGCGAATAATAATTAGCTGGGTTTTAATGAGGGAGATGATCACTGGAAGGGAGAGAGCGAGTGGTCCTGCTTTGGCCTCGTTTCCCTGCCATGGTTCTGTGGTGTGTCCAGCTGGGCCACGCTGTCCCCAGCAGTGGCACTGGCCCTGTCACCTCTGCGCCATCCCTTGGCAGGGTCACGATGCCAGGCTGAAGGTCATAATTCCTGCCCAGGCACTGCTGGGAGTGTCTTTGGATGCTGAGGACGTCTCTGCACAGTCACCTTTTGCATCGCTTGGGAGCACAGTGGCCCTGGGGATCCCAGGACAAGCCCCTGCGCTCCAGGGTGTCCCTACAGCCCTGGCACATGTCCCGACACTCCACTGGAGGGTGCCATGGGGAGATGTCACCACTGTGGCACACATGGCTTTTTGGGCAGCTGGGGACGGACCAGGGCAACCCGTGGCCTTCAGAGGGTCACTCTGGGCTGAGGTCTGGGAGCACCTGTGTACAAGGGGGACATGGACCACCCAACCTGTCCCCTGCCTGGGCACACCTGGGTGCTGTGTGATTCCGAACTCCTGCCCTGCTGTGGGTGCAGGTGCTCCTGGGTGTTGGTGATCCAAGCTCATTCCATCCTGAGGGAGCATGTCCTGTATGGGATCAGAGGGCAAAAATCAGCCAGCTAATTAGGTAATTGCAGGTGATTATTTTTAATGAGAGAAAGGGAGAGGTGTGGATGGAGAGGCTTCCAGGCTCAAGGAGATGCTGAATTGGCTATCCCAGCTGTGGAGTCCGGGATCGCAGAGCCTCCGGCTGCCTTGGCTCCTGCTGAGCACCTGATCCTCACTCTGGAAACACCTCTCTAATTGCAGCAGAAACCTTGAGAGCCACCGGTGATTGCATCCAAGGGTTTATAAAACAGGAAGCAAATTCGGGGGAGAGCTGCGGTATTGCTTCAAAGAAAACTAAAAAAAATAAAAGAGAAAAAGAGCAGAGATGGGAAAAGGTAAAGTCAGCCCGGCAGCTCCATGCTCCGTGTTTTTGTGGAGATAAATAATTGAACCATGCTGAGGGACCTTCAGCTTTCTGAAAGCGACCCCCAGCATGGAGCTGCATGATGCCAATGGCATTACTTCCTCTGGATGCTGCCGGATCTCCAGGTGAAGCAGTTGGGATGTGCCCTGGGATGGATTTGCTTTTTGGTGATGCAGCACATCCCTCCCTATGCCCTGACTGGTACTGGCAGTGCCGGCGTGCCACTGCTCAGCCCCACCAGCTGCCACCCCATCCCAGTAAATCGTGTCACCACCCCATGGATGTCACCCCCTGATCCACCTTATGGAGCAGAAGGCGCGGGAGGAACCCGCCCCCCTCCAGACAGGCCCATTAACCCAGCGCACGCTGTTATTTCTCTAAGGTGTAATTAAATTTAATTGTCAATTACGGAGCGACAATGTGGAATTGGCACAACCCCCTGCCCGCCCCTTGCTCCCCCCTGAGCTGCAAGTGGGTCCCAGCGCCGGGACCCCCTCGTGTCCCCAATCCCTGATCCCCCAAGAACCAGGAGGCTGCGGCTCTTCACGCTGCTCTGCTTCTTGCTTCCTCACAAGAGCTGAAATCTGACCTTTTTTAATATACAGGGCTGCGATTCCAGAGCCGGGAGCAGCTCTGGGAGGGAAAGGTGGGAGAATGAGATGGAAGAGGGGGGAGCATCAGAGGCTCCCAGCGGGGTCGGGTGGGCAGCGCTGTGGTCCCCAGCAAGGGCTGGGGTGAGCGGGTGGCAGCGATGCTCAGGGAGCATTGGTGGAATGCAGGAGCCTGTCCAGGTGTCAGTGGGAGGAAGGACGGGAGACAGAGATGGAAAACTGCCTGTCTGAGAATCAATGGAAGTGTCACGCGCTGGGAGCGGGGCTGGGCAAGGCGAGTGTGCCTGGAAATTACAGCCGTGTGCGGCGCCGCCGCCGAGGCCTCGATAATTGCGCTTTTCTTCTCTTCCTTTCTTTCCCTTTCTCCCGCTGCGCTGCAATAATTGGGAGCTGTCGCCCGACTCATCCGCTCGGCTCCGGGCGGCAGCGCTGCAATTAGCCAGCGGCTCTGTAATGAGGCCTTTAACAGCCGCACGCTCGGCACCCGCTGCAGTGCCTCAGCCCCACCCCTGTTCCTGTTCAGTCACTGTTCCCATCCCCATCCCCATCCCATTCACATTCCATTCCATTCCCATCCCATCACCTGCCCCATCCCGTCTCTATCTCCATCCTATACCTGTTCCCATCCCAATCCCATCTTCATCCCTAACCCATTCCCATCCCCATCCCATTCCATCCCCATCTCATTTCATTCCCATCTCCATCCCCAACCTGCTCCTCATCCCATTCCATTCCATCCCCATTCCCATTCCCATCCCCTTCCCCATCCCATTCCCATCCCATCCCCATTCCAGGAGATGGTGCACCAGCTGGAGTGGATCCCAGCACCGGGCCCTGGCCAGCCCTGTGCTGCTGAGGCCGTGGGTGCCATGACCTACTTTCCTGAGCAAAACCCTCTCCGCCAGCATTCCGGAGTCAGCTCCCGCCTGGGAGCCCCGCGTGGGGCCATGGCTCCCAGGGAGCTTCCTAACAAATGCTCATAATAACATAATTATGGGAGAAATAATAAATGTGTCAGTCCTGCAGGCAGGAATTTCCCAGGAGCGGGGAGCTGTGCCGCTGTGGCTGCAGGTGCTCACCGTGCATGGAATTAACTGAGAAAAACCCTCCTCAGCCCTGAGTCTGTGCATTATTGATGAACCTCTTGAGGCAGTGGTGACCTATGGGCTCTCCTGCATCTCTTTTCCCTTGGATTTCTCCCTCGAAGCTGCCATGGGTTGGTGGGATCTGTGGCTGGCTGTGGCATGGTGGGAGAAGAGATGCTGAGATGGTTGTGGTGAGAGTGGGGTGGGTGATGCAGCCAACGCACCTCTGCAGGGCCCATATGAGATACACAGGGATACACAGTGTGTGGGGTTGCATGGGAATGGGCTGGGATAGGATGGGATGGGATGGGATGATGGAAAGGGATGGATGGGGATGGCATGAGATGGAGGTGGGATGGGACAGGAATGGGAAGACATGGGTTGTGATGAGATGTGGTTGGATGGGATGGGTTGGATAGGCTGGGCTGGGATGGTGTTTACAGCATGGCACCCTCCCTCCCCTCCATCCCATAAGATACCAGCCCCGGGTCACACGACAGCCCCACAGCCCCGGTGAGCTCTGGCACAGACGGGCACCAGCTCTGTCTCTCCTTCCACAGGCTGCCAACTGCTTGAGGGCCAGGAAGAGCAGCTGGACACCACTTTATAAATCATCCTCTCCTGTTCTAGATGGAGTTTACCCTTCCTGGCTTCTGCCCAGGGATTTATTATTGGTTCTATTTCCTGCAGCACTAACTCACTGTACTCCCCGGGGGGGTCTGCTCTGCACCCTGAAGGGGGGCCCTGGCACCTTGGCAGGCATTGGACACCTCCTCACCCCCATGCCAAGGTACCCATGGGCAAGGGGGCCCACAGACAGCAGTGTCTTTTCCATGATGCAGTGCCAAGGAACAGAGAGATCTCCTGCCTGCATCACTGATGGGACCAGGACAGGGGTGAGGACCGGGACAGGGATGGCTTTGTCTATGAAACCCTGTCCCCAAGGTCCTTGGCTTGGCTGCACTCCCATACAGACCCGACAGCCAAGGGATTTTCACTCCCCAAAGGATTTTCTTAATTAGGAGACTTCACAACCTGCTATCACACCCACTCAGCTCCTCTTCAAAGGCTCTACCCACCCTCCCCCAGTGCAGCGCCGTGGAGACACCACGGTGTCACTGGCACTGTGGTGAGGAGGGGACATGGACCCTCTCCCCAGCCCCTCTGTGGGGATCTGGCCCCCTGGGACTCAGCTGGGATGGAGAGGACAAAGCTGCTCCTGCCCCAGAGTTTGTTTCCCTAAGGAGGTCGCTGCTGAGGTCATTAGGAACTTTGGGCTGGGTTTATGATCCTCCTGAGAAGGGGATGAGCTGCTGCCTTCCATCCCCCTGTTCCATCCCTCCCGTCCCAAGTGGGGACGTTCCTGCACAGTGACCTCATGCCAACATCCTCTCTGGCACCTCCAGATGGGTTTGGTTTGATCCTGGCACTGCCCATGGGGTCAGGAGTGGACATATTGACCATACCTGTGCCATACCTGTCCCATACCTGCTGCTCCTGTGCAGTACCCACCATACCTGCACCATTACCCACTATGCCAGTGCCATACTCGTGCCATACCCGTCATCCTGGTGCTGTACCCGTGCCAAAGCTGCCGTACCCACTCCATACCTGTGCCATACCCAGTGCACCTGTGCTGTATGTGCCATACCTGCTGTACCTGCTCTCCTGCAGCAGCCTCATGTAGGCGTGGGCGTGTTCCCCGCAGTGAGGAATTGATCCCCGCTGTTCCGTTTATGAGATGGCGTAATCCCACAGAACTGTCTCCATAATATCCCAAACTAAATCATTCATTCTTGCCAAAAATCCAATAAAGAGCTCAGGCCTCCTCCATAGGCAGATAAAGCTCAGATTAACAGGGCTGCCGAGATCAAAAAAAAAGAAAAAAGAAAGAAAAAGGAGGAAACGCTGGGAAAATGAGCACGGGATGGAGAGGAGACTCCTGCCACCTTCTCCTTTCCCAAGGCTGCTGCAGCTCAGGGTTTTATTACAAAAAGCCACCTAAGTATTACAGGCTAATCCCTAAATCCCAGCCTAGTAAAATATGGAATGGATTTTGTAAATTGTGCCCTTTACAAAGCTGATTGAACTTTTTTTTTCCCTTTTCTTCTCCTTCCCCCTCCTCTCTCAGGGGATCTTTTATCTCCTTGGGGACCATGATGCCTTTTGGTGTCCATGTTCTGGCCCTGCTCCTTCTCTAGCCAAACCCACCTGGTCCCAGTTTGGAGCTGTTTGATGGTGGGAACAACGTGGTGGTGAGCCTGGATTATGGTGGGGATGATCCACTGGGATGGGATAGGATGGGGAACTGGATGGGATGGGGGTGGAGACGGGGATGGGGAGGGAATAGGATGTGGAAGGACATGCCATAAAGGACAGGGAAGGGAAAAGGGAAGGGGATTGGGATAAGAAAGGGAATGGGGAAGAGGACTGGAAAGGGAATGAGGATGGGGAAGGGTAAAGGGGTGGGATGTGGATGCACTCCAATGGCCCTGTGGCCAGAGCTGGTCATCTGTGTCATGAATTGCTCCTTTCCCCATTCCATCCTCACTGCCTGCTGGCTGCACAGGGGTGGGAATGTGGCTGTGAACACCAAGCCCTGTGAGAAACCCCCTTCTCCTCACCTTGGCCTGATTTTAGGGCTTTCTGCCTTCCCCGGAGTTGCCTGATGTGTTTTGGAGCTGGTGGAGGACACAGAGGTCTGGGTCACCTTGGGGGTGGGTGTCACTCGGGCAGGGGCACCCACATTCCCCTTGTTGTGTCAGGACCACCCTGAGCCAGCGGGGCTGGAGCCAGGATCTGGGGGAGGCTGCTGGGGGTCAGACAGGGACTGTGTTGTCCTTGGCTCTTCCTTGAAGGCTGTGGAGGGACTTGGCCACTCGGCCGGGCTATAAATCTGCGTGTCAGCTGTGGTGGGTCAGTCTGTCACCTCTGCCTGGCCGGGGACTGCAGAGTGTCACCAGCCTGCACGGCGCCTGTCCGAGCACCCTCAGGCTTTTCAGGATGCTGGGATGGTCCGTGGGGTTGGAAAAGGCTGTGGAACTGGGATTTCACACAGCCATCCCTCCGGGATGAGCAGCACAGCCCAACGTCAAGGACCCTGTTTGTGCAGAGGAGGGGGATAAGCTTGGGCATGGCTTTCCTTCCTCCAACATATTTCCTGGTTGGTTTTTTTTTTTTTATATTAAAGCAAGATGTTGCTGGCAAAATGTTCTCCCTTCCCTGTTTTTCCATCAAATTATTTTGCAGAGGAACATCTGGCAGCAGCTCACGAACGGGCTATTCCCGCCTGTCGCGGCGGCGATGCCGATTCCCAGCAGGGGCTGGGGGCAGCTGGAAAATGCCACCTGCCACCACAGTGCCTGTCATCCTGTGCTGCTGGGCAACACAGGGGACAGCAAGGACGGGGACCCAGCAGCATCATGCCTGGTGTAGCAAACCAGGAACTGGGGAGAGGAGAAACATCTGCCACGTCTTTCATTTGACTTAATTCCACCCCGAGCTGCTGTTTCCTTTGGTTTGAGGGTAACGCTGAGGCTGACGGAGACCTGGGATCAGATCCCAGCTCTGAGCTGGGCTCCAGCCCTCAGCAGCTGGAGCCAAGTCCGGATCCCTGCGTGGGCTCAGATCCTGAGCAGCAGTGGCGTTTGGGGGGCTGATGTGCATCAAAGCCCCCCAGCCTGCCCCAGGCTGAGCTCTTGCTGGTTCTTGCTGCAGAGCAGCAGTGGCAGGGCCATGCCTCATTTTCCCCAACCCCAAACAGCACAACCTGGAGCCATTCAGCCCTTCCTTCCCTCCTACAACCCATGCTGGCGATGCAACACAGGCGCTACTGCTTGGAGCCGGTGCTGGAGGATGTTAGGTGGTAACCATGGCAACGGCCAGGTTTCTCTTTCCTTGCCCTTGCCAGTCACCTTGAGATGCCACCACGTCCTGGTCACCACTTGGACACCTCGTGTCCCTTCTTGCAGCTCACCCATCAGTCCCTGAGCTGCCCCGGTGCACTTGGCAGAAGGATGTCGTGCTGGGGATCCCCACCGTGGCCCAAGGGCTGGATCCAGGTGTGCAGCACCACCCAGGGATCCCCTCACCACGGGGATGGGTGGAGGAGGGACCCCTCCATGGCTGCACCGCCGTGTCCCCAGTGCTGGCAGGGTCCCCTCCCTACAGCCCCAGTGGAAGGAGCCCAGTGAGGCTCTCAAGCAACATCTGCAAGCGCTTATCCCCACAGCCGGTCTGGCCCTTCCCGAAATAGCTCTCCGGGATGGCCGCCCATGCCAGCACTGATGTAATTTGCTTTTATTTCCCTCCCGTCTGCTCCTTCCCCGCCGGAGCCACGATTCATGTCAGCCGCGCTCCGCGCCGGGGGCTCTGCTGCCGCAAGCCCGGCCCGTGCCGGAGGATGCTCCCTGTGCCACGGAGGGGCTGGGAGGGATCCTGGGGCTCTCGAGGGTGCAATGCCACCGGAGGCTCCTCAGGCCCCTCACCGTGGCTGGGATGAGCCCTTATTCGTCTAGCAATGTGGGTGAAATTGGGGAAACCCAGGCTGTCGGCTGCCCCAGTGGGGCCAGTGCAAGTGGGGAGAGGGTGAGGGATGGCAGCCCCCAAGGGGAATCCTGGTGTCCACACAGCTCCAGTGGTGCCTCCACCTCTCCAGGAGCCCTACGGAGAGGGGTTGCCCTGGCACATGTCTCTGGGACTTCAGGGCTTGCCAGCAGGGTATCCCTGGGGTTGGCACCCATGGCCGTGGGCAGCCCCCCAGGGCTGGAGATGCCTTTGCTCCGCAGGCTCCCTGCCCCTCTCCATGCACGGGGGGGTTAACTTGGCCACCTTCATGGAAGCAGAGACAGCCCCGGCACTGAGCCAGTGCGGGAACCAGCCAGCTGGCTGCTGCCCCTCTCCTGGCTCCGGCACTTGCCTGGCTCTGGCTCCAGCACATGCCTCGGGAGCAACGTGTCCGTGCAGCTCCCGCCAGCGCAGCCACCCGGGACGCGGCTCCATCCCTCCCGTCACCTCCCCACCAGCACCACGGGGTCCCACCATGGAGTCCAGGATCTGAAGGCATCCTGGGCAAAAGCCTGTGCAGAAAATACTGAGCCCTCCATGTCCCCTCAGTGCCTTCAGGGGATGTGCAATGTCCCTGTCCCCTCCACCACCCTGGCTGGGCACACGCCGCCCATGCCCACTGCCACTGTGCCACTCTGAGGCTGCGTCCCCCCATCCTCCTCCCCTGCAGGAACACATGGCACCACGTCCTCAAATAATTGCTTCATTACGGGCTAATTACTGCAATTAGCTGAGCAGAGCTCCAGTGAGCACCCGCTGGCCTGCTCATGGGGACTCATGTCCCTCCAGCCCCCCAGCCCCCAGAGCTGGCACCGGACACAGCATGGATGGACCTGAGGATGCTCCACCTGGATCAGGGGGTTTCATTTTGGCACCCTGAGGTTGCTCAGTCCCTTGAGGACTCTGATAGGAGCACAGGGATGGGTGTGTGTGTTTGTTGGCCCCCCAGAGCTGCCTTGGCCATCCCCACCCCTGGGGAGGCACCAACAGTTAGCCACAGGATGGGCACATGCCAATGTCCCATGGCAATGTGTGGTGCTGGTCCCCCATCTCCACAGTGGGGTTGGTGACATCCAGCACCAAGGGATTGCTGTCTTTTGATGACCTTTAATGGCTTTTCTCCTCTCCCTGGATCCTGGCACTGGCACAGGAGCCCCCAACAGCTCTGGGGCTCTGCAGAGTGGGAGCAGGGCTGGGAGGGTACTGGCAGCTCCTGCTGCTCATCCATGTTTTACCTTTAAATCCTCCCCAGACCTTCTCCTGTACACACAAGAGATGAAACAGAGGCAGCTCCAGCTCTGGATACTCCAGGCATGCTGGGGTGTCTCCCCTCTTGCACTGCTGAGCACTGGAAGCTGGACTGGCCTCGTGGACTGAGCAGTGGCCACAGTGATGGATGGACATCTCCACCTTCAGCTGTTGGGTGGGCCTTGCAAAGCTCTTTTGCCTAGCAGGAAGGGGAGCCCAGCCTGGGCAGAGACAGGACAGGTCCTGCAGAGCTGGAGGGGGGTCACACACTGCAGATCAGCTGCTGCTGAACACTCTCATCTGCTGTCACACACTGTCACAATGGAGCGTGTAACTGGGACACACTGCAGCGCTGTGGTGGCTCATGTCCCTCCAGTTCAGCTGGAGGCTGCTGCACTGGTGGGGACTGCAGGATGCTGTCCCATACTGGGCTTATTCCTGTGCTTTGCCACAGGCTGCTCCATGCAGGAATCACTGACGGTGACACGAGCCAGGGGTGCACTGCAGAACGGGGGTCCCCCATGCTGCCACCACCTGAAGCTGCTGCAGGAGAAGGGCTGCAATGGGCACAGTGTCCTCATCTCTGCCCCAAAATGGGGAAGATGCGCTGAGCAGGGTGGTGAAGGATGCACACCTCGTGTCCTCCACTGTCACCTTGGTGTTGTCCCTGTCCCAGACCCACCGTGAGATCCAGGAGTGCTGGGACAGCGTGTCCCGTGCCAGTGGCTGTGCTCAGCTCCGCTGTCATTGTCACGGCTGCGCTTATGAATAAATGAAGTGCGAGCAAAGCGTCTGCCTAATGGCACGGTGACAAATGCGTACCAAAACCAGAGGGAAAAGGGAACGATTTGAGGAATTCAATTATTTAACAACAGCTTGTTACTGGTATTGCACTGGGGAGCCCCTGCCAGCACAGACCCTGGCCCTGGTGGAGGGTGGCGGGGCTGTCCTGGGGTGCTGTGGGGGGTGTTGGGGGCTGCAGCTCGTGGGGACAGGGACACACAGGGTGGGGTCTGCATGAAGTGGTGGCCGGGCGAGGGCACTGGGAGGGATTCATTCACACCTCAGCTGGGCTGGCAGTGCCCGCTCGGGAGGTGCAAATGGACTCAACCCCCCTTGTGCTTGGCCCAGTTGCTGGGGCTGGATGTGGCACAGGGCCTCATCCTGCTTGGCCCTGCACCTCGTGGATCCAGCCCTGGTGATGCCACAGTTTGATGTCACACAAGTCAGAAACAGCCCTCATGGATGGAGACTGGCATATAAAATGGATTTTAATCCGTCCCACTGTCCCTGGTGCCTAGGGATGGGTGTCCCCATGGCCTGGCCATAGTCACATCTGCGTAGAACAGGAGACAAGGGGCACCAGCTGCCCGTCCTCACTGCCCCTGCTGGATTCTCCTCCATGGGCAGCAGCAAGCTGGGGGCTCAGAGGGGTCTATTTCTCCCTTTTGGGGTCACAGGAAGCTCCAGCTCCACCCTGCACTGCAGCTAGCACTCCCTCCCCGGGGCTGTGGGGCCGTGTCCGTGGGTGCCAGCAGCCGAGGCCAGCATGGATCAGCGCCCATCTCCCTCCCCATGCAGCTGGCGGTGACAGATCCTGGCAGGGGACAGGAGCGTGTGGATGTGGGCAGGCTCTGGCAGGGGCCGTGGGCTCGGCAGGCAGCTCCCCATGCACGCCCCACTGCCCGTGCTCTGCCTGGGGACCGTGCGCTCTGAGCTCCATATGCTGGAGGGGATGAGCTTTATCCTCCTCCAGCCTCCTTTGGCTGCAGCCCAGGCTCGGCAGGGACTGCAGTCGAGATTCTGGGAACTGGCACAGTATCCCTTCATCTCTCCTTCCCCTGCAGCTCCATGGGGCAGGAGCAGACCTGGCTGAGCCCTGGTGGGACGCCGGCATCCTCCGCTTGATCGCTTAATCACAAAATCCAACATGAGAGTGGCTCGGGGTGCTGAGCATCATCCCCTGCTGAATGTGGGTAGGGCGGTGCATCCCTCCCCAGCTGCTCCTTGGTGACAGCCACCGGCCATCCCAGTGCCCAGGGGACACTGCTGTGAGTGTTTAGGGCCCTTGTGCCAAAGCAGCTGGCACCCCCATGGCTGCAGAGCTCCCAGCGCTGCCGCCCCAGCCCTGCCAGCAGCCTGGACGATCTCAGGAATTCTCAGCCCTGACGGCAGCCAGCAGGAAGCTGCTCTTTGCCAGGGAGGCAGAGCCTGGCAGTGGGATGCTGTGCCACAGCCGGTGCCAAGCCGGGGAGCTGTGACAGTGAACAAGCCCCAGCTCATCCATGGGGTGCGTTCAGCAGGAAGAGCCACGGGTTTGGATGCCGACGTTTGCTGAGCACAAACCTGGTGCTGCCTGCCGGATTAGTGCCGGGGTGTGGGTGTCTGGTCACCCTCTCTGCCAGTCCAAAGCACCCCATGGATCAGGTGCCAGCTCAGAGCCACTCAGTCCCAGCCCTCCCTCCGTGGGGTCCCTGTGGAGCCACAGCCAGCGGGTGGCTGTTTGGAGAGGAGAAAAATCACAGCATCAATCCCGGCGGTAGCAGGAGCAGGAGCAGGGTGGTGATTTAGGTGACTGGTCACCGCAGTAACTGATGATGAGCTGCGAGCCGAGGAGAGAGAAATCAGGCGGTGACACCGGCTGGCATCTGCTCACACGGCCTCATCTGCACAGGGAGCCGGGAGCCGGCGAGGGGATAAATCCCCCCCGGCACATTCCTGCACTCCGATGAGATGCGTTTGGAAGTGAGGCAGCGGCTTGGGTGAGAGTTACTGGGCGAGGAACATTTGTGCTGGCTGGTGTGGGACCCCAAGGATGATGGGACTCTGGTGTGGGACATCAGGATGGTGGGACTCCAGTGTGGAACCCCAGGGATGACAGGATTCCACCATGGGATCCCGGGGATGCTGGACCTCCATCATGGGACTGAGGGATGGCAGGTCTCCATCATTCAACCCAGCAATGCCAGGTCTCCAGCATGGGATCCCAGAGGTGTCTTGCACCACGCAGTCCCTCCTCTCCCTCCCAGCCCTTTCGTCTCCTTTCACTCTCATTTACAAACAGCCCGAGACAAGGAAGGAGGAGGAAGAGGAGGCACCGGAGCCGGGTGTTTCATTCCTGCACACCTCTTCCCTGCATGCCAGATGGGCAGAGGGAAATCACCCATAATTCTTTATCTGGAAGTGATATAATGTGGCAGAGTCACCTTCTCCTGGTGATTCCAGCTCCAGGGTGGGGGGCTGGGAACGGGGGGGCTTTAGATAGAGACCATCTCCACACCCAGACCCCCCATCCCCAGCCCCCCACCTCAGAAATGGGATCACAACCAGTGATTCTCCTCCATCCCCTCTCTCCAAGCCACCCTTCATCCCCATGCCCTGATGCTCACGTCCCTGAGCCCGACAAATGATTTACACAGAAATGATGTACGACCCGCTTGCTCATCTAAGTTTTCCTTTAAATGAGTTTTTTTTTTTGAAACAACCTCACAAATCGATCCCCTGTCACCCATCCCCTGCTCCTGCCATGGGCAGAGGCAGGGAAATGGATCCCTGGGTCCTTGGGAGAAGCGGGGGCTCTTCCATGTGTGTGTCCAGAGCCCCTCCGTGCACGTGTGTGGGGGTTTGTGGTACACGTGGCTGCACATCAGTATTTCGGAGTGTGTACCCTGGCTCTGGCTGTATATCTGGGTGTGCATGGCTTTATGACAACCGAAATGGAAAAGACAATTGGATGTCAAAACCTATCCAAGGAACCCATTTATACCCACCGACTTTTATGGGATTCCCACTGATTGATTCAAGCACCATAAAACTTCCCGCAGCAGCTCCCACCCCTCACAGCCTCTGTTCTACAGGAATGTGGTTGATTCCTTTGCCTGTATCCAACATTCCAGGATGTGCATCTTTTTCCCAGCTCCTTGTTGGAGCCCTTCCAGGTCAGGGATGCAGCTGCTGTGCCATCCATCATGTTGCTGGAGCATCAGGCGGGGTGGGGGACAGGGGCTATGGCTGGATCCTGTAGCCTTTCCTAGGAAAATCTCTCCTCAGCCTCAGTTTTCCCTTCCCAGTTGGTTTTTCTCCTCACAAAGGTGAACTTCACACTCCGCTGACGGTCTCCAAGTGACAGCCTTCAGTGCCACCAGTCCATCCAAGGCAGGAGCTGGGATGCTTCATGCTGTCCCCAGCAGGACAATCCATCATCCTGCACCAGTGCCATGTGGCACTGGCACTGCTCTCATGTGCCATGGGCAGCGGGCAGCTCCAGGAAGCCAAAAATCTGTGTATGGGCTCAGTTCAATCACCCCCAAACCCAGGGAGGCTCTGGGACCCCCCTGAGAAAGGGACAAGGACATGGGGCTCTGTTCCCTCAAATCCTAATCAGACCTACCCAAATCCCCATTTTTTCCCCTTTATTCCCCTAAATCCTAGTCAGGCCTACTCAACCCCCCGTTTTTCCCTTTACACCCTGAAATCCTAAGCAGACCTCAGAAATAAAGCACTTCTGGTTAGAAAAGAATGAAATATTTGCAGTTGGAAGGGACCTGCACTAATCACTTCCCCACAGCCCCCCAAACAGGCCACAACTGCTCTGAGCAGAGGATGTCCATGGAATCTGGGCCAAACGAGACCTCGTATGCACTCCCAAAAATAAAATAATTCCATGTCGGAAAGCTTTAAAAAGGAAATGGAAACCATAATGGAAAAGATGAGGAATAAGGAGAAGAAATTTGAATGAAAATGCATTGAAATGAAAAGCATGGAAATGAAGGCTGTAATGGAGAAAGCACCAGCGTGGGGTGGGCAGGACGAGGGGGTGTCCCTGGGGAGGGCATGGTGGGGGCTGGGGCAGGTCACCGGTGTCACCAGGAGCCACTGATGGACACAGAGCTCAGCACAGCCCAGGGGGCTCCTCCCGTGGGTGCTGAGCCCCTGTGTGTCTGTGCTGGGGGGTCTGTCCCGGAGGAAGGTGATGGGAAGACCTTCCCCAGCATCCCCAGAGCTGCTGGCATGTGTGGGAGCGGCTCAGCCCACAGCTGCCCGCCAGCGCTCTCCTTTCCATGGCTGAGCACACTGACCTTTCCCAGCGCTTCCCGCTGGCTGATGGAGTCGGTGGGAGTGGGGAGAGGCTGCGGCCGAGCAGCCCCTTCCAGCCCCTTCCCCTCCTCCCAGCTCCCCCCATCCCCAGCACTCATCCAGCACCTCTTCAAACTGAGACCTCCGGGTGTGCGTGGAGAGCTTGGACACAATCAGGACACTGGAATTACTGCACAGGGACAGACAGTGGGCGGCTGACAGAGTGTCCCCAATGTGTGACTGTGACTCCGGGGAGTGATGGTGGCAGATGAGGGTGACAGGCAGAGTCTGGGCCTCCTGGCCCCTGGAGAGAACGTAGGGCACTGTCAGGACTTCCAAAATCTGGGCTGGAAAGGTTTGGTGTGGTCTTCCTGCCACACTGCCAGCTTTCAGAGCCAGGGAAAGGGGGTGACACACCACCCTGCGTGGGGTGCAGCTGTTGCATTGCCATGGCACTGTCATTTTGTCTCTGTTGCATTGCTGTCGTGTTGTCATTGTGTCACCATCTCGCTGCCACGACAGACACTGCCATTGTGTCACCTTTGTATTGCCATGGCATTGCTGCTGTGTCACAGTTGTGTCCCCGCTGCACTGCTGTAACATCACTGGAGCACCTTCACCTCCTGACCCTCCCACTGCCACCCCATTGCCACTGCACTTCCCACATCCAGCCCAGCCCAGAACACCCCAGTTTGTCAGGGTGTCCCCTTGCCACCCTGAAGTCCACCAAGGTCTCATCCCGGTGCCTTTTCCCTGTGGCAGCAAATCCCAGTCCCCGTGGGGCTGGAGCTGGGCTGCTGTGTGTCAGTCCTTAAAGGCTGCCCAGTCCATGGCTGTGCTCCCAGTACAGCGTGTCCCAGTGTCATGGGAAGGGCAGGCACACACAGCTCTGTGTTCCGACATGTTCCCACCCCTTGTATAAAAGCACTGCTCCTGGAATAAAGGATTTCAGAACCCGCTGTGCCTGTGTGGATAGAAACTCATTTGTTTAATAGGCAGCAGTTTGGCTTTGTCATGTTCATTTAGTTTTTAATGACGCACAGTTGTGCCAATATTGATTTTAGCTTATAGGGACTCAAAAAATTTACTATCTGGAATTATCTGAAATGTAGCTGTTTTATCCGGCGGGCAGGAAGACGGATCTCTCCCAGCCTTGCTCCCAGCATGGCTGTGGCACAAACCAGTTGGGAAGGGCTCAATGTCATCTCTCCCTGGTCCCCATCTCACCCATGGTGGCAGCTGGCATTGCCGTGCTAGACCTCATCGGGGGAAACTGAGGCATGAGGGGTGGTTCCCCCCCGGCTTTTCCTGTGAAGTTGGGCTGGGAATTGGACCAGGAATTGGGTCTCTCCACCTCTGTTTCATGAGGATGTTTGTTGTGGGAAGGAATGTGCAGGAGGAGCAGTGTCATGACACAGACCTGCCCCATCACCCCCCCAGACCTGCCCCATCACACCCCACCCAATGGCCTCATCCTCCTCTAATGGTTAATGAGTCAGCAGCTTTCATGGGGTGACAAGTGACAGTTAATCCCATCGATGGCCCCTTGGAAGCAGAATTCCTCAGCATGAACCAGTCAGAACCCATTTCTCAAGCACCTCTGTGCTCCCTGGGGTAGCGTGGGTGATGTTTGGGGTGCAGAGACCCCAGGAACACCCGGACCTCCAGGGGAAGCAGAGCCAAGCTGGCTGGAGCAGCAAATCCAGCAGGGTGGGTGGGTTTGGCGTGGGGAGGGGGCTGGGCAGGGACCCCCCTGCCCCGGTGCCCCCACAGCCCTGATCCCAACCCGATTATGGGATAATTCGTTTTGAGGTTTGGCTGCTGCTAAAGGGATTGATTGAGGAGCTGGTAATTACATCACTATAAAAGGCCCCTGGGGCTTTGTGGGAACACAAGTGGGGAAGGGAATGGCTGATTTTTAGTGGGGGAACAGGCTTTGGGAGCCTCTCAGAGCCACGTATCCTGCTTCCCTTTGCTGGCTCTGCCAGGCACTGGATCACCCGCCACAGCCTGCACTCAGTGTCATCCATTATGTAAGTCTGTAAATATATTATTTACTATTTCCCCTATTTTCACTCATTATTTATCACCAGCAGGCAGGCCTGGAGCCCCCAGGCAGGATCCTGTCCCAGTGTCAGGGCTGGGGCTCCCCCCTTCCCTCAGTAGCAGCAGCAGGATTGAGGAAGCCTTGGGCTGGGGAATCCAGGTACACCCTGAGCATAGCTGAAGGGGTTTAACCTCCAGGTGGGTTACATTGCTGGGTAAATGCAGAGGAGTTTAATGAGCCTGACTTGGCAAAGCTGGGGTGAGGATGGGATTCTATGGAGCTGCTTTGGGATGCTGGAGGTGTCCATCCTGTGCCAGGGTAAGAAGATGCTGGAGCTGCCTTGGTTCGTGAGGGATAAGCCATGAGTAACGGTCTTTGGGGGCTGGTAAGATGGGATTTGGGCTCTGCTGCTTTTCTGATGCCTTTTTGGGGTTCTGTTGACAGAAATCTCAAATTATGGGGTGTGAGCAGTGCCCAGGGCTCCTGTGGACACCCACATATCTTTGTGTGCTTCAGGATGGTGATGGCAAAGTCATCAGGGGTCCTTGGAGAGTGAGCACGTGATATGGCCTCCTAAAAAGTGATCTGGGGTCCTCCCAAGTCCTTTTAGGTCTGGATTGTTCAAGAAAAACCCCACTTCTCTGAGCTTAGGATGATGTGGGTCAGGAATGTGGTTATTGCGGATGCTCTGGTTTGGGGAAGTGTGTTTGGGGGGGCCTCTTGCACCCTGAGCCTGGCCCTGGCTGGTTGCGGGGGGTTCAGTTCCTCTAAAACCCCAGCTCCTGGAAGCATGTGATTAAGTGAGAGTCTTGGATGCAGCCCCCAGCAAACCTGGCTGGTCCCCAGCTGCTGTTCCTGAGGAACGCTCGGAAGGTGGCCTTTAAATGTTAAGAAATCATGTTAAAATGAGCCAGAGCCTTAGTTTAAATTTTTAATCTCCTGATTTAAAAGCTCAGCCTTGAGGCCTGGGCTGTTGGTGGGGGCTGGTGCTGCCACGTGGGTGTTTGTGTGCTGGTGGTCTTGGGGCGTGCAGGATCAGGACTCAAGGTGGTGGTTGCACCTCTGCCCTCCCACTACACAGCAGAGCCACCTTTTCCTGGAGTCCGTTCTGAGGCTTCTCTTGGCTCTTTCTAGCTGTCAGGAAAAGGAAAATTCAGGTTTGCAGAATGGTAGAGGAGCAGTTGGGGCATCTGGGGGATGTGGGGGTCCCAGTCCTATGGTTCTGGTATGTAGAAATGCCTCTGCTTGCAGTACCTGTGCATCAAAAATGCTCTGGAGGGGGATCCACCAGTGTGAGCCCCCACCTGAGGAAGGTCTGTGGATCTGGAGCAGCAGGAATCTATTTTCCCCCCACTGTGGAGCTCACAGACCCTCTCACCTGGAGCAGCACGTGTGGATCTAGGTGGGAATCCTGACATTCTGCTCTTTACAAGGGTGGGGGGCCTCCCTTGCAGTGTGAGCAGCTCTTGCCACGCTGCCCTGAGCTCCTCCAGAGCTGTCTGCGCTGTGGGGAGGAGGATAAAAGCTTCGTATGGAGCAAAGGCTCCTGCTCTGCTGGCTTCCCCAGCAGAGGATGGCTGCTGGGATTAATGCCTCTTTACCTGCCCCTCCTGTGTGCAGGTGGAGGGGAAGGTGAGGAATCTGTCTTGGGATGCTCAATTAGAGAAGCCTCAGAGCTGGAGAAGGAGCTTTAACACCAGCCCCATGCTGGGTTGGGAGTGCCCAACCTGGTGGTGCTGCATGAGCCAAACCCTCGTGTTTGGAGGGGATGGAGGGGTGGTTGGGCTCTGAGGGAGTCCCAGCATCCTCACATCCCACCCTGGAGAGGTGGGAGCGCTGGGCAGAGCTGCTCCTGCACCCTGAGCAGTGCTGGGGGAGCTGTGTTGCTCCTGGGGAAGTGTTTGTGATGCTGCTCCTGTGGCCACTTGTGTGAGGGGGTCTGGGGAGGGTCAGGACTGCTCGTGGCTGTCACTGTGCCCCAGTGGCTCATGGAGTACTCAGACCCATCTGGTGGCTGTTGGGGTGGAGCAGAGTTGTGGCTGCCATGAGCAGATTTCCCTGGGAAGTTTCTGCCTTTTCATGGCTTGTTCCCAAAGTACAGCTCTCGAAGGAGGGAGTCAGATCCTGCTCAGAATTGGGACTCCTGCCCTGGAGCTGAGGAGGTGACACTGCTCTGCTCTCTGCCAGCTCATAGCCCCCAGCACTGAGCATGGGCTAGCTGTGGGCTTGAAGGAAGATCTTAATGGGGCTGAGATGCCCCAACAGCTGATGCTGGGAGAGAGCTCTGGGCTAGAAAGAGGAGCAGCTGTGGCAGGAAGGAGAGGGTTTGCTCCTGGTGCTGTTCTTCTCCTCAGTATTTTTTTAACTCATAAAATATTTAAGAAGTTTCTGTTCCAATCCGGTTTGGAGGCTCTATGCAGAACATCCAAGGGCAGTGTGGGGCCCTGTTTGATGCCCTTCAAGGAGAGGCAGCTTCAGCCCTGCCAAAAACAAGGTGTCTGTCTGTGTGTGATCTTCCAGGGGCTGGGGAGGATCGCTGTGGCCTGGGGTGTGTGATGGCTGTGACTCATCTCAAGCCACAGCTCTGGGAAGAAGGGACCTGTCCCAAGCCCAGGTTTAAAGAGAGGAGTTAAATGATTGCAGAGGCTGCTGTGGCCTGCAGCACCACTCTGAATTGACTCTTCTGGCAGAGCTGATGCTTCTGGAAAAATAAAAGAGCTGCTTTCAATCTTAATTACCGAAAAAGGGTGTTGGGGAGCGTTGCTGCAGCCAGGGTTATCCTCAGTGTTAGAAATGTGCACATTATTGCTGGTCTGGATTGTTTTGGCTTCTCCTCCTTCTGTGGGAGTTTGTTACCCCTTTGCCTGTGAGGCTGTGGAGCCTCCCAGATCCAATTTCTTTTCCCTGCACCGGTGCTGACAGCCTGTGGTTACATCTATCTCCTCTTCCCTTTGATAGCAGGGAAGGACTGAGCTCCTGGACTCTCTGATTCACAGGCGGTGCTTCCAATTTCTCCTAGCACTTCCCAGCCCATTCCCATGGGGAGCAGAGATGCTGCTCTCATGCTCAAGGAACAGGGATGCTGCTGGGAGTCAGTGCCTCATTTCAGGAGGATGGGGGATGCTGAGGGTGGCTGAAGGAAGTTCTTGGCTGTTGTCCTGCAGCTTTTGGATAATGCTGATGGTCCCCAAAGCGCCTGACAACCCAGCAAAGACTTTTACATTTCAAACAAAGCCTTGATCTTTTTTTGGAACTTGCCTTGGTTTCAGACAAGAGTTTTTAATTCAAGCCCAGTGCCGTATTTTGGGTTTGACTTTGATGCGCCCTCTTCAAGCAGGAGGCAAAATAACAGCGTTCACATCCGCAAATAGCCCCGAGGCGGGTTCCTGCTGCCCGCGGGCGGCGGCTGTGCGGGGCCAGCCCCTCGGTGCCCGGGGGCTCCGGCCGCAGCTCGGGGATGTGCTGCTGCCGGTGGGGGCCGGACTCCCCTGCGCTGGGGTCCGGGGTTGAGAGAGGAGGTCAAAACCCCAAAACCCTGATGCATGCTCAGAGCTGTGCGTCTTCATCCCTTCCGGAGGAGTCGTGGAGGAGGACAAGTCGTGTGATGTGGCTCACGCTGGTCCGTAGGGATGTGTTGTCACGATTCCCACTGTAATTACAAGGGGTGCCGCCCCAAATTGTGGCCCAAGTTGGGATTCTCAATGACGTTGCTGGAGGATTGGGCCAAAACTCATGGGAGATGGAGAGATGCCCTTTGTGGGGCTGGGGTGGCTCAGCAGCATGAGGAGGACACAGACTCCCACGCAGGCATCACCTGGAATGTCCTCAGGGTCACAGGGCTGGTGGCAATGTGGGGGCCACCAGAGCCCACTGCCAACTCTGATCCCTGGGATGTGCCAGCATTGCACGGAACAGCTCTGGGCTCTTCCACCCGCTCCTGGAGACAGGTGTGGTGTTACCTGCTGGAACTTGCTCCCACTTGGAGGGATTTGGGCAAAGGAGAGCTGGCACGGAGCAGGCAGGGCTGGGAAGGAGGATGTGCCCCGGTGGGAACACTGCTGTGAGATCCAAACTCAGTCAGTCTGGGTGACTGTGGAGAACCAGGTAACTGTGCAAGTGGGTAATAAACTGCTCACAGCTCCACAAGATTAATTGTAATAACCATAAATCAGTGCTGGCACCAGGGTCAGACCTGGATTTATGGCCCTGGAGACAGGAATTCCTGTTCTTCATGGAACAAAGCCCTGATCCCGCAGGGCTTTGGGAGCCTGCTGAGTGTTATCGCGGCTGCAGAGTGTGTGTAGGTGCCTGGGGGGCGGGTCTGAGCCCCCCGCGGGGACCGGGCTCAGCCCTGGCAGGACAGTCTCTCCCCCCGCTTGTTCCTGCCGGCAGCGGGAAACACCTCCCCGAGGGGCGAGCCAGGATTGCTGCCTCCCACAGCACATCGATCCCGTCATCTCGGTTGAGAATGCCAGCCACGGAGCTGATTAATGCCGGGGTGGGCAAGTGCTGGCTTATTGTTCAGCCTCTCTTCAAGAGGTCGATGGGAAATTTGGCAGTAGCTCTCCAAATACACAACGTGCACACAGACATTGTCCCCCCAAGGACTGCGCAGGTTTCACACTTGAGTGTGTATAGTGTAGTGGAAATACACACCGGTGCCCAGGCACTGACACAGTTGTATCGATGCCTGTGGGAGAGTGTTCCCTCTGCCTCTGCCCTGGCGTGACCCGGCAGTGCCGGGGCTGGCTCCAGGCTAAGCTGCTCATGCTTTCGTTTCACCCTGATCCTTGCAGTTCCCTTGGCTCAGAGGTGCTGTGTGTGCTCAGGAGGCTGATCCAGCATTCAGGATGGATATTTCCTCCTGTGCAGATGGTGCAGGTCCTTGGGTGTTAATGCTCGGTAGCAGCCGTGACTGAGCTGCTCTCTCCCCCACCTAATGCAAGGCACTGTGCTAGCAGAAAGCACAGACATCTTTGAAGGATGTGCGATCCTTTGGGGAGATCTGGGCTTGAGGAATTGCGGGATCAGGCCTGACGAGGTGGTGTGTTGTTAGGAAGGTGCTGCTGGGTCATCTCTGGGATTAGAGCTTTTTCTTTGATAACCCTAGAATGTTTGCTTTGATAATCCTATGCCAACGAGTTCTGCCTTAGAGCTACCTGGGGGATGTGCCGTGCCCCCTTTGCGGGCAAGGGGTGCTGGTGCTCGCAGCGCTGTCGGAGGGGCTGGGGCAGCGCGGGGCGGGCAGGGAGCTGCAAACACGAGCTGCTGCTTCCACAGCGGGGACACGGGGGGCTCGGGGGGGCTCGGGGGGGACCCGCCCGCTCCGCACGAACCGGGGGCGGCCGGTGGGGACGCGCCCGCTCCCTCCGCGGCCGCTGGGTAGCGCTCGGGGCCGCGCCGTCTCCCCGCCTCCCCGGCTCGGGCTGCCCCCGGCTCCGCCGCTCACTCCGCCGCCGCGCCGCGCAGGAGGAGCAGGAGGAGCAGCAGCCGCGGCCGGAGCGCCCGGAGGGGTCGGCGCGGCGCCCCCAGCCCGCCCTCCGCGCAGCGCCCCCGGCCCCGAGCGGGACCCCGCGCCGCCGCCGCACTTTCCCCCGTCCCCCGCGGGGGAGGATTCCCCTCCAGTCCCCTTCGCCCGGAGCCGCCGAGGCGGGGATGTCCCCGGGCAGGAGCTGAGCGCTGGGGAGGGGCTGCCCCCCGCCCCCAAACTTTTCGCTCGGCCCCGGGGCGGTGGGGAGCCGGCCCCCATGGAGCCCGGGCGGGCAGGAGGGGCCGGGGGCGCGGCGCCCTGCGCTTCCCGTCCCCTTCCCTGACGCGGGGCGCAGCGCTCGGGGAGGGGCTCGGCTCCCGGCCCCGCTCGGGATTTGGGGGTCCCGGCTCCGCACGTCCCCGGGGAAGCTGCCGATGGTGGGGAGCTGCCTGCCGACACTCCCCAACCCCACGAAGAGCCCTTCACCTCCGCGCCTTCGCCTGCCCCTGAGCAGCGCTGCCACGGCGATCCCTGCGCTGGAGCCGCCCGGATTATAAAGTCGGGGAAGTTGTCCCCCCACAGCCCCCCCCCAGCCCGTCTCGGCGGAGCCATGGCCCGGCTCCGGAGCTGGGGGCTGCTCTGCTTCGCCGTGCTCGCCCTGCCCGGTCCCCCGGGAGCCGGCGCCCAAGGTAAGGAGATGATGGGGGTGGCCGGAGATGGACCGCGGAGAGGTGGGGGGTCCCTCAACCGAGACTTCTGCCACCCCCGGGCTGAGAGAGCGCTGTGCCCGCCCGGGGGTGGGAGCGAGGCGGCCCCGGAGCTCCTCCCGAGGAGGGCACAGCATCCGTGCTGTTCGCGGAGCCTCCCTGGAGCCGGCACTCGGGGCCCGCCGGTGCTGGGCGCAGCGCGCTGTCCGCGGCGGCAAGCAGCGCGGCTCTGCTCTGCCTTCCCCTGCCCCACAGCTGCCCCCAGGCTGGGGATGGGGGGAACGTGTTGTTCTGAGCATGGGGTAGAGACTGAGCGGAACCACCTTCGGGAGGCTGAGCATCCCCGGGGAGCACACATTTCACCCCCTCCCTGGGGACCCCCTCTTGTGCCACGAAACCTGGGGTGCAAGTTTGGGGGGCTCTCAGGGAGCAGTTCATGCCGTGATCTTGGTCCTGTCGACCTCCAGCCACCGGTCTGAGGGGGCAGGGGCCTGGGGCTGCGGGAGGTTTGCACCCCTGAGCCCCCGTGGGTGCCTGGGGCTCCCTCAGCCCCCCACCAGCCCTTGGGGGCCGCAGTGCTGCTGGGCACGGTGAGCCCCTCTCAGCTCCTTGCCTTTCGGACTTGGGCACGGCACAGGCTGGTTTCAGCTGCTCCACTACCCCATAGGGATCTAAAATTAGTTTGTGGCCCTTTGGGGTGCAGCTGGGGTTCAGAGCCATTGAGGGGCCCTGGAGTCTCCTCCTTGGCAGCGAGGGTTCCCGCGGGGCCACAGAGGAGGCTCCCGGCTGGCAGAGCTGCAGCGTGGCCGCCTCGGTGCCTGCGCCTGGACTGAGCAGATCCAGACTGGAAATGGGGGAGCACGGTGGGGTGCAGCACTGGGGGTCCTCACCCACGACATTTCTTGCCCTTGTTTGCGGCAGCAAGTGGAGCCAGAAGTCCCCGTGCGCTCCCGTCCTCCTGCTCCCCCCGAGCCTCCCCCAGCACTGCTATAATTTCTCAGTAATTAAGTTCAGAACATAACATCTAAAGCGGCAGTATATTATCCGGGCAGGCCCTGTGTGGGGAGCTCTGAAGGTCTCTTTGATTGATTCACTCCCTTGCCGAGTTTCTCTTCTCCTGGCTGGCGTCTCCGGCTGGCGGGTCCCCTGTGATCCGTTTGTTCCCCGCCTGCGGGACGGGCTCCTGGGGTGACCCAATCTCCTTCCATTTATCCGTGGGGCTCCGGGGCCTCACCGTGGGGTGGAGGACGTGGGGCTGCCGGTGCTCCAGCCCCTCCGGAGTGGTGGGGAAGGGGCTTTGCTCCGCTCTCCTGGCGCAGGAGCCGAGCTTTGCGGCTTCAGCTCTCTGCGGTGCGTGTCACGTCCTCGCGGGTGCTGTGACATTGCTCAGTGCCCGGCCCCGGCGTGGCAGCGGCCACAGGCGAGCTGCTTGTGCTGGAGGGATCGTTTCCAAAGCCTGGCACGTGCCTGTCTCCCCTGCCGCGGGTGGCACTGGGGACGCACTGGCAGGGTCACCTCCCAGCTGCGGTGCCCGCGGGGTGCTGGCGCTCTCCGCTGCATCCCCTTGGGGTGGGCTGGGTGCTGGAGCTGCGGAAGGGGCAGCGTGTGGGCAGGATGCCTGGCAGTGGGCTCTGTCCTCTGGCTCGTTCCTGCTGCGGTGGGGCAGGCAGGGCATCCCCGCAGGGCTGGCAGCGAGGGGCAGCAGCGCTTTGTGCCGGGTCTATTGATTCTGGCAGCCAAGGAAAACGGGATCAATAGGGAAGAGAAGGAGGAGATGATGGCGTGAGACCTCCCCGGCCAGGGCGCGGGGGCTGCCCAGGCGCAGGGTGAGGCACTTTAATACCTGTGGTTGGTAAAACAAAAGCCCCTCGCTGCCTGTGAGAGAGGGGATGGGAGTTTAATTACAGCCTGTCTATGCTGTGTAATTATTAATTACCCATGGCAAAAAATAACTTATTGATTAGGGGCCTGGCGCTAATTACCCAGAGCCCAATGCGGAGCTGGGGAAAGGCTCCCAGGCAGCTCTGCCCGGGTAGGAGCTGTCGCAGTGCGACCTGTGCTGGGCCCAGGGGCCTGTGCCAGGGCTGGGGGGCATGAGCAGCCCACCCTGCCAGCAAGGGGCCCTTCAGCTGATTAACAAGGCAATAAAGGGCTCCCCAAGAGCTTGGGGGTCCCCAGGCCTCTCCTTCCCACAGATTTTGTGGTTCCCAGGGATGTGGCTTTCCCACACTCAGTGCTGGGGGCACAGCTTGGGACCCCCTGCGCTGGCACAGCACCTTTAATGAGATTGAGGAGACTGTGGCCAAGTCCCAGGAGGGATTTGGGAGGCTTAAGGTTCCAGACGGGATTTGGGGCAGGGGCCTGCAGTGTGCAGCTTCCATCAAAGAGGCTTATTAGAGGTGGCAGTGGGGGAGTTTCCAGTGTCTTCTGTCCCCCACGCATGGAGCTTGGGCATGTCTGCACACACTGAGCCCTGTGGGGCTGAGCAGGAGAGGGATGAGGAGAAACCCCTGTGCCTTCCTGGGGATGTGCCAGGCTCATGCCAGGACTTGGGTGATAGGAGCTGCTGGTTTCTCTGTGCCAGTGGCATCAGGGCAGGAGGGGGTGGCAGAGTGTGAGGTCTCCTGCCCTGGCTCCCTCATCTCTGCCAGTGCTGGCACATTTGCTGGTGGCCTCATGCAATGCTCCAGCTCGGGAAGGAGAGTGGCTTTTAGGGGAGAGGAAGGGAAGATTAAAATTTGATGCTGCTTGGGAAGCCATTAGTGCCTGGGCACAGCAATGATGAAATTTTGATGACCTGATAACCGTAAGGGAGGGGGGTACAGTCCGGTCCCAGGCAGCCCATGTCACCGTGCCCCATCACTGTGCTGGTCCCCAAAGGTTTGGGGTGCCAGTGGTCTGCTGAGGCAGGATGAGAGCTGCCAGTGGGATGGAGGGTGTCTGGGGCTGGGACCCACCTCTGTGGCCTGTGGGTCCAGAGCTGCCAGCACTGGTGGGCAGAGAGAGCTGGGGATGGCTGTGCAGCTCCTGCTCTGGTGCCATCCGGGGACCAGGGTGAGTGACAGCATCGAGTGCTGCTCATCCCTCAGTGACGGGGACTGGGCTGCGGTGGCATTTCCTCTCGGCGGGAGCAAACGCAGGAGCTGGAGGAGAGCGGGAAGGAGGGAGCAGGCGGATGCTTGGCTGCTCGAGATCCTGGGAAAAGGCTGATAATTAAACTGGGAGCAGGGAGGCTGGCGGGCAGTGTGATGAGGGGTGACCCTGCCTCTGCCGCTCTACAAACTGTGTCCTTGTCCCCAGCCTGTGCCTGTGGCTGGTTCCTGCCTGGGGATGAGCTCCAGCCACACACACATTACTGTAGGCCCTACACAAACTCGTTGGGGGCGTGTTGGTGTTTGTAGTAGCAGTGCTGGCAATGCCTGGGGTGAATATGGCCCTGGGGGGCTGTGCTGTGTGGGGGCAGAGCCCTCTGGGTGCTGGGTGGGTGGGTGGGTGAGCAGGGGGTGCCCTCCCCACTGAGCCCTCATTACCGCCTCCAGCTCATTAGCAAGTGGCGTGTGGCTGGGTGAAAAACGGCCAGGAATAAATATGCTGCTGTCAGTGGTGATGTGATTGTGCTAACGAAGGGCGAGCTGAGCCCTCGCGGTGCCCGGGGTTGTGCCAGGGCTGGTGGCTCTGGTGCTTCACCAGTGCCTCGTGGCACTGCGCCTTGGCCTCCCAAAGTGCCTGGGGGAATCCAGCACCCCTGAAGGATCTAGCAGCCCTGTGGGGCTGGGATGGCCCGGGGTGGTGGGTGCAGGGGCAATAAGGAGCTTGTCCTCCAGTGTGGAGGAGTGTTGCATGGAGCTGCTGGAAAGGACACAGGGCCAGGGTCACTTAGAGTGGGTGATGATGCCAGGGACCACCCTCATCCCCACAGCTGCTGCTCTGTTTTGGGGTTTCCACCCTCCAGAGCCATCCATGGAGAAGGATCCAGACTCTGTGTCTGTTCCTGCCAGTCTTTGCCCCACCAGCAGGCAGGAATGTGCTGGCAGGAGTTCCCTGCTGTGCTGGCCCTGCTTGGCATCTCTTACACCCTGGGCATGCTGACGATGCCACCAGGGTGGGCACTGCCCTCAGCACCTCTGTGGGGCTGGGGACCAGCTGTTGGGGTGTGTGTTCTCCCCACCCTGCTTCCAGTGACACTTTGGGGGTACATCCCACACCTTGCTCCTAGTGATGCTTCACCTTCCAGCCCCTCTCCCCAGCCTGAGTCCCACCTGTGCCCAGGGCAGGCAGTAGCCCCCTTGGCGGCCTCCTCCCCTTGCCCCCAGCTCCGGGGGTGCAGGAATGCCTGCTTGGAAAGCCATGCCGGGCTCGGGTTGCCTGGGAACTGGGAAACCTGATCCCTGGGAACGAGGCCGAGGGCAGGGGACATTCCCGGGCTGCAGCTGGTCCCCGACCCCCTTTGTCTCCCTACTCTGATGGGGCCCCCAGGAATGGAGACTTGGGCGTGGGGGTTTCTCAGCTTCCAGCAGAACCATTCCTGGGGATACTGTGGCTGGATGCTCTGGGGTGACACCTCCCAGGGTGGATCATTGTCACCCCTGTGGGCTGGGAAAGGGAACCAAGGCCAGGCTGGATGGGGTTTGGAGCAACCTGGTCTAGTGGAAGGTGTCCCTGCCCATGGCAGGGGTATGGGACAAGACGAGCTTAAAGGTCCCTTCCAACCCAAACCAGTCCAGGATTCTATGGAAGGCCCTGAGCACTGGGACCAGCTGCTGGCATGTGGCTGGCTGTGGAGACGGCACGGTGGCAATTTCAGGAATGCTGGGGGTCCCCTGTGCCGAAGCCACCCTCCCTCCCTGCCAGCCGTCGTCCCCATCATCCACTCGTGCGTGTGGCAGCTCCAGGGCAGCTGTCCTGAGCATTTTGGGAGCTTCCCTCCATCCCAGGCAGCTGAGGGGAAACTGAGGCACTGGGTGGTGGGTACAGTGGGGAGGGGACCATGGTGCCAGCTGGTGTCCTGCTGTGCCTGGTGGCAGTGGGTGTAGTGGGAAGGGGACCTTAGCATCATGCCAGCTGGTGTCCCCCTGCCCTGCCCACATTAGTGGCTCCATCAGCTCCCATCCATCCCTCCCTGCCATGTGGAGGTGCCGAGGCCCCTGGTGTGGGGAAGCCTTGATGAGTTTGACCATTAGCAGAAGAAACCGTTGAGCTAATTTTAGCTGTGGTGGTTAATTGCTTTCTGCACTGCTGGGTGAGCCACAACCTGCGAGTCCTCGGCTGTAACCTTGAGCCCTCCCGGCCCCATGCACAGTGATGCCGGGGCCCTGCCAGGACAGGGAGAGGGGTATGGGCCCATCTGCAGGAGCACTGGTCCCTTGAGGAGTTTCTCTGGGATATTGGGATCTGTGTGCATAGCTAGGAGAGGCCGAGGTGCCTGGCAAAGTCCTTCTACCCCTGGCTTGCTGCATGCGTGTCCCTTGTGTGTTATGGAGAGTGGGGACATGTGGTGTGGGGGGACTCTGGCTGTCCCCTGGGGCCAGCAGATCACCCTGGTTATGGGGTGCAGACCCCTGTGCTTGCAGCCGTGGGTCTCCTTCCTCAACTTGGTAAAGGGAAATGCTGGTTTTGAACCTTTTTTATTGGGAATTGCTGGATCCAAAGCGCATTTTTCCTGAGACTAGAATGGGGCTGGGGACCCACGTGTTCTCCATGTGTTCTGCAGGGGTGGGATGTGTTACCAGGATGGCTGGAAGAGTCTGTCCCTCTGTCCCTGTCCTGCAGGGCCACCCCCTAAGCACATCCTGGTTCACTGAGTGAGGAATCTGAGCTGAATCTGGGGCACAGGTTGAGCATTACTGGGGTTTTATGGGGACATTTATGTTCCTTTTGGGAGCCTGTCACCCCAGTGGGGAGCAATTGAGTGCTGGGCTCTGCAGGTGGCTGTTCCCCTGGGTCTCTGCATGGTGGGATGCTCAATGCTTCTCTTCCTCTTTCTCCCTGCCTGGGCTTAGGCCAGGGGTCAGGCTAAGAGCTTGGGGGGAGATGAAGGGGTCGTGCATGGATGTGGCGTTGTCTGAAGGGCTGACTGGGGATGGAGTTGGGTGCGGACACGCTGCCGGCTCCCGGCCCAGCGCGGGGCCGGGCTGGCTGGAGGGGGCTGGGATCAGCGGACACAAAAGCTCTGGTTTCAGCAACCCGCCTCCTGCATGCCTGAAAAACAGCTGATGGCCGTGAAGAGGGATGAAATGGGATTAGCTGCTGTTTCCAAAGGGAGCACGTCCTGCCGAGCCGGACAATGCACCTGCTGTGCCCCCGCATCCCGCCACAGCCCTGCCCAGGGCGGGCTCGGTGCTGGATCCCTGGGCTTGGGGTGCTGCCTCCTGCCCTGGCTGTCCCCGACGGGTCTTGGGGTCTGGCCGAGCCCCCCATGCTCCAGCAGCGAGTGCTGGACAGGCTCCCGGGGGAGCTGGATACCCTGGCGTGGGGTGGGGGCTTCTACCTGCCCTGCAGCAGCCCCGAGGGGTCGTGGCTGGGCTTCCCACCCTGCAGGAGCACCGAGCAGCTCCCAAGGGACCTGTTGGGGTGGCAAGAGCTCAGGGCTGTCCCACCCCAACGAGCAGTGGCACTGAGTGCCCAGCCTGGAGCCCCGCAGCCAAAATGGTGAAGCGAAGCTCGTGGCAAAAGGGGCTTTGCAGGGTGGGCACCTCTGCCCTGGCACCCCCAGTCAGTGCCAGGGATGGGGCACGGAGGGGACCCGCGTTGTGTCCTGCGGTGGGAGCCACACGTGGCCCCAGCTGCGATGCTGCCAGGGCGTGCGGCACCGTGCTCGGTGGAGTGAGTTGATGTTTATTTTGATAATGAGTTCTCAATGCATTCACAAACTAATAAAATCAACTCATTAGGGTGGGATGCTTAATTCTGAGCTGTGCCGTTGGGAGAGCCCTCCCCGCCGGCTGAGCACCGGGAAGGGCTCGGCACCTGGCTCCTGCCTGCGTGTGAGGGGAGGGAGGTGATTGATGGGTGCCTTCATCACCTTGTTTTCTCTGTTTTCCTCACTTGAAGGGTGGGAGGAAGGGCTGGGAGGGCAGTGGGGCTGTGCGGTGGAGGGTGGAAGCAAGGCACGTGCTGGGAGCAGGGCACGGAGCTGCCGCAGCCCTTCACCCGGGGCGCTGGGGGAGTCTCGCTCGCTTGGCTTCTCCCCATAAGCTTCACGTCAGGCTGGAATCGCTGGCGCGGTGTCGGCTGGAAAAGCCCCTCTGGCTGGGAGAGCCACAAGTGTGTGAATAAATGCAATGACCGGAGTTTGCTGCTCTGCCCTGGAAATTCAGGGCTGGCTTGGGGGGGATTGTGGGCTGCCCGTTATTCCCGTCCCCCACCCGTGAACAGGGGTGTCTGTCAAGGAAAAGCTTTGGAAAAAGCTTTTTCCAAGGAAAACTCATGTTTGCTGTCATGCTGCAGTTATTTATGTTTCAAGTGAGCAATGCAATGACTAATTAATACTTAGGAAAAAGGATGTCTGGGCAACGCCCCAGCGAATGGGTGAGTGCCCAGTGCCCGCTGGCTCGGGGCTGTGCCGTGGGGAGGGGGATTGTGGCCACCAGTCCTTCGTCCCGTCTGGCATGGGGAGGGCAGGAGCTGGCAGAGTGTTTTCCATCCCACGGGGCTGGCGACTCGATTGCATCAGCGCCCTGGGAAGGGCTCAGTGGGGTTTTTCTTGTGGTTTCTCTCTTCTGTTTTTCTTTCCCCGCCGTATTTTTACGGTTGGGAAACGCCGCCTCGTCGGGATTCTCGTGGGGAGCCTGGGAAGCGGCTGTTGTCTGTCTGTCTGTCCGTCTGCTGAGCATCCTGCGGGGCTGGGGCACGCGGGACACAGATGCCACTTGCTGAAGGGACATCCCAGGTGCTGTTGGGGCTCCCCCAAGGCAGGTCTGTGGTAGCTTTGCTTTCCCACCCTCTTTGGCCACTGTGGCCCCAGGAGCTGCCACAGCGCAGGGCTGTGGTTGCCTTCCAGGAATTCCTGGAGGGTACACTCAGCGTGTTCCAAGGGGCCAAATCCAGCCCTGGGCTGTGCTGTGCTGCCCTGAGCTTGTGTGCCACTCATCCCACCCTGTACTGGGACCACCCTGGAGTTGGGATCTGGGCTGTTGGGACCCCCACCTTTCTCGGCAGCTGGGTATGGAGGCTGTTCCTGCCAAACCATGTGGGGAAGCTCTGGTCCTCTGCAAAGCCTTTGAGAATGGTGCTGGGGAGGGCTGAGGTGCACGGTGGAGAGTGGGTGTTGACCCACTCCCCTGCCCAGAGTGCCTGGCTGGCAGCTCTTCGGGGGCTTGGAGGTGATGTCCGTGGATCCTTCCCTTCCTCGGTGTTTTGAAGTCTCTCTTGGGGAAATCAGCCCCAGGCTCCAGCCCCTCTAATAGCGTTGAGTCACTCTCTGGGTGTCCGTGACTCACAGCAGTGACCCAGATACGGCGGAGCTGCGTAATCGTGGGCTTCGGAGGATTTCTGCCGTCGGAAGGAGTTTGCTGGGGAAGGAGTCTCAGCCGGAGCCTGGAGCTTGTTAAACATCCCCAGCTGGGGACAGGGCTGTGCCCTGCGTGGGGACAGGCTCAGCAGGGCAATGCCCAGCTGTGCCACCCACATGTGGGCAGCCCTGGGGATGGACCCGTGGGCTGGAGGGGCTGCTATCCCTCCAGAAGCATCCGTGCACGGTCCCTTGGCTGTGGGTCCGTGTGTTTGGGTTTGGAGCTCCGTGCCTTGGGGCCAGGATTGGGGCCACACTCCTGGGGTCTGTGTGCTCGGAGCCAGGTGTGGGGGTCCACAGGGGCTGTCCGGTGCCTTGGAGCACAAAGCTCTGTTTGTTGGCCCCCTGGGCCCAGGGCTGGGGACACACAACAGGGCCGTGTGTGTGTGTCTGTTTGGGGTTTCCCGTGAGGGAAATGTTGGTTTTTCCAGAGGCAGGGATGGGCAGGCACACAGCCCTGCACTGTTCCCAGCCATGGGGCTGAATAAATTCCTGTTTCCCAGCCAGGGGTGATGTTTCTCTGTTGGCTCTGGGACCATCTCAACCCTTACCTGGCTCACATTGGCAGCAGGATGCACCTGGTTGTGGGTCCCCAGTGCCACAGGGGCTGGGTGCTGAGGGCTGTCGTGGGCTGTGGACCATGGGGACAATCCTGAGGGGATGGTGCTGCCAGAGCCCTGTCTCTGCTGCAGTGGGCAGAGGAGGGTCTTTCATCAGGTTTGGGACCTCTGATGGCTGGAGAGACATGCTAGGGGTGGTGTCCTGTCTGGGGGAGGGTTTTCCAGGATGAGACCATAAAGAGAGTGGCATTGTCTCCAGCACTGCTGCTGGAAAGAAGGGAGATCCTGAGCCTCTTTCGATCACCCCTTACCATGGGGGAGCTGGGCTCACCCCTCCCCTTGTCCCCCATCCCTGGATGGGTTCATCTGGGCATGGCGAGGCTGCCCGTGCCCCACTGAGCCTGCCGAGAGCCCCGGCTGTGGAAGAGGAGCTTGTTATGGAGCCATCCTGCTTTTAATTAACAAATTAAAATCCTAGTTAACAATCCAGCCCCAGGGCTGTTGGAGGCTGGGAGAAGCCGGAGCGTTTGTTATGGAAACAGCAGTTAATTAACAAATAAATAAATAAGTATGGGCCTGGAGACAGATGTGGGAGGAGGAAGGGGATATGGCAGCGTGGTCTGGGTGTCCCACTGGCCTGGCCTGGTGGGATGCAGTGAGGGAGGAAGATGTCCATCCATCCGTCTGTTTGTCCTGGGGGATGCCATGGCCCTGGCAGGCACCCCGCTGCATGTGAGGGGCTTGTGCTGGCCGTGCCAGGGCAGATCCATCTATGTACCATGCTGAGGCTGCCTTGGCTGGGTTTAGGGCTCCTGGTATCTGCCTGGGCTTTTCCTGAGTGCCACTGGCTCTGGAAATCACACCCCCTGCCTCTTCCCTCACCCTGAGGCTGGGAAGCGCCGCGGGAGATCTCCAGTGGAGATGGATGAGGTATGACACTGGCAAAACTGCTGTGCAGTCTGCAGGTGACACCAGTGCCATGCTGGGGACTGTGGGAGAAGTGGGGGGCATCGCTCATTTTGGGGTATCACTTGGGGGGCATTGCCTGGGGGCTGCTCCTGCATCTCTGTGGCAGGAACTGCTGTGGTCCCGCTGGCATCACCTTTGCTCTGGGATGGGGCTGTGTGGGGGATTTGGGAAGCCTCCCTGAGCTGGGTGCTGAGGCCGTGGTCCCCCCTGCTGTGCCCTGCACTGGTCAGCTTGGATTAGCCACAGGGATGTCACTGAGAGCCCCGAGCAGTGTCTGCTGCCAGCGGGGATTATTGCCATGGGCAGGTAGTGGGTGCTGATGGGGCTGTGCCAGGGTTTGGGGTCACTGTGCTGCTCCCTGAGGCACTGTGGTGTCACCTGCAGGTCTCGCTGCCAGCAATTTGGGAAGGGGTGGCTGTTGGGACCAATGTGGGGACATGACTCACTGGCAGTGTGAGGACATGGGTAGCTGCAGGGACTTATGTGGGGACATGACCCCTCTGCCAGCCCACTCTGGGGCCCTGCAGGGTTTTTGCAGGGGTGAGGAGGGGGCAGAGCCCACTCCCTCCTGCAGCTTCACCTTTCCAGAGGCTTAAGGGGGCGAAATCAGTTTAAGCACCATCTCTGCAAATCCTGTGGTGTCACACGGGCAGGAGCTGTGCTCTGCTGAGCAGCTCCTGCAGGTCTGCTCTCCCGCAGCCTCCCACCTAATCCAGTTACCACACCTCTGCAATCGGCTTATGGCTTGTAGGAAACCCCAAATCCCCTCCGAGGAAGGTGCAGGGAGCGGGGCAGTGGGGCCAGAGCTGTGGGCTCTGCTGGGCTCAGCCCAGCTCCTCTCTGGGGTGGCAGTGCCAGCTCCATCTCCCCCCCTTTGCCAACCCTCCAAGGGTGACAGGCACATGTGCTTGCACCCTTGTTGGGATGTGTCCCCGTGTCTCAAGGGCTCTCCCACCACCCAAAAAGCCTTTTTCCTATGTGAGGGAATTGCTAAAGCAGTTGCACAAGGAGGCAGAGTGTTGGATGGAGGTGAGGTGCCTGTGTCCAGCCGTGTCCCTCCAGGTGGGCAGGAGCCCCGTGGCCAGCAGCCCTCCTGCTGTCTGTGCCACTTCCCCATGGCAGAGCAGCAGCTCCCTGTGCTGTAAGCAGCCCGACGGGCTGAGCGAGAGGCATCGCAGCAAGGACAGATGTGTTTGGCAGCAAGGTCATCGTGGGCACATGCTGGCAGCAGAGGGCGGGAGGGCACCGGGTGCCTGCACAGCCCCTGGGGCCTCCCAGCTCTCCCCTCCTGGGCTGCAGTGGTGCTTGGTCATGGGCAGGACGGGCTCAGCACCTGGCACAGCTCCAGGGTTTGCTGCTGGAGGGATGCACCCCTGAACGCTGGCAGCACATCCCTGCTCCAGCTGTGGCTCGGGGCTGCAGCCCCTCTTATGTACACAAAGGTGGTTTTATTCCCGTGATCCCAGTGTGATTGGAGCTGAGCAAGGGAGGCATTCCAGGCTGCTCTGCCTTGGCTGAAAACCCTCTAAGCTCTGCGCTGCAATCGCTTGAGGGGCAGGCAGGGCTGCCTCTGCCAAGAAGGAAAATCCCACCCAGCACTGGGTTTTCTGTGTGGCAAAGGAAAGGGCTGGAGTTAGCAGCCCCAGTGGCTATAGGGCACTTCGTCCAAGTCCCACTGTGTCCCAGATCATTTTTACTGCCTGAGAATTCTGTGGAACTGAGGAAAACTGGCAGCTTGGAGGGGAGGGCTGGGGCTGGGGGCTGCTGCAGTCCCTCTGGACTCCCTAGGACCGCTTGGAGCTGTGGCCGGGATGGATGGAGATGTGTGTGGTGCAGGGGGTGGGGTGGCATTGTGGGACATGAGGGTCCTCACTGTCATCCTGGGATTGCACCTGCCCTTGGGAAGGGGCAGCACTTGGAGAAGGCACAGTGTGGGTGGGGAGAAGGAAAACCTGGTGGGACAGGGATGGGGGACCGGGCTGGGGGGCTGGCGGGACAATGCTTTCCAATGTGCCACAGAAACTGGAGCACCATGAGCTTGCACGTCCGAGAGCATCACCCTGACTCAACTCTCCAAAAGCTGTGACCCTGCTGCCTTTCCGTGCCCCGAGCTCTGGCAGGAGAATCTCCCACCGTTGCTCTCACAGCCCCGGAGCAACCAAACCCCTCCTAAATAATTCAGGAAGGCGAGTGCCGACCGCGGGGGCCGCGGATAAACGCGGTAAATGGCTGAGAAATGGAGCGTGTCCTTCGGGAGCCACCTCCTCGGCGGGTCCCCATCCGCCCTCCCGGCCCAGGTGGTGATTCCTGGCCGGCACAGGTACAGGCGCCGGGGAGGAGGAGCCGCTGCGGAGCTGCCGAGTCCACTGGAGCATTGGGAATTGCATTTCACGGCTGGGCGGGCTGGGATACCAACCCGGCCCCGTGCGCAGGGCGCTCGGAGAGGAGATAAGATTTGATTAAGAAGGCTGCTATTAATTTATGGCAAGTACACTCACGGCAGTGGAGAGGTTGCTTTTAATTAATAGCCAGAAGGAGAGTTTTAAAGCTTTCGGTCTCAGTGGGGGGAGAAGGGAGGGAGGGGAAAGCGGGGAAGGAAGGGAACAAAGTAAGTTGGGAGGATTAATGGTCACATCTGCAATTATAAGTCTTTTTCTTAGTAAAAAGGGAAAAAAACCCACATCAAAAGACATGCCATGAGTGGGGGTGTGCAGGGTGGCCAGGCTGATCTGTGGGATTGAGATGGGTGGGATCATGCCAGGTGCCTTTGGCACCTCTCTGTGTGCCAGGGGGAAGTGGGACTGCCCCGTGGCACCAGCCCAGCCTGGGGGGAGCACAAAACAGCTGGGTGTCCCTGTGGCTGCTCCTCTTCCAGTCCTCTCTGCTGGGATCAGGACTGAGTGCCAAGGCTGGGATAGATTTCATGGAAGAAGTTCTTCCCTGTGAGGGTGGGGAGCCCCTGGCACAGGCTGCCCAGAGAAGCTGTGGCTGCCCCATCCCTGGGAGTGTCCAAGGGCAGGTTGGACAGGGCTTGGAGCAACCTGGGCTAGTGGAAGGTGTCCCTGCTCATGGCAGGGGGTGGAATAAGATGAGCTTTAAAGTCCCTCCCAACCCAAACCACTCTGGGATTCTGTGATTCTGTGATTTTGGCTTTGGTGGGTGATAGGATGAGTAGGATGGAGCCTGCCCTGTGTGAGCCCCACAGAGGTTCAGGTTGCTTTGTAACTGCTCAGGTGTTGTGAGGAGGGTGAGTGGACTCAGCAAGGTGCCCTCTCCATGTCAACCCCTGCTTGGCTCCGTCCTTGGCACCCCCAGATGGTGCTTTGGTCCCCCTCAGTCCTTGCTCAGCATCATGTCTCACTCCGCAGCTCCCCAGGTGCTGGGAGAATTCGGCATTTCAATTCCATGTTTGCTTTTTATTAAGGGGATGAAGCCTTGTCTCAGGAATACTAATGGCTCTGGCGGTGTCGGGGAGCGCTGCTAATCCCCCTGCACCTGCTGCCTGCCCTGAGGACCCGTGGAGGGCACCATAGGGGGCCACTGAGGCCACCGGGGCCTTGCTGTGGCATTGTGGTGGCTCCGTGCCCTCGGTGCCCGCAGGGACACATCATTTAATCAACCCAGTGGCTTTACCAGCATCCACTGAAAAATTGATGCTTCCCAACCGCACGCTGGCATCCAACAAGCAGGGAATGTGACTCCTTGGGCAGGGACACAGCACTGGGGATTCACCTATCCCCGGGCCACAGGGCCACCTTGCTGAGGTGGCCACAACGGGGTCCACCATGTCCCCAGCACCCCTTGGCCAGGATGGATCCCCTGGGGCCTCCCCTCCTTGCCCCCAGCCAAAGCTGTGACCCCACTGGGGTGCTCAGGGATGTTGTGGTCCCCCGTGGGGGCTGTTTTTGGGGGCCATGGGTTGCCCTGGTGATGTTCCCCCCTCCCAACCTCCCCCAGCCCCCCGGATGCGAAGCGGCTGCCGCGGCGCCGGGGAACTGCGCCGGGAATATGTTCCACAAATGAATAATAAAAACAAAGGAAAATTACCCTCTTATTGAAACTCATTTTATGAATAAAACAATTATTCTGGTAATTGAAAAAATGTGTCGTTAAATTAAATGCAGTGGTTCCTATTAAAATTTTAGTGGATTTCTTCTTCTCCTCTGTTTCTTTTTCCCCCTCTTTCCTTCCCTCCCTCCCTCCTGCCTCCGCTGGCGGCTAAAGGCTGGTAATTATAGCGGAGGGTTTCGCTTTCTCTTTATTGTTTTTTAATCTCTTCGTGCTGCGGAGCCAGCGAGAGTCTGATGCTGGAGAGATTTAGCTCCATCTCCCCGTTCCAGGGGGGGCCGGAGTGGGAGGTTGGTTGGTGGCAGTGCCAGGTGGCTGTGCCAGTGCTCCCAAAGGGCTGGCACCCTCCTTTCTGGACTGCCATCCTCCTTTTTGGGTGACGGTGCCCTGAGAAGGATGGGGGAGCCCTGGAAAGCTTTGAGGGGAGCAGTGACATGGCTCTGCCCCCTTCTGTGGTCCAGGAGTGCAGGCAGCAGAGTGGACCCTTCCCAGGACTGCACCAGTCACAGCCAGGGGCTGTTGGGGAGGAGAGGGGGATGGTGTTATTTTCCCCAAGGCACGTGCAGGTCTTGGCGTTGGTTGGGCTCCATTGGGTACCTGGAGCCCACAGGTGCAGGTGGGCTGGATTCAGCACATCCCACTGGCACTGCTGGGCATCGGCCCCGTTGGGATGCCCAGTGCATCCCACTGGTTCATGTTATATTAGCAGGAATGGACGCTGGGCTGATCAGCTTCCAATTAGTGAGCTGGGGAGGGGAGCAGCTGGATGTCACCCCTGTCCCTAAGGGGCAGCAGGGGGTGACCCTGTGCTGAACACAGGAAGGGAGGGGACTGTGTTGTCCTCGGGATCATGGTGCCAGGCAGGAGGGGACCAGGGGTCTCCCAAGAGCTGGTGGTGCTTTGAGGGTGACTGAGGGGACCTGTGGAGTTGAATCTCATACCTCCAGCTCATATCATCTCTGGGGGCAAGAAAGGAGGGGCTGCACCTTCCCTCCCCCAGCCCCCCCACCAGCAGCTGCTGGGCAGAGTCCTGCCCTTGGCAGGCATTCCGGGATTCCTCCAGGCTTAAAACTCCCCGTCCTTTCCCATCAAGAGGGATTTGAAGCTGGGGAGAGGGGAGCTTAGTTCCCAGCTCGCCCATTACGCCCGGGAATTAGGATCCATTACTGCTCTTTCGGGGGCCCCTGCCCTACATCTGCACCCGCTCCAGCACTAAAGCCCTGGGCTCAGCCCTGGCTCTGCCAGCCCTGATGTAACTAAAGTGCAGGGGCCAAGATTGTGATCCCATTAGGCAGGATTAGTGTTGTGCCAGGGCCTGGCATTAAAATGCTATTGGCAGGGGAGGGAGAGAGCTGGGGTCGTTCCTGTCCCCCTTCCCAGTGGGCAGCTCTTGGAATCCCATCCGTCAGCGCTGGCAGCTCAGCTCAGCCACGGGGGTTACCAGTGTGGGCAGGGTGGGAATGAAGCAGTTCGGTGCTTTCTGTGTGGAGGGGACCATGCTGGGCTGGCATGGCATGGCATGGCATGGCACAGGATGGCATGGTGTGGCACCAGCCCAGTGGCTCCAGGAGCTCCGCACCGTCCTGCGCCGCCGGCAGATGTGCAGATGTTCCCGGAGACGCCCCTCGCTGCCGCCTGTGTTTGGAAAGTGATGAATTTCTGCACCAACTAATTAGCCTCTAATTAGCAAGTGGAGTGTAAACAGCCACAACAGATGGGGGAGAGGGGGAATGAGCAGTAATGACCCTTCGTTTGGGAGGAATGTGGCTGTCGCCCACCAGGAACCCTCCCAGTGGGCCCAGGATGGGGGGAATGGCAGTCCCTGTCCGTGCTGGCTCTGTGGTGAGGTGGTGGGCACACCACACACCCTGGATTTGGTGGTGCCGTGGCCTGTTGTGGGTGGTGGGAGAGAGGAGCTGTTCCCAGGGAGCAGAGCTGGGATGCTGGATGCTGCAGGAGAGCTGGGGGAAACTGAGGCAGGGGGGCTGCAGGAGGGGCTGGGGACAGGGGGGCAGTGCTGCACAGCATTGGGACCCCCCAACCTTCTCCTCTTCAAGAGCTGGTGGGTAGGGGAATAGCAGGAACTCCTGGGCTTTCTCCTGGAGGCCTCTCTGGAGACATTGGCACTAAACGAGCCCCATTCCCCTCTTCAGGTTCCTCCTCTCCACCCCTGGCACTGGGCTGGGCTCCCTGCAGGGGCACGAGAGCCCTCCTAGGAGCATGATGAGGAATTCACACGAGGCCACTCAGAGCTTGGTGCCACCTTCACCCCTTGACAGAGACACTCGGGACCCCCATCCCTGCTGTCCCTGGCCACGGCTGGGGTGGTTGTGACTTTCTGGGTGCGAGGCGGCCGCAGTGACCTTCGCGGGTGGATCACCACGGCACGATCAATACGGAATTAGGAGCCGCCTCTCCTCCTCTGCGCCGTTTTTCACCCCTTAATGCAGAACAGATGGCTCGGGCGCTTCAAAGCGCGGTGAGCCTTAGCTGCTTAAAATCAAATTAGGATGTATGCAAACGGCGTGCAGGCCCAGGGGAAGGTGCACCAGGAGCACCCTGCTTCCCAAACGCTTCCCAAACACCTCCCAGATGCCTCCAGGACACCTCCCAGGTGCCTCCCGGGCACTGGCTCAGTGCAAGGGGTGGGCTGAGCACACAGGGTCTCAGTCCCACTGTGCCATTGGAGTGCTTGGCCAGACCCCAGCAGCACAGCCCTGAGCTCCTGTGGGACCACTGGGGACCACCAGTCCCCGAGGATCAGCCCATTGTGCTGTGTGTCCTCGCTGCAATGATACATCACCTGTGCTGCACCCAGTGGACCCCAGTCTGGTCCATGACTCATTTACTGGTTTCATGCAGGAGGAGTTTGGATCCAGAGCTGTCATCTGGCTGTGCCACATCCCCATCTGGGCGCTGCCGTAATCCCAAAGTCTCTATCCCGACGTGGGCGAAGCCCTGGCCTTGCAGGTCGAGCTCCTGCCAGGCCATGGTGGGGACACGTGTGGCCCCCCCCCGCACACACGCGTGCACAGGGACACAGATCCTGCATGGGATGTTCCCATGAGCCTGGCTCGCTCAGCCAGCAGCACATGTGTGCCACTCCTTGGGCACCCCAAAAGCTGCAGCTCAGCTGCTGCAGGGCTGCCATGAGCTCTCTGGACTGGAGAACCACATGGCCATGGGACAGGGGTCACAGCCAGTTCTGCCAAACCCCACAGCCGGGCACTGAGCTGTCCTGGTGCCTCCGGGCACCGCTCTACCCCTGTGCCATCTGAGACATGCTGGGCTGACGTGGGGTTTGGCCCTAGTGCCCCACACTGGCTTTGCTTGGCGACCTGATGCTCCAATATCTGGATCCAGCCCAGACCTGAGGGAGGGACACTGGGATAAGAGCTGCCCGCTGCAGCCAGCACAGCTGAAGGTCAGAGAGGAGGATTAAATTAACGAGCCACAAGCTGCTCCTTCCCTTCCTAATGACTTGCCTGCCATCCAGCACCACCATGCCCACCCCTTACACCCCAGGGTGTAAATCCAATGAGCATGTCCATGTGGGTGCAGCGAGGGAGGTGTGCAGGAGCCGGGACCCCCAGCAAGGAGAGGGACCCCTAGTGCAAGTCTGGGGGTGTCTGGGTGCCTCTGAGCTCCTGCAAACTCGTGACACTCCCCAGGGTGGTGGAGCACAGGAGCGGGCTGAGCCCACAGTGCAGGGATCCATGGCAGGAATTCAGCTCGCTCAGACAAGAAAGGAAAGCCCTACCCCAAAGAAAAAACCCGAAGCCGTGATTGAACGTGCACTTGAAAGCTGCTGGGGAATATGAATGTGCCTTTGAAGTAAAAGGGCTTCCATTTGTTAAGCAGAAAATGGAGCTGTGTGGTTCGATTTATAGTTTTACTTAGCAAATAAAACAGGAGAGGAGTAAGTGGTTCTGCCTCGCTCCGCTCCCAGCCCCTCCACCCCTTCACCCCCCGAGTTAAAAGCTTGGTGCTTCAGAGATGCTACAAAGGCAGCCAGGAATAAAGCAAAGGAGCAGCTTAGATAAACCCACAGCAAGATGAGCCCTTCTTGATGGGCTTGTGGAATGGCTCAGGGAGGGACAAGGGCCAGGGCAGGGGGACGGGGACGTGGCTGCCGGGTTATGGTTATACCCATAGAACCATGGAATGGTTTGGGTTGGAAGGGACCTCAAAGATCATCTCATTCCACCTCCTGCCAAGGGCAGGGACTCCGGTGATGAGTGGTCTTGGTGCCATGGGGCTGGCAGGATGTGGGGCTGGCGTGTCCCTCACCCTCTCTCCCTCCTCCCTCCACAGATGATGTCTCCCCATACTTCAAGACGGAGCCAGTGCGGAGCCAAGTGCACCTGGAGGGGAACCGGCTGGTCCTGACGTGCATGGCTGAGGGCAGCTGGCCCCTGGAGTTCAAGTGGCTGCACAACAGCCGGGAGCTGACCAAGTTCTCCCTGGAATACCGGTGAGTCTGGAGAGGGCTGTCAGTCATCAAAATGGGCTGCCCAGGGAGGTGATCAGGAAACAACTGGACGTGGCACTCAGAGCTCCGGTCTGGTTGTCAAGGTGGGGATCGGTCACAGGTTGGACTCGACGGTCTTGGAGGTCTTTTCCAACCTGAATGATTCTGGGATTCTGAGTCCTCACTGATGCTGCCGAGCATTTGTGGTGAATGCCACCCAGCACACTGGTCCCTGACAGTGGGATCTGCCAGGGCTGGCATCCCGGGAGGCAGCACAGAGGCAGCAGTTGGCAGTCCAGGAGCTGCTGGCTCTGTTTGGAGAGCAAACGGGGAATTTAAGCAGGTCAACACCGGGGAGGAGGTGTTTGCACAAGCGGATTAACACCTTAGCACCAGGCTGGGGATCACAGCTGGCTCATGGCTCCCTGGGAACAGCTAGACCAGGGAAGGGGCAAGACAGGGTGGCATGAGAGAGTGCCCAGATCTGGGCATCCAGCCCCGTGTGCTGACTAATCCTGCCACAGAGCAACACCAGCCCCTTGGAGCTGGCCTTTAAATCAAGGCGGGCACCTCTCACCGTCTCTTCTGAGTGCGTGTGTCATCCTCTCTGTTTTAATCAATAATTCAGGTCGAGACAAGCCGTTCCCCCTTTAAAGGCATCGAATCCAAGGGCTTCGTGTTGCTGTAGCAACGCGGGGCTGCTCCGGGATGCCAGGAATAAGATAGTGTGCCTGGGTGACGTCCCCTCCCCAGCACAGTGCCATGCTGGGATCCCGGGGCCCTGGCCATCCTTGGGGACCCTGGGGGCTGTGCCCCACTAAGCCATGCTGGCTGCAGGTCTGTCAAGCCCCTGATGTCCCCAGCTCAGTGTTAGATGTTGGCACCAGTGCCAGATGCCCTGTGGGATGGGTCCCTTGTCCCCAGCTTTGGTGTGGAGACCTCTTGAGCCCCACAATTCCCACAGCTCTCACTTGTCTGCAATGACAGCTCATTACCAGGCAGGACAATGGTGCAGGATCCCATTCCTGGGCTCTGCCCTGTCCTCAGAGTGAGTTGGGGCACTTGGGGGGCACCTCCAAACCCAGAATGGGGACTTCTGACTTCCTTTCCTGGATTTCTCCTGCATTTGATCCGTGCCTCAGTTTACCCTTCTGTAGGAAAGAGACCGGCACTGGTGTCTGTGCTCTGGGATGTCTGGCAGCTCCACATCCTGCATCCCTGCATCCCTGCATCCCTGCATCCCTGCTCCAAGGTGACTCCTTTCCCCTGCAGCCCCCGGCCCCCGCCTCCAGCTCCAACATCCAGCCAGAAAGGATTAGGGAAGGAAGCGAGAAAACAAACAAACACGTGGGGAAAACCCAAACAAACCCAGCGCAGCAAATGAAGCAAAGAGCTGCTGTGCAAATCCCTGCCTGGCTCAGAGGAACCTGCCGGCATCCCTTCGCTCTGCCCGGGGCTCCGTGGGGATTTAGAGTATCGAGACGAGCGTTTGGCCGTCTTGCCTGGCATTGAAGACTGCTGGTGAGAAAGCAAAGCACCAAAATTAGTTATGATGGGCAGAAATTGAATTTTAATAGAGCTGTTGGTGGCGTGGAGCCAGCCCGCTCAGGCAGTGGGAAGGTTGTAATTAAAAGTTAACGAGTTTAGAAACGGAGTAATCCTTGGAGAGGGGAGGGCTGGTGCTGATGGCTGGGGAGGCCCAGGGATGCTCCTGGCCCTGCAGGGTCAGGAATGGCTCTGGGTGACTTGGTGGGGTGGATGAAGGATGCAAGGTGCAGCCAGTCCCTCCCAGCTTGGTGCTGGTGTGTGTCCCCTGGCATGTCCCCACTCCAGGGACAGGAGGGACCTTCCCCAGGCCCCATCTGTGCCCATGAGGGAGGCTTTGGAGCAGGGTAGCTGGGACCATCTGGGCGTGATGGCATCAACACACGGTTCCCAGCCACGTTTGGTGGCATCACCTCGTGGTTCCCAGCCAGGGCAGTGTGTCCCCAAGCATTTCATCCTCCTCATCCTCACTGCTGCTCCCCAGATCCTCTCCTGAGCGGGGCATCCCGCTGCTGCAGTCGCCCTTGTGCGTTCTTCCCATTTTGGGGGCTGCGGGCAGGGACCCGCGGCCAACCCGCTCCCCACAAATGGCCCCACTGCATCCTCGCCGATGGTCGCAGGAGCTCACGCCACGTTTCAAGGGAAGGAGCCGCTCTCCCAGTTTGGCAGCGAGTTTCCATGGCGACAGCCCTTTCCTTCCCGCAGCGATTCCGACGCCAGTTTTGCCACCGGAGCTGCTGTTGGCGAGTGGCGAGAGCCAGGTGGGCAACGGGCTGGGCAGGTCCCTGTCCCCGAGCCAGAGAGGGCGGCAGCAGTGCCTCTGAGTGCAGGTGGAGCTGATCCCTCGGGAGCATCCCTGGGGACCACGGCGGGAGCACGAACCAGCTCTGTGCTCATGCGGAGCCATCCTCCCTCAGGAGCATCCCAGGGGATCAAGTGTGATGAGGAACTCCAGCAGGACTGGGGACCAGCCTGGCTGTGTGTGTGTGTGTGTGTGTGTTTGTGTGTGCGTGTGTGGAGTCATCCCCCCGTGGGAGCCATCCCTAGGGACTGTGAGGACATTGGGGACCAGCCTGGCTCTGTGTGTGTGTGTGTAGATATCCTCCCTTGGGAGCATCCCTGGGGACTGTGGGGAATCAGCGACCAGTCTGGCTCTGTGTGTGCCCATGGACCCAGGGATTCCCCCCGTGGGAGCATCCCTGGGGACCACAGAGAGATTGGGGACCAGCCTGGCTCTGTGTGTGTGTGTAGATATCCTCCCTTGGGAGCATCCCTGAGGACCACAGGGAATCAGGGACCAGCCTGTCTCTGTGTGTGCCCATGGACCTGTGTCCTCAGGAACATCCCTGTGGGTGGTGTGGGATCAGGGACCACTCTGCCTTTGCCCCCTTGCTGCCTCCATTGCCTGCTGCTGGCATGGGGTGCAGTATAGGCAGGATCCCCACTGCCTCCTGAGCCTGGAGACGCCCCAGTGACACCCGGTCCCCTTCGATGCCCGCTGTGCCCTCAGCTGAGGTGGCAGCAGGGCAGGTGGCAGAGACTTGCCCACACAGCCTTGCCCTGGCACTGCTCTCCAGGGCCAGCTCTGTTTTTCCCTGCATAATCTCTCCGGTGCCAGGCTCTCCACGAGCTCTCCGGAGCCCGACTGCTCCTCGTACGAGGAATCATAACATGCAAATCAGGCAGCTTGATGTCTTTAATGAAATCCTCGGAAGGAAAGCGCTTCTCTGGTGAATTGAGGATATTTATTTCTCATACAAGAAATTTAACATGCAGATTAGTTGGGTCTGGTAATTTATCACATGAGATTGTCCTATTAAGGGTTGCACTGAGTCCTGCTGCCTTCGGAAATTACCTTACATATAGATTACCTCTGGACAGACTCCCATCCGTAGGGATGCATCTTCTAGCTCCTAAATCAGCCCTCATGCTTCTCCACAGCTGGTGCAGGAGCCTAGCAGCTACTGAAGCATCCCCCACCTCTTCTCAAAAGCCAAGATATCCTTTGCTGGGATCATGGAGCTAGGAAAAGTGTAATCCCAACATTGGCTGGCTTTGCCCCAGCTTCCCCCAGCCAAACAGGGCAGAGCCTTCCAGTGCCACCCCCTTCCAGCCCCGGGGTGGATTTTCCAGCAGGTGGTGCATCTGATCCATTCCCATCTCCTTTCAGGAGCCTTTCTGCATGGGCTCACCGAGATTTGGGGCTGATTTGGGGCTCTTCAACCCCTCCCTCCTTGCTGGGCTGTTTTGGGGTGCATGTCCCCCCAGGATGCAGGGACAGAACAGCTGCACACACAGAACTTTGCCAAGCCTTTAGGGCCTGTCAAGGACCCCAAATGACTGATGCCCATACTCCCCAAATTACATAAAATACAGAGCCAGAAGCCTCTAAAAATCCCAGACCTGGGGGCAAAGGGGGCAGTTCACCCCTGGATTCCTGCTGGAACCTTGATATGTGCCACTGCTTGCTGGGAGCTCATCCCTGCCCTGGTGGGACCATCTCTTTGGCAGCCCAGGTGCAAAGCCCAGCCCTCTCCCCTGGGGAGCTAATTGCCATGGAATGATTTAATTAATGGGAGCTAATGAACACTGGAGAGGCTGCAGCCAGGCTGACTGGGAGCCCAGCAGGGAGTGTGCCTCTAGCCTGGTTGGTGTCACCTTTGGCATCACCACAAGTGGCAAAGCCCCCAGGAGTGCTGGTGAGGAGCACTGAGCAGGTAATGGGCAGCATAGGGTGGTTTTCCCTGGGAATGCTGGTGCTGGGAAAGCTTCTATCTGTCTCTGTGCCTTGTTTGGCATTGGGGAGGGCACATGGGGTGGGTGTGAGTGAGCAGCAGCGATTGCTGGGCACAGGGCAGCAGTGCCAGGGAGCCACGTGGTGCGATGGCCATGGAGGGGATCTCCAGGCAGTCACAGAGGAGATGGACAGGGAACTCTCAGAGCTGGAGATGCCACCGGAGCTGGGGGATGGCCGAGCTCCTGGCTGGTGACGCACCGGAGCCCTCTGGGTGCCACAACATGGATCGAGGCTCGTGCGCCCGCTCCGTCCCTGCTCCACAGGAAGGAGGCTGATTAATACACTGGCATTAATTATTAACTGGCTCATTGTTCTGGCAAGGCCAATTGAGGCAGCGATTTACAGGGCCGCCGGCGCCCGCCCAATTCCCACGGCCGAGGGAAAACACTTCAGGCAAGCGGGGAGGCGAGGGCCACGTGTTTCAAAACAGAGCCCGTTCCAATCAGGAGCTAATTGAGATCCAATAACACAGTTAACAGGGGCTGATGGAATACCAGGGGGGTGTTTAAAGCCATATTGAGCGTTGGCCCGGCGCGGGTGGAGGTGCTGGGACGTGCACTCGGATTCTGCGAGTCGTTAAACCTCTGCTAAGTGTGTTTTAATGCTCACTTGACATTTCATTATCCTGCAGTAACTATTCAAATACACGTCCCCTCCAGAATTAATTAGTCGTTATACAGGATATTAATCAAAGGGGACCGTGCCAATGTGCTCCTATCCAAAATCCGATCCAGCTGTTGCTGTTACTGGGCAGCATTGGAAGAACCTCACAGATTTCTGCACTCTTGTGGCTTTCAATTTGATGGATCAAATCCTTTGGCTGATGCTTTTCCCGGCCCCTCTCCACCCCCTCAATCTAAGAATAATTCGGCAGCGTCAGCCCCACGCTTCTCAGCAACCCTACAATAATAGAGCCACGGCAGCAGCCAAGGCTGGGGCATCGCTGTGCCGGAGCGGCGCGGGGAACAATCCTACCAGAACACCGTGGTGCCGTGCCAGGATTGCACAGTGAGGAGCTGGTCACACCGCTGTGCCCTGCCTGCCTCGCTGATGGGATCATGGGTGGATGGATGGGATGGATGGGTGGATGGAGGGGTTGTCATTCCTGACGTGCAGCCATCCATCTGTCAGATTGACCCGGTACCAAAGCTGCTTCTGCAAACCCGCCGGTCCCCCGGCACGGGGCTCCTGGCTCTGGAGCCCCCTCCTGACCCTGGGGCTGAGCGGGGCACAGCCTCTTCCTGACGGAGCCAGGAGGCCACCGCTGTTTTCCATCAGTGTGTTCCCCTGCACTGCGGGTCAGTCCTCGCTGCGGAAGGGCTTTTCCCCATGGACGATGCCCTGTCAACCTCTGTCTTCACAGAGAAGCCAAACAAACCTCTGGAACAGCGGAGTCAGCAGCAAGGGCTGTGCCGGGAGCTTGGCCAGACCTCACCTCCATCCTGGCTGGAGCGGGGACGGATGGGCAAAGCCACATGGTCAGGGCACTGGGATCGGTCCCAGCTGAAGGGCCAGCTTGGCACAACAGAACCAGGAGCTCCCGGCCATGGAGGAGCCGCCGTGGCCTTGGCTCAAACTGGGGGGGCTGTGTGGGGTGACATTTCCCCCTTCTCCTGCCCACAGCACATCCCCCTACGAGGGGGTGACAGTGGGGGTGACATTGAGGGTGAAATCAATTCCTGCCCGCATCCAGCCTGGTGTGATGTGGGAAGGAAATCAAATCCGAGTGCTGTTGGATAAAAGCATCCACGGAAGGCGAGCGGGAGAGAACAAAGTCTGTGCTGGTTTGGTTGATGACTGCGGGCCGGGCTGCGCCGGCAATTGATTTCCTTTCTCCGGGCTATTTTCAGCCGCTGAGGTGTGTGCGAAAGTGCTGCTGCTTAATAGCTCCTCCAGCTCCTGTGTGTGGGGACCAGGCCCGTTAATTGGATCTGCAGGAGCATCCCCATGGGGGGAGCAAGGGTTCCATGTGCCCACGGAGGGGTCCTGGCTCCCAGTGTGGGGGAGCAAAGCACTGCTGAGGGGCTGTGGGTGCCCCAGGGGTGGGGTGGTTTGGGTCCCACGGGCTGTGCCAGGAGCTTTACACCGTCTCCCTCCCAGGATGAGGGTTTGGAGGGGATGTGGTGCACAGGGATCTGTTTGGGGACACACGTGCCCCTCTGCTGCTGAGCATCAGCGAGTGTCCGTCCATCCATCCGTCCGTCCATCCATGTGCGTGTGTTCGGGAGTCACGGTGTGATTTATTAACGAGGACACCACAAGGAGAGCGGGCCCATTATTCCTGGCGTCTGCATCCGCTCCTGACAGCTCCGTGGAATTGAAATATCTTATTTAAAGCCTCTGGGGAGCATTTTTAAATATCAGCCGTGACACTCAAGGACTCGTTCCCAAAGGGCACCCTCCCTCCTCCCGCGGGGACGGGTGACCCCGGCACGCCACGTGGGTGGGTGAGTGGGTGGGTGTCACCAGTGGCTTTCATGCCAATCCTGCCGTGCCCACCCTGTCTCCATGGTGCCACCAGGCAAGGTGGGAGCCCTGTGTCCCTGTCACCATCTCCCATGTGGGGAGGTGGGCGTGGAGTCCGCTGTGCTTCCTGGCAGAGGGAACGTGCTCCTCAGGTCTTATGAAAGTTTAATTTACGCTCAGTTCTCAGAAGAACAAACAAAGCTCTGCTGAAACAGCCCGCGGCGTGTTTTAACGCAAGATTAGATTTTGGGCAAGGAGGGCTGAGCTTGCTTATTTATTCCCTCTCTGCTTTATCTCGCAGCGCTCCCCCATCAGGGACAGCAGTGCTGCAGCACTTGCCCTGGCCCCAGAGACTCTCCCATCTGTTTTGGGGTGAGGGAGCAGGAGCCCCTCCTCCTGCTTTGGGTGGTCTGATGGCCACAGGGTCCGACTTGGGGACCCGGGTGATGCTCAGGGTGTGGGCGAGTGGGGATGTGGTTGTTTCCTTTATCTGCTCATCGTGTGCTGGTGCTGGGAGCAGATAAGAGCAGGCGTGGGGATGATAAGGGGGTTCAGCCATGACTCATCGGAGGAGTGCCAGGCTCAGCTGCGCTTGGGTACAGGCTGAGTGACACCCACAGACCCCAGTGTCACTACTGGGGCTCAGTGCAGGGGTCAGGACAGCCGGTGACAGTCCCCAAGAGCCACCCCCGTGTTTGACAGCTTGAAGCCACTTGCCCAGCACCTCCAGCTCGTGGTGGTGGGTCACATCCACCCACTGGACTGGGAGTGTGATGGGCACTGGTTCATGGTGTGTGTGGTGCAGCGAAAGCACCTTGTGTGTGTGTGGGTATGAGTTCCTCTGTGGCAGTGAGGGACACTGGGATGTCCCCAGCATGCACACACATGTGTGTGTGTGCACATGTACCTGCCTGCACAGACACACACATACATATGTAGTGCACGCACCTCCAACAGCAGCTCCTCAGGGAAGGAGCCAGCACCTGGCACAGGTGCTGCTGCCCAGCCGTAAATGGGGGGCTTGTGTAGGATCTGCAGACTCTCTTGAGAGCTGTGACAGTGCCGTGGATGTCCCCCCACTGCTGAGGGGGCTCTTGTCTCCTGCAGGTACATGATCACCTCCCTGGACCGCACACACGCTGGATTCTACCGCTGCATCGTCCGCAACCGCATGGGAGCCCTGCTGCAGCGCCAGACTGAGGTGCAGGTGGCCTGTAAGTGACAGTCCTGCTCCATGGGGACTGGGTGGGGACACCCAGCTCCCGACACTGTGGGACAGCTCTGCTGTTGATGCCACTGATGGCCAACACACTGGAGCATCCCTGGGGTGATTCTGGCAGGGATGTCCAGAGATTTAAGGAGTAATGAGAGGGCTGGGACCTGGGATGGTGGCTCTATCCTGCCAAGGGATCTGCCCCTCTCTGTCACCCCTTCCCTCCGGGGTGCCCCCAATCCCATTCCCTTGTACACCTCCTGAGGAGTAGTGACAAATCAGGAAGCTAATGAGAAATTAATAAGGCAGCTGTGCTAACAACTAATGATAATGGCAAAGTCGTTAAAAAAGGATCCTTTACATGTTTTTAATTACAGCAATTAAGGGAAGTCAATAAAAATCCCCTGCCCACCCCCATCTCCATACCCCCTGCTTTCCTCCCTCAAGCACTGCGTGCTTCCACCTTGAGAACAGAGTGAAGCAGCTGTGCCCCATCCTTGCCTGCAGAGTCAAGGTCATGCTGGGATGCTCCCGGCATTAGGCTGTGACATGGAGAGAGGCCAGGGAGCCCTGGGACTGAGCCCTCCTTGTTGTGGCTGCACCCCATCCTTGGTGGGGGACACATGGGCAGGGGTCCCTATCCGGTGAGTGGGTGATGGGGCCGTGCAGCTGGAGGGATGGATCCTGAGGAGCAGCCTGTGGGGTCTGAGCCACCCCCCACCATCCCACACCCTGAGCCAGCCAAACCACCCCAGCTGAGGAGAGGATGGTGAGCAGCCCCCGGAGCAGCCCCTCTGCATCCCCTGGGGAGCCCATCACCACAGCCTCCAGCCTGCACCCCAGCCAGACCTGGAGTTGGATCCCTGGGCACATTCCCAGCCTCTCCCCAGCCCCGTCATGGTTCTCCCTCACGTTTTGCAGACATGGGGAACTTCGAGGACAGCGAGACGCAGCAGAGTGTGTCCCATGGGGAGGCAGCCGTTATCCACGCGCCCCGCATCGCCAGCTTCCCACAGCCACAGGTCACCTGGTTTCGGGATGGACGGAAGATCTCCCCCAGCAGCCGCATGTGAGTACCCTTGGGGTCCCCCCAGTATCCCCCCAGGATCCTGCATGTACCCAGGGGGCTGCATTTCCCCTTGTCCCTACACCAGTGATGTTTAACCAAAGTCTCGAGCGCATCGTGGTAAAGCCCGGGGACAGACTTGGTGACTAATAGCTCTTTGTCAGCAGAGAAATGAATTTTTTAATAAAAAATGAAAATAAGGGGGAGGAGGGCAGGCAAAAGGGTGTGATGGAGCTGAGCGCAGCACACACATGTCTGCCAGGTGTCCCCGTGGGGCTGTGGCAGATCCCAGTGCTGCCAGAGCCCGGCACTGGCAGCCACAGTGTGCAGGAATTGAATTTGTAACCCCCATTATGCAGGAATTGAACTGGTCTCCTTTCGATTTGCAAAGCAGGATCAAGGAGATAAAATTCCTTTATCTCATATTTAATGGTAAAAAAATATATTCCCCAAAGCATTTTATGTTTCCAGCAGATTAGATCGTTCCATTAAATAAAAAAATGAAAAAAAGGTAGAGAAGTCCTATGAATCTGCACCATCCCATGGGCTCTGCTTGGAGCAGGGGGTGTGGGGCTTGGTCCCCACCATCCTGGGGTTGGTGCCTGGGGTAGGCTAGGGGTCCCATGTGGGTATCCCTGGGCTGGTGAGGTGCTGGATGAGGAACAAAGGTCCCAGGTTGCTGCATCTCTCTCCCCATTGGGTTCACATCCCCATCTCCTGCCACCCTCTCCTCCCACAGAGCCATTACTCTGGAGAACACCCTCGTCATCCTCTCCACGGTGGCCCCTGATGCAGGACGTTACTACGTGCAGGCGGTGAATGACAAGAACGGGGACAACAAGACAAGCCAGCCCATCACACTGACTGTGGCCAGTGAGTGTGGGGGACACTGCCCTCCCCTAGCCCTGCTCCCTCCACCCCCTACCTCACCCCCAAATTTAATTTGCAGTAAATCTCTTTGGAGGCTCCAACTTCTGCTGACTTAACAGTTCAGCTGCCTCAAAATTTATTTAGGCACTCGGGGCTGTGCTGCAGGTGCTGGTGTGTCACAGGCAGAGCTCCCGCTCCAGCTGGATCCAGCCATGTTCTAGGAATGGGCTGCAGGATGGGGTGCAGCAGTGTCACCCCTGCCTTGTGTTCCCCTCCTGGGGGATACCCCTGTAGCCTCGTCCCTCCTGTTTCCTTGTACTCTCCAGGACTTTGAGTGGTCCCCCAGCCCATTTGGGTGGTGACAGTCCATCTCATGGCAGATGCCCCAAAGTGACATCAGTCCTGTCAGACTCTCACCCATGTCCCCTCCCGCTGCTCTCTGGGCATTATCCCTATCCGTGTCAGGCTCTGCCTGTCCTCCTTCCCCATTAATCTGTTTTCCCATCCCTCGGCGTTCCGGAGCACCATAAACATCCTGGAGCCCATGTTTATGGATTCAGCTCTATCAGCAGCTTTCGAGCCGATCGCATTTTTACAGCGCCTACATGAGGGTTTTTTATTGTTGCCATCGTTTTGCTTTATGTACTCTCTGCTCCCTCCTCCCTGCCTGGTGGCCGTGCCGTGGGCTCCTGTGGGAGGAGGTTTAGGGAGAGCTGGGAAGGCACCCTGAGGGACCCTTGTCCCCTGTCACCTTTGTCTCCTCCATGTCAAGCTAACAGGGATTTGGGTCCCCCCTCTGGGAGCTGGGGCACCCTGGGATGGGCAGGGGGTGCTCATGGCTGTCCCTCTGGCCTCTTTCTCCCCAGACGTGGGTGGCCCGGCCGATCCCATCGCACCCACCATCATTGTCCCACCCAGGAACACCAGTGTGGTGGCCGGGACCTCGGAGGTGACCATGGAGTGCGTGGCCAATGCCAGGCGAGTAGCAGGATGGGAATGGGGATGGGGGATCTCCCTGGTGGCATTACCCAGGTCCTTTCCTACCACAGCTCCTGGGTCCTACAGGGAGGGTGAGGGCTGAGTGCCCCCAGGTTCTTTCCCACCACACCTTTGGTGTCCTGCGGGATGGAGGCAGGTCCCTTCCCATCACAGCTCCTGAGCCCTGTGGGATGGAGGCAGATGGGTAGCTCGATGGAGGCTGGACCTGATTCTTGACACACTCCTGGCCCCCCCAGGCCACTGATCAAGCTGCACATCATCTGGAAGAAGGACGGGGTGCCCCTCTCCAGTGGGATCAGCGACTACAGCCGCCGGCTCACCATCCTGCACCCGGTGCTGAGTGACAGTGGCTACTACGCATGCGAGGCTGTGCTGCGCAGCAGCAGCGTCCCTGCCGTGGCTGCAGGGGCCTTCCTGTCTGTCCTGGGTGAGCTCCTGGGTGGGCAGCCTGGACCACCTGGGCAATGAGCTGGGGCAGTCTCAGCCCTGGGGCTGAGATGGGTAGGAACAGGCGGGTCACTGGGGCAGTCCCAGGACCCTGGCTCTGCCCCAGCCCCCTGCCCATCACCTCATTCCCTTGGCAGAGCCCCCACAGTTCATCAAGGAGCCGGAGAGACACATCACAGCCGAGATGGAGAAGGTGGTGGCCATCCCCTGCCAAGCCAAAGGTGAGCTGCTCCCCAGCCTCCTCCCCATGCTGCTGTGACCCTGTGCCTGACGTGGTTCTACCCTGGCAGGTGTCCCTCCTCCGGAGATGGCCTGGTACAAGGATGCTGCCCTCATCCACCTGGAGAAGCTGTCCCGCTTCCAGCTGCTGGAGGATGGCAGCCTGCAGATCAGCGGGCTGGTCCCCGACGACACCGGCATGTTCCAGTGCTTTGCCCGCAATGCGGCTGGCGAGGTGCAGACCACCACGTACCTGGCCGTAACCAGTAGGTCCCAGCCCTGCCCGGCCTCCAGTCTGGGGTGCCCTGCCTTGGTGGTGGGTGGGATGTGCCTGGGACCCCCTGGTTGATGCTCAGGGACCCCAGGAAGCTCTCCTGTGTGGATGGGACCCCTCCCTCACAATGCTCCTGGAGTGGGTTGGCTCCAGGCTGGGCATGGGGAAAGGCTTCAGGGGGCTCTGTGCATTTCTGTGCCCCGCAGGCATTGCCCCCAACATCACCCGGGGTCCCCAGGACAGCACAGTGATTGATGGCATGTCTGTCATCCTCAACTGCGAGACCTCAGGGGCTCCACGCCCGGCCATCACCTGGCAGAAAGGTAAAGGAGCTGGGGGCAACCACTGCCAGACTCTGTGGCCACCAGGCTTGGCTGGTGGCCGTGGGGCTGACTGGCCCCCCCCCCATGTGCCCAGGGGAGCGGGTCCTGGCCAGTGGCTCGGTGCAGCTCCCACGTTTCACGCTGCTGGAGTCAGGCAGTCTCCTCGTGAGCCCCGCACACCTTCCCGATGCCGGCACCTACACCTGCCTGGCCACCAACTCCCGTGGTGTGGACGAGGCGTCTGCAGACCTGGTGGTCTGGGGTAAGGGACTCACTGGAGTGCCCGTGTCACCTGTGCCGTGGTGGCTGGGATGGACCCTGCCCATGGGCAGGGTGTGGGGTGGAGCGCTCTGGGGTTGCCAGGAATGGGTGCTGGTTTTTTTGGGTGCAAACGGGGGCTGTCCCTGCTGGTGCCACCCCTGCAGCCCTCTGGGCAGTGCCAGTGGCTCATTCTGTCTCCCTGCAGCAAGGACACGTATCACTGACCCACCTCAGGACCAGAGTGTCATCAAGGGGACCAAGGCTGTCATGAGCTGTGGGGTCACCCATGACCCCAGCGTGGACATCAGGTGAGTGTGACAGGGCTGGGAGAGTTCGGAGGGTCTGGGCACCCCCAAGCTGCCAACCTGGCTGCTGTTACCGCTTTCGGTGTACCTGGGGAGGGAGATGGGGGTCTTCCATCCCAGCCCTGCGCTGGTGGTCCTGCAGTGCCACCTGGTGCCCTGCAGACAGGGAGCTCCTGGTCCCCTCTCCTTGTTGGGGGCCTGCAGGGCAGCGGCACACCTGGGTCCCCCCGGCACAGGTATGTCTGGGAGAAGGACGGGGCACCACTGGGCCCCGAGAGCAGCCCGCGGGTGCGCCTGGACGAGGTGGGCACCCTCCACATCTCCCAGACCTGGTCGGGTGACATCGGCACCTACACCTGCAAGGTGATCTCGGCTGGGGGCAACGACTCGCGCAGCGCCCACCTCCGTGTCCGGTGAGACCCCCCTCATCCCCGCCAGCACCCCCCACCCGGGGCTGTGCCCCCTCCCTCCCTCCCTCCCTAACCCCCCTGTCCAGGCAGCTCCCCCACGCCCCCGAGAGCCCCGTGGCCGCCCTGAGCCCCCAGGAGAAACGGGCCATCAACCTCACCTGGGCCAAACCCTTTGATGGCAACAGCCCCCTGCTCCGCTACGTCGTGGAGGTCTCCGAGAACAGTAAGGGGCTGCTCCCACCCCCTGGCACTGCTGGCACTGGGAAAAGCCTGCAATGACATCCCACTGCAGGGGATGCTCTGGGGAGCTTGGGGACCCTGGGACTCCTCACTTGGGCAGGGGACCCCAGCATCCTACAGGTCAGATCCCCCACCCCGCTGCCCCTGTCCCCCCACAGATGCGCCCTGGACTGTGCTGCTGGCCAGCGTGGACCCCGAGGTGACATCGGTGACAGTGCGGGGCTTGGTCCCTGCTCGCTCCTACCAGTTCCGCCTCTGCGCCGTGAACGACGTGGGCAGGGGGCAGTTCAGCAAGGACACGGAGAGGTGAGCCATGGCTGGGGACACCAGGGGTTCCTGGCAGCCCTTGGGTGCTCACCCCACCTCATCCCTGAAGGGTGTCCCTGCCCGAGGAGCCCCCCTCTGCACCCCCTCAGAACGTCATCGCCAGCGGCCGCACCAACCAGTCCATCATGATCCAGTGGCAGCCGCCCCCCGAGAGCCACCAGAACGGTGTCCTCAAGGGATACATCATCCGGTAGGTGCCAGTGGGGGAGTCTGGGGTCCCACCCCTGGTGTTGGTGGGGACATTGGCAGCTCTGATGGCACCTGGTCACCAGGTACTGCCTGGCCGGGCTGCCCGTGGGGTACCAGTTCAAGAACATCACCAATGCCGAGGTCAACAACCTGCTCTTGGAGGACCTCATCATCTGGACCAACTATGAGATTGAGGTGGCTGCATACAACAGTGCTGGCCTGGGGGTCTACAGCATGAAGGTGACCGAGTGGACCCTGCAGGGAGGTAGGCAGGGATGGGCAGGAGTGGGCAGGGATGGGCAGGGAGGGGCAGAGGTGGGCAGGGACAGGCAGAGGCTTGGTGGGTGCCCTGATAGGAAAAGGTTGTGTCATTGGGGTGATGGGGGTGGGTGGCAGGATGATGGAAGTGAATGCCCTAGGGAGATTGGGATGTTCTGGGGAGGGATGAGCAGGGGCTGCAGAGCCCAGCCAGGGGCATCACCCTGTGGTCCTGGGGGGCTGGCACCCGGTTGATGGAGGGGACCTTGTGGAGCTGGAGCCACTGTGAGCTGTCCCTTCATCCCACAGTCCCCACAGTGCCCCCGGGGAATGTGCAGGCAGAGGCCACCAACTCCACCACCATCCGCTTCACCTGGAACCCCCCCAGCCCCCAGTTCATCAACGGCATCAACCAGGGGTACAAGGTGAGGGGCAATTCCCGTGGGTCCCCCCAAAAATGCGGCAGCTGGGAGGGGGAAACTGGTCAACCTTCACAAACTGTCTCAGCTCCTCCTTGCCAAGATCTTGGATTTTAATTGGATCTGTCCTGACTATTAAAATAATATTTACTGTTATTTAACACTTGCATGGGCTCGGAGTCTCCCATGCTCTGTAATTAATTCCAAATTGCAATTAATTCAAATTTACATTAATGAAATTGAATTAAAACATTAAACTTGTGTCTTAATCCACTCCAAAGAAGTTCGGGAATTTAATTGCCGCCGGATGAGATAACCAGCGTGAGTGGGATATTTAACATTCTTATTAAATGCCACTTAGTATTTTTGATTAGTATTTTTAGGGTCTAATTAGTGTTTAATTAAGTTGCTACAGGCTATCTCGCACAATACCAATTAAATGCCCAAACATCCCTCCTGGATGCGGGCGGGCGGGTGATCCCGCGCCGTTATCGATGGAGTTAATCACAGCGCACGCTCCGTGAACTCGCGCTGGCAGAGGCATCAAGCGCTCCCCACACCGTTAATTGATATTTAATCAACCCTGAATTAATAAGAGGAGGCATGGGGTGCCTGGAGGATGGTGTTTGTGGTACGGATGTGTGTGGTGAGGACGGGGTAAGCGGCGTCCTCGTCCCAGCTCCTTCCTCCCGCAGCTCATCGCGTGGGAGCCGGAGCACGAGGAGGAGGCGACGGTGGTGACGGTGCGGCCCAACTTCCAGGACAGTGTCCACGTGGGATACGTGGCGGGGCTGCGGAAATTCGCCGAGTACTTCACCTCGGTGCTGTGCTTCACCACGCCGGGGGACGGCCCGCGCAGCCCCCCCCAGCTGGTGCGCACCCACGAGGACGGTACGGGGAGGCTCTGCATTCCCGCGGGGGGGACCCTGCCCACCCTCTGGAGGCTCCGGGGAGGGGGGAGCAGCCCCCACATGGGCTACGTGGTCCCACTGCTGAGCCCCGGGAAGCCCCTCCCAAGGGGAGCCCCTTCCACGCTCGCTCCTTGTGGGGTTCCTGTGCGTGCTGAGTTGGGGTGTCTTTGGGCAGTGCCTGGCCCCGTGGGACACCTCAGCTTCAGTGACATCCTGGATACGTCCCTGAAGGTCAGCTGGCAGGAGCCGCTGGAGAAGAATGGAATCCTGACAGGTAAGAAAGCACTGGCAGGTACTGGCTCCTGCATCTGTTCCCTTCCCACTCTGTAGTATCTCCCCCTGGTCCCATTCCCAGCCTGCAGCATCTCCTTCTGGTCCCAGGAGCAGCATTTCCCCTTTGTCCTCTTCCCATTCCACATCATCTCCCCCAGTCCCCTTCTTGGTCCTTTTCCCACCTTGTAGCATCTTTCCCTGCTCCTGTTCCCACTTCACAGCATCTCCCCTGTTCCCCTTCCCATCCTGAAGCATCTCCTCCTGGTCTCCTTCCTACCCCACAGCATCTCCCACCTGTCCTTTGCCCACCCCTGGCCCTCTGAGCCCCTCAGGGTGGGCGATGCAGGGAGCTGACACAGGGGGGGTGTTCCAGGCTACCGGATCTCGTGGGAGGAGTACAACCGCACCAACACACGGGTGACCCACTACCTGCCCAACGTGACCCTGGAGTACCGTGTCACCGGCCTCACCGCCCTCACCACCTACACCATCGAGGTGGCTGCCATGACCTCCAAGGGCCAGGGCCAGGTCTCCTCCTCCACCATCTCCTCGGGGGTTCCCCCAGGTGAGGTCGGCAGCGTGGGGCTGCTGGGGGGCTGTGGGCAGTGCTGGGGGTGAGTGGCAGGTGCCACCCATCCTGCCCTGTCCCCACAGAGCTTCCCGGTGCCCCCACCAACCTGGGCATCTCCAACATCGGGCCCCGCTCTGTCACCATCCAGTTTCGCCCGGGCTACGATGGCAAAACCTCCATCTCCCGCTGGCAGGTGGAGGCACAGGTACAGGGTGGCTCAGGAAGGGGGGAATGACGGGGTGTTGGGGGGCAACTCACCCCACTCCCATCCCACAGGTGGGCCAGAATGGGGAGGCTGAAGAGTGGGGGCTTGTCCACCAGCTGGCCAATGAGCCTGACACCCGCTCCATGGAGGTGCCCAACCTGAAGCCCTACACCTACTACAGGTGAGTACACCTACTACAGGGCAGTGCTGTGGTGTCATCCCTGGGGGAACAGAGCCCTCAGTCTCTGCTGTGACCCACCCTCGGTGTCTTCCCTAAGGGACCAGAGCCCTCTTATTCCCCCCCATGGCCCTCCCTCAGTGTCCTCCCTAAGGGATCAGAGCTATCTCGTCCCCCACGATGACCCTTCCTCTCCTCTCTCAGTTTCCGCATGCGGCAGGTGAACATTGTGGGCACCAGCCCCCCCAGCCTGCCCTCCCGGAGGATCCAGACCCTCCAAGCCCCCCCAGACATGGCACCTGCCAACGTCACCCTGAGGACGGCCAGTGAGACCAGCCTGTGGCTGCGCTGGATGGTGAGTGGGGTCTGTGCCTGTGGGCAAGGGCTCATGGAGGACCGAAGGGCGATTGAGCTCGGGTGGTTGTGGGACATCAGGAGTGATGGTGTCTGTCCCTGCCAGCCCCTCCTGGAGCAGGAGTACAACGGGAACCCCGACTCTGTGGGGTACAAGATCCGGTACACGCGTGCGGACGGGCGGGGGCAGCCGGCGCTGCACGTGATCCGTGACCGCGTGGAGAGGGAGTTCACCATCGAGGACCTGGAGGAGTGGACTGAGTACAGGGTGCAGGTCCAAGCCTTCAATGCCATCGGGTCAGGGCCCTGGAGCCGCTCGGTGCTGGGACGCACCCGGGAGTCAGGTACTGCTGCCCACCCCGTGGCACTGGGTACCCACCCTGGCTGATCTGGCCACTGACCCTCACTGTCATCCCCCCTCCAGTGCCCTCCTCTGGCCCCAGCAACGTGTCAGCACTGGCCACCTCCTCCAGCAGCTTGGTGGTCCGATGGAGTGACATTCCTGAGGCTGACTGCAATGGCCTCATCCTGGGCTACAAGGTGAGCTGCTGCTTGTAGATCTGTCCTTGTAGATCTGTCCATACCCTGCCTATGCACTGCAGCCTCATCCACAACCTTGGGAAGCATGGCTTTCCCTGGGGGAATCGCCCTGCAGTCTGCCAGGTCCCCAGTTGTGCCATCTCCAAGAACCGATGCCCATCGGTGCCAGCCTCACCTGGCTGTGTCACACGGGGTCTGTTGCAGGTGATGTACAAGGAGAAGGGCTCGGAGGCGCGTGCCCAGTTCTGGCTGGCAGAGGGCAATGCCTCCCGCAGTGCCCAGCTGACGGGGCTGGGCAAGTACACGCTGTATGAGATCCGTGTGCTGGCCTTCACCAGGATTGGTGACGGAGCACCCAGCCGGCCCCCCGTCCTCGAGAGGACCCTGGATGACGGTGGGTGACAGCACCTGGATGGGCTCAGGGGTCCCTGGGTGCCTAAGGTCATCCCATCCCATCCCATCCCATCCCATCCCATCCCATCCCATCCCATCCCTGTACCTTGGGAAGATCCCTCTCCCCATGACCAGGGCACCCAGGGGGCTCCCATTCCCAGGAGATGGGACGTGGAACTTTGCCCACTCATGTGCTCCCTGATGAACCCCATCTCTCCCCCTCCAGTGCCCGGGCCCCCCGTGGGGATCCTCTTCCCTGAAGTGAGGACCACCTTGGTGCGGCTCGTCTGGCAGCCACCTGTGACACCCAATGGCATCATCCTGGGTAGGTGGGGAGCCATCCCAAGTCATGCTGTGCTGGAATGCTCTGCAGAGGGGTTCAGAGGTCCGGTGGGAGCAGGGATTGGCATGGGGAGCCAGAGACCAGCTCCCTGGGATCCCCTCAGCACCTCAGAGCCCTTAGTGCTGGAGCTCCCCAGTTGGGTGCTGGTCCCTGGGTGGGTGTGAGCGAGCCAAACCCCCAGTGCCGTCCCTGTGTGTGGGTTGGGACGGAGGGAGCGGCACACACCGAGGTGTCCCAGGGTGGTGTCCCCTCCCCAGCCCCACCATCCCTCTCCCTTCCCCTCAGCCTACCAGGTCACCCACCGCCTCAACACCACGGCGGTGAACGCGGCGGCCGTGGAGGTGCTGGAGCCCAGTGCCCGGCAGTTCACGGCCACCGGCCTCACCCCCGAGGCCACGTACCTGTTCCGCATCGCGGCGCAGACCCGCAAGGGCTGGGGCGAGGCGGCCGAGGCGCTGGTGGTCACCACGGAGAAGAGAGGTAACGCTGCACACCGGAGTGGCTGGCGGCGGGGTGGGCTGTGTGTGCCCACGCGGTGCTCCCAGCCCTCTGCCTCCCCCAGCCCGCCCGCAGCCCCCCGGGAAACCACTGGCACGGCAGGAAGAGGTGCGAGCCCGCAGTGTGCTGCTGTCCTGGGAGCCGGGCAGCGATGGGCTCTCCCCCGTGCGCTACTACACCGTGCAGAGCCGGGAGCTGCCCGACGGAGAGTGGGCTCTGCACTCCACCGCCATCAGCCACAATGCCACCGCCTTCGTCGTGGACAGGTGAGCGGGCTGGCGGAGATGATGGGGATGCTTTGGGTGGTTTGCCCGTGCCTTGGTTTCCCCATGCGATGAGAAGTGGTTGTCCAAGGCTGGGAATCACTGGCCTTGTGGGGTGGCTCAGGGGATCACCGGGTGTCTTCACTGTCCCTGTCCCATTTCACTCCCCCCAGGCTGAAGCCCTTCACCTCCTACAAGTTCCGTGTGAAGGCGACGAATGACATTGGGGACAGCGAGTACAGCGAGGAGTCAGAGTCACTCACCACCCTGCAGGCGGGTCAGCACAGGCTACACCTCCTGGGGCAGGGACAGAGGGTGCCCCTCTGCCCAGGGAATTCCTCCTGTGCCCAGGGCATCCCTCTTGCCCTGGGCATCTCCAGAGCCTCATCACCCTCTTCTGCCCCACAGCCCCTGAGGAAGCTCCCACCATCCTCTCCATCACCCCACACACCACCACGTCGGTGCTCATCCGCTGGCAGGTACTGTCCCCTCTGCCTTGGGGGGTGTCACAGGATTGGCCACCTGGCCCCATGGGAGGTGGCACTGAGGTGTTCTGGGGACATCCACCTCGGGGTGCCAGGGAGCCCTGGGTTAGATGAGTTTCCTCCCCTTGCAGCCCCCAGCTGAGGACAAGATCAACGGGATCCTGCTGGGATTCCGGCTGCGGTACCGGGAGCTGGTCTACGACAGCCTGCGTGGCTTCACCCTGCGTGGCATTGGCAATCCTGGTGCCACGTGGGCCGAGCTCACCCGTGAGTCCTCACGGCCCCCCCACACCTGGGGACAGGGGCTGGGGGTGACCCGGGGGTGGCCGGTGAGGGACGGGGCAGCGCAGCATCCTGTGCACCCCGACCTCTCACGGGTACCAGGGTCAGGCTGTGCCCCATGGAGCTGTCACTGGGCCCCTGATGCCACCAGGCTCGTGGTCTCTAACACACTTATGTGTTGTCACTGGCTCTACCTCACTGTGTGCCACCCCTGTGTCCCTGTAGCACAGGTGTCTGTACCTAACACGTGTGCCTGCACCTAACAGGGGTGTCTGTGACGTCCTGCTGTGTGTCTGGGTGTGCCACTGCCCTCAGCCCCCGCAGGAAATGGGCTCACATCCACACTGGGTGCAGCAGGGATATAAATGACAAGGGCAGTGCCTGTGACAGGACCTTGCCCTGTCCCCCGTGTTTAGACCCCCATGGGGACCCCAATGCCCAAACCCAGCTTGTGCCACTCAGGGATGGGGCTGGAGGATAGAAAGGCTCCCCAGTGCTGTGACAGCCCTGTTGGCACCTGGGGGTGACAGAGCCATTGCAGAGGACCCCTGGCCCACCCTGGGGTGGGTGGCCGTGCTGGGGTGGGCACTGGGAGGTGGGAGCCCACCCGTGCTGTGCCACATGCGGGACTAACCCTAACCTGCTCTCCTGCCTGTGCTGCCCAGCTGTCTACGCCGTGCACAACCTCAGCGAGGTGTCCCTCACCCAGTACGAGCTGGACAGTAAGTCACTGCTCCCCCGTGTCCCCTCATGTCCTCCCCACTGCCACCCCCGTGTGTCCCTCCCCTCCACCTGCCTGCACTGTGGGGTGAACCGGGGTGCCCATGGACCCCTCTGCCTGTCTGCTCTACATGCTCCTTGGGGACATCCCTGTCTTTCCAACAAGGAGGGGTCTGCCAGGTCCCCTGGGGGTAGCAGGACGCCCTCCCCACCAGAGGGAGGGTCCTGCTCACCCCTTCCCTCCTTCCCCCCAGACCTGAGCAAGCACCGGCGCTACGAGATCCGCATGAGCGTGTACAACGCCGTGGGCGAGGGGCCCCCCAGTCCCCCCCAGGAGGTGTTTGTGGGGGAAGCAGGTGAGTCCTTGTGGGGGTGCCCATGGCTGGGGGCTGTGGGGAGGGGGCTCTGCTGCCCCGGTACCCCCCATCATCCAGGCAAGGCAGTGCAACCCCACACCAGTGCTGGGGTTCCCCTGCGTGGTCCTGGCTGGGCGGTGACACGTCCCCTCCCTCGGCACAGTGCCCACTGGAGCACCCCAGAACGTGGCCGTGCAGGCGGCCACGGCCACCCAGCTGGATGTCACCTGGGAACCGCCACCCGTGGAGAGCCAGAACGGGGACATACAGGGCTACAAGGTACCTCCCGGCACCCGGGAGGGGCTCGGGGGGCTCTGGGAGGCGCTGCCTTCCTGGGGGACACAGGGTGCGCTGGGAGATGCTGTGCGTGCCTCGGGGGAAGGGATCCTGGGACGATAGCGGACGGTGCGGGACATCCCGAGGCGGTCCCGGGTGTGCCATCCCGGTGCGGACGGCAGGTGGCGCCGTCGGCCCTGGAATGCGGCCGGGAAGAGCCGGGATGCAGGCGGGATGTGCCGGGATGCAGCAGGAGCGATGCTGCGCTGATGCATCGGGTTGCTGCCGGGATGCACCGGGATGCAGCCAGGACAGCCAGCCCCATGCTCCGGACACCTCCTTGGCCCCATCCATTGTAATTCCTCCTGCTTGTCCCCATCCCTCAGGAATCAGGCATGGCTTGAAGGTGATCTCAGGACACTTGGGTGATGCCGAGCCTGAGCCAGCCATGCACGGGGCTGTGTCTGATGCCCAGCAGAGCCTGGAGCCCTCCTGGAGGAGAAGGCGTTCCTTTCCCTCCAGCACACTCAGCCATGCTGGAACGGGGGCTTGGGAGCCCAGGCAGGGCTCTGTGGGGTGTTTGGACACAACAAAGGGCTTGAGGAAGGCAAGGTGGGTTGGATCCATGCATGACCCAGGTCTCTGTGCCCTCTCCTCCTGCTCCTGCAGATCCACTTCTGGGAGGCGCAGCGCCAGAACGAGAGCGCGCGGGTGAAGACCCTTTTCCTGCCCGAGAACGGGGTGAAGCTGAAGAACCTGACGGGGTACACCTCGTACTGGGTCAGCGTCGCCGCCTTCAATGCCGCGGGAGACGGGCCCCGCAGCCCCCCTGTAAAGGCACGGACACAGCAGGCAGGTGGGGCCCGTGGCACAGCCCCCCAGCACCCTCCTGCCCCGGGCTCTCTGGGGAGGGATCTCCATGCGTGGGTGTCTCTGTGGGTCTGGCTCCAGAGATTCCCCTTCATTCCAGCTGCCCCTCAGTTCCTACAATCCCAAGCAGACCAACCCTGGGCTCACCCTGTGGGGTTTGTGGGTTGGGGGTGGTGGAGATGAAGGATGGAGGTCTGGGGAAGAGAGATAAGGAGACTCATTCCCCCATGGAAATGGCAGGGTCTTTGCTCCAGAGGGGATGGGGGCACAGAGGGCTGTAAGTTGATCACCACTATTAGGGCAGAGGCAGGGAAAGGGACTGGCTTGTGCTGGGGGTGTCCCCTGGGAACGCTGAGCTGGCCCTGCCACCCTGCCCCCTCGCAGCCCCCAGTGCCCCTGGGTCCATCCGGTTCAGTGAACTGACCACCACGTCGGTGAACGTGTCCTGGGAGCCACCACCGCTTCCCAACGGGATCCTCGAGGGCTACAGGCTGGTCTACGAGCCCTGCACGCCCGTGGATGGTGAGGGCATGGCTGGGCTGTGCTCTGGGGGGAGCTGGGAGGGCTCTGGGGGGGACCCAGCTCAGTCCCTGTCCCCGCAGGAGTCAGCAAGATCGTGACAGTGGATGTGAAGGGGAACAGCCCGCTGTGGATGAAGGTGAAGGACCTGGCTGAGGGTGTCACGTACCGGTTCCGAATCCGGGCCAAAACCTTTGCCTACGGGCCAGACGTTGAGGCAAACATCACCACGGGGCCTGGGGAAGGTATGGGGGACCTGTGGGGGTTGTGCTGGGGTCAGGGCCAGATGTGGTGGGGACTGGCACGGCCGTGTGCCTGTTTGTACCCCCTGTCTCAGCTCTGCTCTGGGTCCCCAGGTGCCCCCGGCCCCCCCGGCGAGCCCTTCATCTCCCGCTATGGCTCAGCCATCACCATCCACTGGTCGAGTGGGGACCCTGGCCAAGGGCCCATCACCAGATACGTCATCGAAGCCCGTCCCTCAGGTACTGAGATCCCTCTGCTTTCCATCCCCACCTCGATACCAGCCGTGCCCTGGGGTCAGGAGAGAGGGAATCTGAGGCAGGGAGTGCTGACCCGTCCCAGGCCACCAAGCAGGATGGGCTGGGGATTAGGACATGGTGTCTGGGGTGTTGGCCATGTGCTGATCCATGGGGAAAACACTGAGGAGCAGGGCTGATGGAAAAACCAGAGACCACACGGTCCTGGATGGAGGGACATCAGCCTCTCACCCTGGGTTGTCCTGCAGAACCAGCCCTTCCTTCCCAGCCCCTTTCTCTGTTCCAGATGAGGGGCTCTGGGACATCCTCATCAAAGACATCCCCAAGGAAGTGACCTCCTACACCTTCAGCATGGACATCCTCAAGCAGGGGGTCAGCTATGACTTCCGTGTCATCGCTGTGAATGACTATGGCTACGGGACCCCCAGCACTCCTTCCCCCTCCGTGTCAGGTGGGTGTCCTGGGGGGATACTGTCCCCTCTGTGCCAGAGGGAGGGCCCTGGAATTGCTCTGTTCTCCTGGCCATCACTGAAACCCATCTCCTGGCTCCTAGAGACCCAAATTTCACTGTCAGCCCTCCCTGTTATCCCCCTTTTGTGTGGATCCAGGTTTTATAAAATTCCCCAAGTGACCCTGTGCCCTGCAGCAGTGTCTCCACATCCAGACTGGTTGCCCCCCATGCCTGTCCCCCTCTAACCCTCCTCCCTGCTGTGCCCCAGCCCAGAAAACCAATCCATTCTACGAGGAGTGGTGGTTCCTGGTGGTCATCGCCCTTGTGGGGCTCATCTTCATCCTCCTCCTCGTCTTTGTGCTCATCATCCGTGGGCAGAGCAAGAAGTACTCCAAGAAGTCAGACTCAGGTGAGTGTGGGAGTGTGATAGGTGCCAGCCCTCATCCCGTGGGAGCTTCCTGGGGGTCTCCCTGCCTGCCTTTGGGGTCTGAGTGGAGCGGTGGGAGCCTCCCTTCCTGCCTGCCTTGGAAACAGCTCCTCCAGAGACCCAGTGACACATGATAAGGATGCTGTGGCCTCCCCAGAACGCACTGGGAGCTACAGATTAAATAACTGACTTGTCCCCCAGTCAGCTGCAGAGGCAGGGCAGCCCGGGGGCTCACAGAGGTCACTGGGATTAGCCAAACACAGCTCTGTTTTCTTAGCTCTATCAAGGGCTCAAATTGTGGGGAAAATCCAGACCTCCTCGTTAAGCAAACAGCCTCGGAGCTGGGAGTTGGGGCAGCTCAGGGAGCTGAGCCAGGGCGGGCAGGCTCAGCACAGCCAGTGGCACTGGGCACAGGGCTGGCACCTCCTGACTGTCCCCCAGGCTGTGGTCACTCTGGAGCCAGCACAATTCCTTCTGGACCATTCTCCAGCCTCCCTGTGCAGGGTCCAGACCCTCCAGTGCTGTGCTGTGCTGCCTGGGGAGGGTCTGGGGCAGGCTGAGCATCCCATCCCACAGGGAACAGCTCCAAGGCGACTGCCCTGAGCCACGGGGAGATGGTGAGCCTGGATGAGGGCAGCTTCCCTGCCCTGGAGCTCAACAACCGGCGCCTCTCCGTCAAGAACTCCTTCTGCCGGAAAAATGGCATCTACACCCGGTAGGGACCTCCCACTGCAGCCCCCTCCCCACACCGGGGGAGTGATTCAGTCATCATGTCCATCCTTGCTCCACTGTGGGACTGGCACAGTGACCCTGTTCTGCCCTGTGTCCCCCATGAAAAGCTGGGACTGCCTGAGCCCCCATGGATCATGGGATCAGGGTTTTTTGGGAGGGGGTTGGCACGGCTGAGGGGTGGTCCCTGAAGCAGCCCCAGGGGTTAGTTGGGGTTGTCCTCGAGGGGAGGCGGTACATGTTGACCACCTGCCTGTCCCCGAGGTCCCCACCACGGCCCAGCCCCGGCAGCCTCCACTACTCGGACGAGGACGTGACCAAGTACAATGACCTGATCCCTGCCGAGAGCAGCAGCCTCACCGAGAAGCCCTCCGAGGTCTCCGACTCCCAGGTGATCACCCAGGGCTGCACGTGGGGACAGGGACCCGGGGCAGGAGCCAGGGACCAGGGTGCTGGGAGCCCTCCTCGAGCATCAGCCCTGCTCTCTGCCTGCCACGAGGCACATTTGGGAATAGCAATGCTTCTCCTGGCCCGTCCTGCTTTTGAGGCAGCAGCATCCCCATGGCTTCATGGCACGGACCCAGAGCAAAGCTGGCACAGCCCCCGGCCCGTGTGCTGGGGATGTGACACCATGGGGGGCTCACGGGGCTGCTGGGGACAGGGGATGGGGGACAGGAGGTCAGCAGGGTTGGGGACTGTCCCTCTGCCCGGTCGCTGGTGGCAACGTCCGCAGCTCTGCCAACTCCACAAAATGCCACCTTTGTCTTGTCCCAACGGGCAGCTGTGGCTGGGCAGGAGTGTGGCTGCGGGAGCATCCCGGGCAGGCAGCCTCAGCGAGGCCATGGGAGCATCACCCCCAGGATGGATCCTGGGCTGCATCTGAAAAGACAAGGCTGATGCCCAGGGAAAGGTCTGGGGGTCCCCGAGGGCTGTCCCCGAGCAGGAGGGGACTGTCCCCAAGGGGCCCCCCCGTCGCTGCCCGCACCGGCTGTTCCCTTGGCAGATGCAGCCCTGCTCCCTGCGGCCCGAGCGGGGCTCGAGTGGCTTTTGAGGAGCTGTGAAGAGCGGCGGGAGCTGGCGCTGGCGCGGGGCAGTTCCCACCGCCCTCAATGGGCTCTTTGTGCGCCGCCGGGGAAGCTGAATCCAATTACCGGCAGCGCCGAGGCAGAGCCCAAAAACACCCTTCGCGCCAGCCCGGGGGCATCGCGGCCCCGGGGGGGACCCGGGAATCTTTTGTATGAGGTTTTATTTTGGTTTAGCAAGAGGCAGAAACCCCCCAGTGGTGCTGCAGCCGTCCCAGCCCCCAAATACTTTCGGGATGTGCTCACCAGCATTCCCAAAAGAGCACTGGGAAAGCACTAGGAAAGCCCTGGGAATCCCGGAATCATTTAGGCAGGAAAAGACCTCTGAGATCATTGAGTCCAGCCTGTGCCCAATGCCCACCTTGTCCCCCAGCCCAGAGTACTGAGTGCCACCTCCAGTTGTTCCTTGGATATCTCCAGGGGTGGGGAGTCCACCACCTCCCTGGGCAGCCCCTTCCAATGCCAAAGACATCGCTTTTTGTGAAGAAATTCCTCCTGATGTCCAACCTGAACCTCCCCTGGTGGAGCTTGGCCATCTTGTCTTGTCTTGTTGCTGGTTGCCTGGGAGAAGAGGCATTTGGGGCATTTTGGGGCCGGTGGGTGATGCTCCCACCCCCATCTCACTCCTCCATCCTGTTTTTCAGGGCAGTGACAGCGAGTACGAGGTGGACCCCGGGCACCAGAAAGCCCATTCCTTTGTCAACCACTACATCAGCGACCCCACCTACTACAACTCATGGCGGCGGCAGCAGAAGGGCATCTCCCGGGCACAGGCATACAGCTACACCGAGAGCGACTCGGGGGAGCCCGACCACGCTCCCCTCTCCAACAGCACCTCCACGCAGCAGGGCAGCCTCTTCCGCCCCAAAGCCAGCAGGACTCCCACCCCCCAGACCCCCGGCAACCCCCCCAGCAGCCAGCCTGGGACCCTGTACCGCCCACCCAGCAGCCTGGCCCCCGGCTCCAGAGCCCCCATCGCTGGGTTTTCATCCTTCGTTTGATATTTAAACAGAAGCAAAAACCAAACAGGAGAGGAAAAAAAATTAGAGGGGAAAAAAAGAAAAAAAAGAAAAAAAAAGAAAAGCCACAAGAAATCAAGAGGAAAAAAATGGTGAGGGGGAGAAGAGGAGGAGGAGGAGGAAGGGGACAGGCCCAATGGCAGCGAGGGGGAGCAGCCTCAGGCTCTGTGGGTGCTCTGTGCTCTTGGCAGCACTGGAGCAGGAAGCCAAGTGCTGTCCCCAGGCTGGGGAGCAAACCCAGCTCCCCTCTTTGGCCAAAGCTGCATTACAGACTCCTCGGATGAGGTGGGGCAGGGGGGCTCTGGCTGCACTGGACATTGCCCCTGGCACCCACTGTGGCTGCCCTGGAGCTGCTGCTGGACTTGCCGGGGTCCCGTGGGTGCTGGGGACTGGGTGAGGGGCCCCTGCTGTGCCAAACCACAGCCCTTCCACTTGTGGCTCCCCCAGGACGTGGGGACAACAGTGACAAAGAGACCTCCAATTGCAGGGGGGAAAAGGAGCTCTGCTGATCTTCAAACCTCTGGACATGAACCCCCCCGCTCTGGACCCCCAAAGCCTTTGGGAGAAGGGGGCATCCCCTGTGCTAGGAACCCAGGAGACTACTAATTCCTCTCCTCTTTGTGCCTCACCCAGCACAGCTCCCCAGGAGAACCCAGGACTTGAACCCCAGAAGAGCCCCCCCCGGCGTGCATGTGGTGCTGAGTCCCCCCTGATTTTGCACCCGGGGGGATCTGAGGAGGACTCACATGGGGCGATGCAGTGATCATAGCCCTCCCTCTTGGCATTTCTGGTGGTTTGGGGCTTTTTAATGAGGTGTTGTGCAGAGGCCTGAGGGCATTCAGGGGTGGCGATGCCCGGTGGGCCCATGGCTGTGGCCCTTTTGGGGGTCTCTGCACAGCACAGCCCCCGCAGTGCCTATGGGTGAGCCAGCACCAGCCCGGCAGGGCCGCGGCACCCGGGCTGAGCTGAGGGAAATGCCAATAAACAGCTGAGGATCAGCCTGTCACCTCTCTGTCACCTTGCCATGTCGGAGAAAGGGCCAACGGGATGTGCCCTGCTGTGTTTGTGTCAGCCCCATGGCACCAGGGCATGACCTGGGCAAAGGGTGCCAGAGATGCTGGGGTAGAGCCCAGAAGGGTGCAGGGAGCTCTGGTGGCCATATCCTGTGTGTTTCCATCCCAGTGGGATCTGTAGCTGCTGGGAAAGGGGGTTGTGGGACAGGGAAGGAGGGAGATGACCCCACTGCACTGGCACTTTGGGCACTGCCAGCAGCAGCCCTGGCACTGGAGGTGTCTCCTGGAGTGGTCCACAGCCACCCTCACTTGTTCTCCCCTTCAGGCCTGGCAGGAATATCCAGGTGATGCATTCAGGTTTCATCAGCTGTTGCCCCCCAGCAGTGAACAGGGGGGCTGGAGCTGAGCTGGGGAGGGCTCAGCTGCACACAGTGCTGGCAATGCAAAGGTCCGTGGCTGGGGGCTACCAGGGCTCTGGGGTCTGCACAGGACCTGGAGCTCAGAGCCCCTGGAAATCACAAGCCAGGACCCTCACCCTGGCACGGGCAAGGGGCTGCCAGGGGGAATGTTGTGCAGGTGCTGCATTTGGGGACCCATCACCCAGAGCTGCAGCTCCCCCCCGGACTGGGGAGAATTGGGATGATGTGATGGCCCCACTGCTGAGCCACAGCCACCATTTGTCCCCACCTTGGTGCAGGATGTCCCCAACCGGGGGGAGCAGAGGGCATTGCTGCTGGGGGACTCATCTGACCTACTTGGAAACTTGGAAGCTGGTCCTGAAGGCAGCGCAGCACCCAGGGGTGCCTGTCCCCTCCCTGGGCAGAGAAGGGAGCCCTGACACCCTGCTCATGGAGACAGTGACGCAGGGGCAGAGGGGGGTCTGTGTTTGGCCAGTCAAATCCCACCCCTCATTTGCAGCCCAACTCCAGCCCCAGGCATCCTGACTTGTGCAAGAGGGACCTTCCTCCCACTGGGGCTGGGACATGGAGCCCACGGAGACACGGGACAGAGCAGGTCTGGGGAGTTGAGCAGCACAGGCGAGTTCCCTGTGAGGGATGTTCCCTGTGTAAGGAATGCTCCTTGTGCAAGGAATGCTTCTCGAGCAAGGGATGCTCTTCGTGCAAGGGATGCTGCATGTGCAAAGGACACTCCCTGTGCAAGGGATTCTTGTACGGGGGATGATCCCCTCTGAAGGATAATCCATGTACGAGGGATACTGCTGTGAGGAGCATGTGCCAGCCCTGTGAGCAGCACCGACAAGGTCCCTGGATGTGACCACTAACACGGGGACAGCGGGATGCAGGTCCCAGAGGCACCTGCGTGGGGGCTGCATGTGTTCCCTGGCAGTGGGGCAGAGCAGAGCCCGGGCCACGCTCACCTGCCCTGACCCGGCTCATCGCTGGCAGCACGGAAGGAGGAGCCGGAGGGTGCAGCCACAGCCGCGGCAGGTTTGGCGCTGGCCCTGTGCTGGGAGGTGAAGCTGCTGTCTCGGCTGTGGCCAGAGCGCCAGGACCCTGCGGCAGCCACGGTGGGGAGGGCAGGAGGAGCCCTTTGTGCTCGTGGCTTCCCACGGCTGAGGGATGCAGCGCCCGAGGAAGTGGGAGATTCCCACATCCCACCTCTGCTCCCCAGGGATGGTGTGGGAGCTGCACAGGGCACAGAGCCCGGTTTGGGCACAGCAGGGATGGCACTGGTGGGTGGGGGCTCTTGCTCACCTGTGCTGCCTCAGTTTCCCCCGTGGCACAGCTGGAATGGGACCAGCCGGGCTTGCAGGGGAAGGCACTGAGCACAGCCGCCTCTCTCCCACCTTGGCTTTCACCATGCTGCTGTCAGAACCAACAGTCCCCCACAGTCCCTCCCTCCATCCTGGCCCTCCAGGCAGGTGTGGGCTGCCCGTGCCCATCCCCACTGCTGTCGGCACTGCCGGCTCTCGGGGCTGCTCCGTGCAGGGTGAGCTGTCAGCACTGATCAGTCCCTGGGGACTGAACTGGCCCTGACATCTCTCCCAGGCGCTGCTCCGGTGGCCTGTGGTTCTCCCAGGGGCTGAGCACTGCTCGCTGTCAGGGCTGGGGGAGCCAAAGGGGGGCACAGGGAAGATGCTGAACCATCAGACCCCTCTGGGCAGACGAAGCAACTCTGGAGTGGAACCTGCTCCCTGCCCCAGGTGCCATGGAGAGATGTTTATGTGCCAAAAGCAGGAGTTGTGACGAGCAAAACTGGGCTGTGGTCTATTTTAATTTCTCTATTTTAGAAGCAGCCCTGCAGCCTGGTCTCTCCTTGTCCTCCAGATCTCTCCAATTCCCTGCCAGCTCCTGGGACAGAGCCAAGTGTGCCATGTCCCCACCTTTCCCTTGCCCTGGGCCATGGCGACAGGGACAGCCCCTCCTGCCGTGCCAGGGGCCAGACAGGACTCGGCGCATCCTCAGAGCCCCACGTGCCCCAGGCACTCCGCTGTGCCAGGGGTGGCAGGGGGAGGAGAACAGCAGATGACAGACCCAGGTCTGTGCAGGCACTCTGTCCCACAGGTGTGGGTGCCCGGTGCTCCCTGCTGAAGGGGTCCCCATGCCCAAACTGTGCCAGGGCAGGGGTTTTCCACGGGTGCTGCCGGCCACGGTGGGTCCCTGCAGAAGCCACGCTCCAGGTGGGATCATAGAATCATAGAATGGTTTGGATTGAAAGGGACCTTAAAGATCATCTCGGTCCAAGCTGGAAACCCAGATCTTCTGGGAGAAGCTGGGATGGCTGCATCCCATGCGGGTGATGGTTTCCTGGGTGGGTGGTGGGTTGTGTGAGCCCATTCCCTGGCACTGCCAGCCAGGAAGAGTGTGCTGGCCAGGGAAGGTGGGTGGCTGCAGGGTGAGCTGTCCACAGCAGCCTCTGACCCACACACAGCTCGTCCTGGTGGCACCCCAAGGGTGCTGAGGTGCCAGCAGTGAGCAGGCAGTGCATCCTGCCAGGATTAGCTGGTAGCTGCTCACCCCTGGGTGAACAGCATGGGGAAGGGCTGAAACCCCCCAGCTGTGGGTGCAAACTGGTGTCTTTGGGGTTAGTAGGGCTGGTGGGGAGGTTTCTGGCAGAAGTCAGCGCTGGGCCCTGGGGCTGGAGGGATTTAGGGTGACTCTGGGGGCAATGCCTCGTGCCTGGCACGCTGGGGTGTCCAAGGATGATCCCCAGCACTGGGGCTCAGGAAAAGCACCCCACTGGCTTGGCACCATCAGCAGACAAAGCTGGCAGGCACTGGCGGCAGGAGGAGGGAATGGAGCTGCTGGGAACTCGGACGCTTCTCCCTGCCCTGCTTTTCAAAGTGCTTTTCAAGCCTTTTCTTTCTTCTTCCCTGCTTTCAAAAGCTGCTGAGGAGCAGCAAAAGGGACTGGTGGTGACTGAGCAGGGCGGGAGCGATGAGCTCCGTGCTCCCAAGCCGCCCAGCACCCCAACCTGGCTGCAGCCTGCCCAGGGCTGGATCCTGCCCCAGGCTCTGCGTGGCTCAGGGAGCGGGGAGGGGGCCCGTCTCTCCCGGGCAGTTTTTCAAGTTGAGTGGGTGCCTGCTCTTCCCAGACGGAGCCAGGCCAGCCCGCGGGAGCCTTCCCGGCGGCTCCCACCAGCCGGTTGATGTTAATCCCTCCTGACTGCGCTGTCTCAGCCATCTCCACGCTCCCGTGACAGCGTCAGGTGAGGCGAGCAGCGCTGCACGGCTGTCACACAGGCCTTCAACTCTGTCCCCATGTGAGTGGGTCAGACTGCTGGTGGGGGCTCTGGCAAACCCTCCTCCTCTTCCTCACCCATCAAAAAACCTCTCTTGCATCCAGAGCTGGCTCCCAGTGGACCCCTGCTCAACTGTGGGCACAGGGCTTTGCCTCTTGTCTCAATTTCCATGTATGGAAAGCAAGGAAAATAAAATTTGCCAAACAAATGGGCAGTGAAAATGGCACTGGAGGCAGCAGCATGGCCCAGGATGGAGACAGCAGGCATGAGAGAGATGGTGCTGGACACCCATGTTGGGGGCAGAGGCTGCGCCCTGGGTGCCAACCCCAGCATCTCCACAGTGCCACACCCGTCCTCGCTGCCCACTGCAGTGCCAGCTCTGTGGTTATGCCACTTCCCTTCCCACAGAAGGAAATGTCAGCACCAGATGAGCCATCACAGTGCCCAGTGCTGCCCAGTCTGGATTGTGCTGCCAGGCCCAGGGAATGGAGCTCCTTGCACTGGTGGCATCAGAACCCTTCGGATCTCACAGCATCGTGTCCCAGCACCCAAGAGTCTGGAGTCGCATGGACCAGGACCCCACTCACCATCCCCTGCACCCATCCCGGCTCCCTCCACAAAGACGCCAGATGCTCCGGAATATCCAAGAAACGCTGCATTAGGCAGGTTCAGGATAATCTCCGCTCCCGCCCCTTTTCTCCCACAAAGGTTTTGTCTTAATCCCCACGAGCGAGCGGCTGTGCAGCCCAGCACTCTCCCTTTCAGCCCCTCACCACCGCCGGGGGGGCACACAATCCATTACCAGCACCGGGGGGACCACGGAGCCCATCAGCGGAGCAGGGTGGTCATGGAACCCACCTCCAGTGGGGTCACAGAGCCCAGCGCCAGCACCAGCACCACAGCCCTGGAGAGCCCTTGGAACCCCTGTCAGCGTGTCCTGGCCACCGCCCACCCAAACCGGCCATGGCCTGGAGGGACCCCCACGGCCCCCCGAGGGGTTGGAGCAGTGGGGCTGGCTGGGGACAGGGAGATGGGAGTGATGGAGGGGAGGTGTGGGTGCTGCAGCCTCCTGGGTGTCACAGTCACGAGTGGAACGGGGGCACTGATGCTGCCCTGGGACTGAACCCGCCTCCTCCTGGCCCCTCAGCGCGGTTCTTAATTCGCCTTAATTAATTAGAGTTGGCCACCCCCCGCCTCCACAACCCTGCCACGGGTGCAGCCAGCTCCTTGCTCAGCCTCCGGGGATCCCACTCGTGACCCCCTTCGAGGGGAGGCAACCGGGATCCTGCATCCCCGCGCATCCCCGCACCGCGCCTGGGAGGGGCCGGGGCCCCACTCACGACCCCCTCGAGGGAACCCTCCCACAATCCCCCACCCTCCGAGCATCCCCGCGGTGCCGGAACCCCACTCATGACCCCACTCGCGTCCCGGTGCCGCGGGACCCCCCCCTCGGGGACAGATGTCACACCCCCCCCACGGGGCTGGGGGTCACACCCCCCCCGCCCCACGCGGGTTTGAATGGAGGGCGTGGGACAGCCCCGTGACGTGGCGCCGCGCCATTGGACCGGGCGGGGCGATGACATCATCGCCGTGGCGGGGGGGACCGTTCCGGCGCGGCGCGGGGCGGCCATGGACCGGCGGCGGGGCCCGGGCGAGCAGGTACGGGGGGGCCGGGGGTCGGCCCGGCTCGGGGAGGCTCGGGGAGGCTGGACCGGACCCGGCTCGGCCGGACCCGGCTCGGCGGGGAGGCAGCCGGGCTGGCTCGGCTATTGTCCGACGGGCGGGCGGGCGGGCGGGGTCCCCGGGGCTGCCCCGCTCCGGTACCGGTAAACCCCCGGCTCGGTCCCCGCGGGGCCGTGGGGCCGGTCCGCGGCGCGGCGGGCGAAGGGGTTAACAGGATGCGGAGCGGTGTTTGCCCGGCGTGGGGCACCGGCCCGGCTCACCCCGCCCCGCCGGCGATCGCGGCCGCTCGCCCGCCCGAGCCCCGCGGCGCTGGCGGTGTGCGGAGCCGCCGGTGGTCGCGGACGGGGCGGTGGCTGCCCGCGGCCCGGCTCGGGAAGGTGGATCCTCCCCGCGCTGGAGCGGGGCCAGCGGCACCCCGGGGCTGGCCGGGGCTGGGCGCCGGCGGGTGCTGAGTCAGAGCCGCCCGAAATCCCCGTCCCGCTCACCCCCCGGCGGCCCCGACGGGGCTCGGGGTGCCGGCCGGCGCCCAGCCTGCCCTGCCCCGCGGAGAGGGACCCGCCTGGCTCTGCCAGCCCGGGGCACGGGACCGGCTCCCAAACCCGCTGCGGTGCCCCGGGGAGAGGGACATGCCTGGCTGTGCCGGCGCTGGGTGCGGAGCCGGCCCCCAAAGCCGCCGCGGTGCCCACGGAGCGGGCAGGCAGCGGGCACGGCCACTCGCGGGGCGCTGGACTCGTCCCACGCCGCCCCGGTTTGACCCCGGCAGCGGCAGCAGCGTTAAGTATAGATGTTTCCAAGCGCCGAATCTATGGATCAGGAAGGCTGTTTCAGAGAGAGCTGGGATCTATAGAGCAGGAAAGCTGTTCCGAAGGGATCGTTAATGGGCTGGGGTGGAAACTGAGTCACAGGGTGAGTTCTCTGCGCCCCGGGACGGGGCTCGCTCCCCTGCTGAGCACACGGTAAACAACTCTCTTTTGGACGCAGCTCCCTCGGAAACCGTGGAGCGACTCCAGCTGAGGTTTAGCCCCGAGGGGGCTCGGGGGGTTTGGGTCTGGGGGTACAGAGCGAGGCTCCCCTGAACCCCCGTGCCCGGGACAGCCGTGCCACGGGCTGCCCGGCCGTGGGGCTCCCTCGCCGGCCCCCCCGGCCAGCCCCGCTGCCGCCGGCGTTGTGCTGACCGTGCCGGTCTCTGCCTTTGTTCGCGGCGTTTTGTCCTGAGCACAAACAGCCTCCGCGGGCCCCCCGAGCCGCCTGGCCGCGCCGTGGGCTCCGGGCCCCCCGGCAGGTAGGGAGCCCTGGCCGCGCCGTGGGAAGTCTGCCTGTTTACTTCCCGTCCACCCCAGCGAAACCGCAGGAATTCGGAGCCCGGCGGAGGTCGGGAGGTCTGTTTAGCCCCGGTATCCTGTCGGACCCCGGCCAGCCCCTGTTGTTGTGAGAGAAGGAGCCAGGACCAGCGAGGAGATAACCTTTCCCCCCGGAAAAGTCTCCTCCTGGCTCTGGAGAGCCGCGGGCTGGTTCGTGGCCCCATAGCAGGAGGATTTATGGCCCTGTGCGTGTTCTGGCGTGTCCTGCCAATAGTTCCTCGCTGAACTCTGGCTACCTCCTGGCTGTTGGCAGTCCCTCGGGGAGCGCTTCCCTGCTTTTGGCACCGGCGCCGGGGCGGTGAGTTCCCCAGCCTGGCGCTGATCCGTGTGCCGAGAGCCCTGGTGGGAGCCGAGCTTTGCCTCCCCACCGTGTGCCATCCATGTCGCCGGCCCCGGCTCTGATGCTCGCCGTCAGAGGCTGCTCCGTGCATCCCACGGCTGAGCTGCAGCAGCGTCCCGATGCCAGACACAGGACCAGACCTGTCACCGCGCAGGGGTGGGGGCGGTCACCGGGGCGCCGGGGCTGCCCGCACCGACGGCTCCGTCTGCCCCCAGGCCCTGGGAAGACTCGATGGGGAGCCGGGTCGAGGGTGTGACAGCGGCTTGGTCCCCTCCCGGGGCTGGCAGTGACAGGGTGTGATCCGTGCCCTGTCTCCAGCAGCCGTCTGCCAGGCTCCAACATCAAAGGGCTGCCGGCGCCGGATCCCCGAGGGGCAGCGCACCCCAAAGTGGGGCTGAGCAGGCTCCGTGTCCTCCCTGCCCCGTGTGTGGGTTCTCCCTGGCCCCGGGCGGTGCAGGGGGCCCGATCAGCCCAGCCCAGCCCCTGCCCCAGCGCCCGGCAGGGTGGGGAGAGCATCCTGTGATCTCGGGGCTGCAGGGAGCTGCCTGGGGTGCTCTGCACAGCAAAGCCGGGGAGCTCGTTTGGAGCCGGCCGGGCCGGCCGGGATGCTTTCCCAGTTTGGCTTTCCCAGTTTGGCTTTCCCAGCTTGGCTTTCCCAGCCCGTGAGCGGGACGAGCCGGGGGCAGGACGCATGGGAGCGTGGCTGCACTTGGTGTTTCCCCTGTGTGCACTCATTTACTGGCCTCCTTCTTTGAGCCACTTGTCCTTCTGGTCCCCACGGGTGACTGGTGCTGAGCAGGATGAGATGGAGAGGATGGAGTGAGGGTCTCGTGGGAAGCCTGCACCATCTCAGGGCATGTGGTCCTGGCCAGGGCTGTCCCACCTCCACACTGGCTGCAGGATCCCACTGTCCTGCAAGCAGACACTCATTTACAGGGACAATTGTGTCCCTGGGCACCTGAGGCTCTTACTCTGCAGAGCTCCTGACAACAAAGGGCTCAGAAGGCAGGTGGGAAGCGGCACAGGGCTGTCAGTATGCTTTGTCCCTTTTCTCCTTAACCCACACTCGCAGGTCTCATCCCTTCCCCTTGCTCCAAAGCCCTGCTGGGACTTGGCCGTGCTCTGGGCTCGCTGCCTCGGCATGGGCAGCGCTGCCAGGTGCCTGTGAAGTCTCTCGGGTTACCAGCAGCTTCCCCTGGTAGGTGGCTGGAGAGGCAGCGCCAGCGATGCCTGGCCTGGTTTCGTTTGTGAAAGCGCCGGCAGTGGGAATGTCACAGGATCCGCTCTCCCCGAGCGAGAGGAGGAGAAAAGGGCTCTGTGTCCTGCTCCCCTGGGCAGGATGGGGTGGGCAGCCGGGCTGTGTGGGCAGCAGAGCCCCTCTGTGCTGCCATCCCCCCTCGGGGTGGGCTGGGAGGGAAACATCGAGGGGTGGGGGGAGATTTTGGCCACTGTGAAGTGGCTTTGAGGGCAGGAGTGTTGAGGGGGCATGAGGGGCTGGTTTGGAGGCTGTGGTGGTGATGGAGCTCCGCTGGCCGGGGCAGCCCAACACCAGTCCCGCTCCAACCTCCCGGTGGCCCCTTTGCCGTGGCTTGCAAAGCATCTCACAAATGCTGAGCTTGGCCCCAAAATCTAAATACAAGGCAGGGACAGTCCCCAGATGGCCTAAATCAGCAGCACGGTTGCCTGGCCCAGCTGGGGAGCTCGCCGGGAGTGTTTGTTTTATGGGAAACCAAAGGCTGCAGGAATGCCGGGCTGGAAGGAGACTTTGGAAGGGGAAAGCATTCGTGCCGTGCACACGCGCTCGGCCGGGCGTTCGGGAGATCCTGCAAGGGACTGGCTCCAGCGAGCTGCTTGTCCATGCTGGGATGGGGTGAGGGGGAAAGGAATCACCCCAGCCCCTGGTTTGAGGTGCAGGGAAGGTGCTCTGGCTCCATGGTCTCTTCCTTCAGCTGCTGGGAATAAACTGGAGGGCTCCCCCAGCCAGACTGTCCATGTGCCATCACATGCTCGGGTAGCAGAGGGCTCAGGCTGTGCCTCTCTGGGGTGGTGGGACCCTGCACAGGGCCAGCGGGGGAGTGTGGCCACGTGCCACCAGTGCCGAACCCCAGGGCATTCCTGCCCTGGCTGGCCCCATACGGAAGCCGTGCATGGGAGGGCTGGGCACCAGGACTTTGCACCCACGTAGGGTCAGAGTCCATCCTGCCTGGCCACAGCCTGCCTGAGGTCCTGTTGCTCCTGTGGGTGACAGAGGGGTGTCACAGAGTGGATTTGGGGAGGGATGGTGGGATGGAGCCCTCCTTTTGCCATGCTGGAAGCTGTGGGGTAGGTCCTGTGGCTCCCCACGGTGTCCAGCTGAGCTGGACTGGGTCATGCTGGGACCATCGCTGCCCGTGGGCTGTGGGGACATGGCTGTCTTCCAGCCGACCCTGCGAGCCATTCAGCTGCACCCTGGGGCTGGGTGGGCAGCGGGGGGACGTGGCCCCTGCCCCGAGGCTTGCTCAAAGGACAGACGTCCATCCCTTCCTCCGTGTCACGGGGCTGCTGTGTCGCCAGCAGTGCCCAGAGGGAGGAAGCGGGCGGCCACAAGCCCTTCCTCCCCGGCAGCCTCTCCCGGGACCACCTGGGGCTGCCTGGCGCCATGGGAAGTGTGGGATGCGGTGACGTGGTCTCTGTCCTTGTCCCCTCCTGCGTGGCTATGGGCACTGGGCTGGACAGGTCGGTCGATGGCACCGAGGTGGCCGTGGGAAGGAGTAACGTGCCTGTCCACGTCCCGCTCGGCCGGAGCCGTCGTCATTTCTGTCACCTCTGAGTCACAGCCGTGACGATGAGGTGGCCGGGAAGGGTGGGGATGGTCACACATGGGCTCAGCGCTGGGGAGTAGTGAGGATGGAGGGTTTTGTGGTGTAGCAAGGCTGTGTCCCCATGTCCCTGTGCTGCTAGGCACGAAGAGGTACCCGTGGGGTGCCTGTGTGTGCCCCGTCCCAGCTGCCCCCTGTCCCCCTGCTCTGCTGGCGGTGCCTCCCGGGGGCTCTACGCCCTCCTCGCACACTTCCTGCCGTCTGTTTCCAATTCCTTCTGGCGTCTGCTCCTTTCTGCTTTCTTCCAATTAAAAAAAAAAAATCCCAGGCATCTTCTCGGCATGCGACTCACAGAGACTGGAGCTGCCGCTCCGGTGGACTGGGGCTGCACGGGGAGGGGACAATGGTGCCCTGCATCCCTTTTGGTGCTCATTCACGTGGGGCACAGGATCAGGGATCATCCCAAAGGATTCCTTTGCCCAGGCCTTTCTCCTGTGGATGTCTGCTCCGTGGATAGGGTCTGCAACCCGCTGCTTCAGGGGGTGTGGGGATCTCGGGGGGTGTGTCTGAGGATGTGTTCGCCATGGAACAGTGCTCTGCACAGAGGCTATTCCCAAGGGAACCAAGCAGCTTGTGGGCATGGGATCACCTTTTGCAGCTTGTCAGGGTGAAGGCCCATCCATGTCCTCAAAGCCTGACCATGTCCTTCTCTGCTCTCCCCTAGGAGTGACACGTCCGTGACACCGGTGGGATCCCAGCCGTGGAGCCCCAGCTGTGAGCACTGGCCGGGCCGGTGGGACACGGTGCAGCTCGGCACAGCCTCCCCTTCGCCGCCACCATGCCGATCCTCAAGCAACTCGTGTCCAACTCTGCCCACTCCAAGCGCCGCTCGCGGGCAGACCTGACGGCCGAGATGATCAGCGCGCCCCTGGGGGATTTCCGCCACACCATGCACGTGGGGCGTGCGGGGGACGCCTTCGGGGACACCTCCTTCCTCACCAGCAAGGCCGGGGAGCCGGTGCCGGAGGCGGGCGAGGAGCCGGGAGCCTCCAAGCCCAGCCTGCTGTCCCGCCGCTTCCGCAGCAGCAAGCGCTCGCAGTCGGTGACGCGCGGGGACCGGCGGGACATGCTGGGCTCGCTGCGCGACTCGGCGCTCTTCGTCAAGAACGCCGTGTCCCTGCCCCAGCTCAACGAGAAGGAGGTGGACAGGAGCGCGGGGCAGCTGCCCAAGAGCCTCTCGTCCAGCCCCGTGAAGAAGCCCGAGGAGATGAGCCCCGAAGAGCAGCAGCGCCCGAACGGGGCGGCCGCGGGGCCGCTGAGCCCCAGCTTGGACGAGCGCGACTTCGGGGACATCACGGAGCTGCCCGTCGTGGTGGCCAAGGGCGGGGCGGGCATGAAGCACGCCGAGTCCATCATGTCCTTCCACATCGACCTGGGGCCCTCCATGCTCGGGGACGTCCTGAGCATCATGGATAAGGATCAGTGGGAGCAGGACGAAGACCCCGAGGCGGAGGAGAGCCACGAGAAGGAGGAGGGGGAGGCCACCCTGCCTGGCTCCCCGGTGGTGGCGGTGGCGGCCCCACCGAGCCAGAGCCCGGCCCGTGGCCCCAGGGACAGCAGTCCAGCATCCAGCTGCACCTCGGGGCCCGAGGAGCGCAGCCCCCTGCCCAGGCCACTGAGCCAGCGGGCAGGGCCCCCAAAACGCCCCGACAGGGAGTTCTCGTTTGCTGATGAAGACGATGATGAGATCCGAGTATAAAGGCAGGCGGCCGAGCCGGGGGTTCTCACTGCGGTTCTTGGACATGGGGCTGAACACCCCGATGCTGCAGCTGGTGGCACCAGGGAAGACTTAACTCGTCCTTCATTCCCTCTCCCTGTGCCGTGGCAGGACAGGAATCTGCTCCCAGGGCCGGGGCCATTGCTGACATCTCTTGGCACCCAGCGCTTCCTGGGAGGGGGAAGCAGACTCAGTTTTGGTTCTTTCTGTTGGACTTTGGATATTAGGTCTTTTCTCCTGCCCCCTGCCCACGTAAAGCAATTTAGGATCCAACAAGATGAGCCTTTGGAGTTTTAGCCCCTTTAGTAATATATATATTTTTTCCGCCGTACGGTTTTTACTGTTTTCTGATTTGTACTTAACTTTCTTTACTCTTGATTTTGGTTTTAACGGAGGGGAGATTTCCCACAAGGAAGAACTTGGCTCTGGAGCTCAGAGGTGGCCCAGGACTGTGGGCAGCTCCAGCTTCCTGGGTTTCTTGTGGACTCACTGGAGACCAAGAGCCTCCAGCCCTGTGCCATGGCAGGTGCTCACTCCCCATCCCTCAAATGGATGGATGGATGGATGGATGGATGGATCCATCCCAGATGCTTGACACTCCAACCAGCCCAGGGGTCACAAGGATGCCACCAGCCAGCCCTGGCAGTGGCTGCTGCTGGGGTTGCTGATGGAAGTGTGGGTCTGTCCCCTGTGGGAGGAGCACCTGGAAGCCCCCTGAGCCAGTCCCGGTGCCGTGGGGCCGGTGGGGCTGGGCCTGGTGCAGGCAGCTGGAACAGGAGGTTTTATACCATGTATGTACAGATGCAAAGAATAAAAGGAAACGGTAGTGACTGCAGTGGCCTCAGTTCCTGAGGGATGAGATCTGTGGGGACCTGCTGCCCAAGCAAGACCAGTTTCCCTGTGCTGCCGCCATCCCCAGCCCCCATCCTGCTGCCTCCACCTTCGGAGCCCATCCCTGGCCATGATCCTGCCCGGCACTGGTCCCTGGCTGGAGTTTGGGCACCTGCAGTGGCCATGCTTTATCTGCCCAGTGCAGGAGGAAGCGGGTGAGCTCCTGCTGGCCGGATCTGGCCCGGGGCTGGGACCCTCCAGCCAGGCAGCTCCTGCCAAGGGACAGCTCTGCCAACACACTGCTCTGCCCCCAGCCCTGCTCCCTCCCTGCCAGCCGGGGAGGAGGGGAAGGTGATGGTGGGGCAGGACTGGCTGTCCCTGCTCCCACGGGCTGGGGGCCAGGGCTGGGGGTGCCCTGGGGGCTCCTGACACTGTGGGGTGTCTGTAGCTCTGGATGATCCTGGCATGGAGAGCAGGGCAGGTCATTCCCATCCCACAGCCAGCTTCCCACAGCTCAGCCACTGGTGTAATGGGGCTCTGCCAGTGCCAGACTGCCTTCCCATTCCAGTGCCACTGATGGAGCCTGGAGCAGCCCCAGAGCCCTTCCCAAGTAGGTGGAGAGCATGGCTCTGCCCGGAGTACCAGCCAGGATCACCTCACCAGTGATGGAGAGGGAAAGATTTGGCCTCCCCAACATCATTTGGCCCTAGGAGGGGCTGGATGCCCCTGTCCTCTCAAAGAGATCTCCCCTGGTGAAGCCGGTGGGAGTGGGCAAGTGTGTGCCACAGTGGGGACACAATGGGGTCCTGTGTGTGCACTTGACAGGACACAACACCCTGGGCAGGGGACATTGGGGCATTGTCTGGGACAGGGAGAACAACAGCAGCTGCAGCTGGTGGCTCTGAGCTCACCAGGCTGCCTCTGCCCCCATTGCCATGGCACAGCCCTCTGTCCTGTGCCAGGGTCCCATGTCCATCTCCTGAGCCCATGGTCCTGGTCACTGTCCCCTGGGAGGTCACCATGCTGCTGGGGGACACCTGGCTCCTCCTGTCCCTTAGGGATGCTCTGACACAAAGCAGCAGGGCAGGGTGGGTCCCTGGGCTTTGCAGCCCCTCTGGGGACCCCTTCACTCCCCGGGGCTGTGGCGAGGGGGGAGGCCCTGGGATGACCCTTCATGGGCTGTCTGTGACCATCACTTGGCCACCCTGATCTTTGTGACGCCTGTCGGCTCCAGCCTCCCACTCTGCAGCGCCGCAGTGCCGTGAGCTGATGGGGCAGAAAGTGTGTGCTGGGCTGCTGAGCACACCAGGGACACAGCCCCGCTCGGCAGGACAGGGAGCTGGCCCTGGCACACCGTGAATGAGCACAACAGGTCCTGGGCTAGTGGGGAGCAACGCCAGCACCGCTGCCAGGCCAGTGTCCAGCCAGTGCCCACTGCAGGGGAGCACAGGCTGCACCCCCAGCCTTCCAAACCATCCGTGGGCAGAGCACAGGGTGGGATATCCTGTCACTGTGGGTGCTGGGTGGGTGCTGGGTGGGTGCCCAGCACCCTGCACGGGGCCGCAGCCCCCGCGGGCAGCGCTCCGGCAGCGCCGGTCCAGTGCCTTTATCCCTAGTGACAGAATGGGAGCAGGTCTCCATCCCAACGTGTCAGCCCACGGCGCCCCGGGCGACACACGGGGCCGCGGGAGCCGCGTGACGGAGCAGGAGGACGGAGGACGGAGCATCAGGTTAAATCCAGGGGCTCTGTGGGATGTGCCGGGTGGGCTCTGGGAAGCACCACAGCCGTGCCTGGAATGTGCCACTGGAGCCTGGCACACAGGAAAGCCCCCAGCCCAGCAGCAGGGACTGGAGGGGCTTCTGAGCAGCCCGGGCTAGTGGAAGGTGTCCCTGCCCATGGCAGGGGGTGGAATGAGATGAGCTTTAAGGTGCCTCCCGACCCAAACTGTTCCAGGATTCCGTGGTTCATGGGGATGCACAGTGACCTGGGTGTGCCCACTGTGTCCTCCAGGAGCCCAGGGACATGGGGCTGTCCCGGCAGGTGATGGAGAATGGGGCTGGTGCTGCTGCTGTGCACACAGCAATGCTCAAAGCATGCAGAGCACAAGAAAACCCATACAGGATCCATCCTCCAGCCACACTTGGCTCCATTTAGGCCTCGGAGTGAGGGGTTAACCCAGCTCATGGCCACCCCCAGCTGGTTCTTCTGGAGGAAAAGCAGATGTGGGAGCAGGGAGGCAGCAGGGGGATGGATGGGGCCAGGGCTGAGCTCCCCAGCTGTGGCACCAGGCAATCAGAGGGCTGCAAATTGGGATCAGATGTGGGGGCAGCTTCCCACTCTAAATGGAGCGCTCCGGGCAGCTGCCTGGGCTGTTTCTTCTGGCTGGGAAGGAGGAGGAGGAGGAAGAGGAAGAAGAGGAAGGTTTCTGAATGCTGCTGGGGCCCAGGGTGGCTGCAGGGACCCTCAGAGTGGAGAGCTGTGCTGTCCTTGGGCAGCCCCACTGCTGGCCCTGTGAGCTGTGCTTCCTTGACCCTTTCCCTGTCTCTTTCCCTGTCTGTGCCAGGCTGGAGGGGGCTCTTGCTGGAGCAGGGATGATGCAGGAGCTGGTGGCTGGTGTGGAGAAGATCAGGTTTGCCTCGGAGGCTGACACGGAACAGCAGCGAGGAGCTTGGCCCCTGCCCTTCCCGGGGACAGACAGTAAGCTGGGGACATGGTCCTGGGGTTCCCTGTGCTGGGGAGGGCTCAGACACCTCCAGGGCACCCACACCTTGGCAGTACCAGGTGAACTGAGCCCTGTGTGCCCAGTGGGTGCTGCAAACCTCCTCCACACCCCAGAAAGCTCCTGCTGTGAGACCTGAGCTGGCGGTGCTGGGGGCTCCTGGGTGTGGGGAGGACTGGGGGGCTGTGGGGACAGGCTGGCTGTGACAGGGGTGCCATGGCCAGGTGTGCAGGCTCCCTCCTGGCACGGTGGCGGGGCCAGGACCGTGGTGTGCAAGCACTGGCTGCGTGGGCTCTGCAAGAGGGGCGATGGCTGCGACTTTCTGCACGAGTATGACGACACCAAGATGCCCGAGTGCTACTTCTACTCCAAGTTTGGTAGGTGGGGGACCGTGCCGGGCACCTCGGGGAGCCTCTTCCCACTCGTGTCCCTCCGGGCTGGCCTCGAGCAAGTGCCTGATGCCACCTCCTGACAGCAGGAAGAAGTGCCACTGTCACCCACCCAGGGTCACCGTTCCCCCAGTCCAAACCCGAGTGCTCTCAGGGCACCCCTGTTCCTCCCATCCAGCCCATCCCTGAGTGATTCCCACTCTGTTTGGCTTGTCCCACCTGTCCCACCCCTTTCTCCTGCAGGTGAGTGCAGCAACAAGGACTGTCCCTTCCTGCACGTCGATGCCACCCCCAGGGCCACCGTGGGCTGCCCCTGGTATGACCGTGGGTTCTGCAGGCACGGTGAGCTGCTGGGATGGGGAGGGGGTGGGCAGGGGCTGCCAGTGTGCCCACTGGTGATGGGGGGCTGGAGCCCACTGCTGGCACAGCCCACTCCCAGGTGCCAGCGGGGTGACCCACAGTGTGGCTGGGAGTGGGACGGGAACCCGGTGGGGATTTGGGGTTGGGGAAGAAAAGAGTTCAAGGGGGCTGCTGGGAAAGCTGAGCCCCCAAAATCCCAGCGTGATGCCGTGTCCCTGCAAACCTGTGCTCTGCGTGGCAGGTCCCCGGTGCAAGTACAAGCACACGCGGAGGGTGATGTGTGCCAACTACCTGGTGGGGTTCTGCCCAGAAGGACCCAAGTGCAAGTTCGTGCAGTACGTACTGGGCAGGCTGGGGGGGGCTCGGAACACGGCTGGGGGGACGGTCCCCTCTCTGAGGCTGCAGGGGTGGCCGTGAGCCTTGCAGGGTCAGGGACCAGGCTGCTTTGGGACCTTGTCTGAACAACCTGAACCCTTCTGGTCTCTCCCCACATCCAACCAGGGTTCGCAGAGGGTGGGCAGGGAGCAGTCCTGGTCCCCATGGGGGTGCCTGTACCAGCCCCAAGACAGCCCTGAGAGGTTGTGGGAGCCACAGGAGGATGTGAGGGAATAACTACCTGTCCTCTGTGTCCCTTCTCAGCCTCAAGGCCGGGCTGATGACCAGCAGCACAGACTCATCCAAGGTGAAGCCCTTTTCTCTGTGCCTCTGCCTGCTGGGGTGATGCTCCAGCTGCCCCACAACTCTTGTGGGACAGCAGATGCCAACTGCCCCCCTGCCCCATTTCCCCCCAGGAAGCTGGCTGTCCGTGGGGGCTGGCACAGCAGGATCTGGCTGCCAGCAAGGAGAGGGGAGGTGAGGACGTGCCACCCAGAGAGCCATCTCCACAAGTCACCCAGCACCAGGCAGCACATCTGTGGGACACCAGTGGCTGTCCCCTGAGCACACAGAGCCCGCTGGAACGAGGCACCTGCTCCAAAGTGAGTGTTCTTGGGAATGGGAGGGCTGTGAGCAGTGGTTTCACCTTGGAGGGAGGGTGAAGGGTGATGGTGAGGACAGCATGTGGTGTGGGGACTCCCCCAGTGCTCCCAAAACAGCCTCTTTGACTCGAAATATATCTTCTCCCTGGGTGTTTTGGCCCTGGAGCTGGTCCCCTCAAGAGCTGCTGTAGGAACCAGCTGGGAAGGAGGGATGTACTGGTTTGAAATTGCCTGACTAGAAGGGAAGGGACTTGGGTGGTGATAACCAGTGGGAGAGCCCTGGAGAGCAAAGAATCTCTGTGGGTCAGAGGTTTGGTGCAGCTGGAGGTCTCAGGGTGCTGTTTCCAGGTGGGAGCTGTGCTGGAACAAGAGCCCACTCCACTGGAAATGATGTGAAAATGAACATGTGGGAATGTGGCAGTGGGTTGATCCAGCACAAGTCCAACCTCTGCCCCTCCCTGTGCCCCCAGAGCAGACAGGTCAGTCCCTACACTGCTGAGAGTGGGAGGACTCAGCTGGAAATGCTGCTGGGGAAGTGACTGCAGTGCTCCCACATTGATCAGGGAAGGAGGACACCCTAAAACACGATGGAGATGGAGAGACACCACAGGGGCAGCTGCTGGACTAGAAAAGCCAGTTGGGTTTGCTCAGCACCAGTTCACAGTTTGCACAAGCAGCAGAGAAATCACTTAATGCAATGAAATTTGGACTTCCCACAGCAGGCACAGCTGGCTCTGGACAGGCTGAGACAGCAGCAGCAACACTCTCAGGTTTGAAGGGGTGCAGGACTGGCTCATGCCAGGCCCTTGGCGTGAGTGTGAGGGTGTGCTCATCCCCTGGGAAGGGGGCACAAAGCACTGTGTTTGAGATCACAGACCAAGCAGGAAAGGAAGATCCACAAAGGTTTTTATTGCTGGTGAGAGAATTTTTTTGTGAACCACCTCTAACACAGCACTACTGCACCTCACTGAATAAAGAGCTCAGATTTTTAATCCTTGGCTTTATTTTTCCACCTTCATGCCTGTAACATGACCAACCCTTTCCCAGACATGTTTGGGAATGGCAGGCTCCAACTAGCACTCCTGACTCCTTGTCTGTCTGATGCAGACACGGGTTTGCCCTTTGGGCACAACAGCTCCTCCAATGGATTCTTCTCCTCCAGAAATAGGGCACTGTGGTCTGAGCTGCTGCTCTAATGCCTTCACACAGCTCCTGACCAGTCCCACCAGTACAAATGGTGAGTATGACCTGGGCTTTGGCAGGTGACTTTAAAGTGAATGATTACTGGGATTGAAGCCCACCCTCACTGCCAACACTCAGCTACACCATAATGTCAATTAATCTCTGACAGCAGCCCAGGACAAGAGCTTGTCCTGTGTCTGCTGTGCCAAAGTGAGGGATTTGGGATTCTGCAGATTCCAAGAGCTCTACTGCACACACAGGTCTCTCAGGGGTGGCTCTAATGCTTACTTATTTCTGTACTAAAAGCCTCCTGACCCACGGAGGGGTGACCAGGGACTGTCACTGTCACCCCTCTGCTACACAAGGGCAACTGCAAAGCAGCCCTCACATTCCAGCCCCTGTCCTGACAGCAAACAGGCCTCTCCTGCTGGGAATTCCTGCTGGGAATCCCTGCTGGGACACTAGCTATGAACACTTCTGCTGCCTCCCAGAGAGTTGTGGCTGTTCCTTGGGTGCTGCTCCAGCTCCTTCAGTGGTATTTACGCCAGCGATAACGCTCTGGAAAAACAGGAAAAAACATTCCAGTGTTAGGGATGCACAAAGGGATGTTGAGGGGCCCCAGGGATGGGCTCTGCCTAGTTTTGATGAGCAGGAGCCTGACTGTAGCTTTGCTACTCTGTGTTAGAACATCTCCTCCCTCTGCTTTGTGCAGGGGTTCAAAATTCCTGGTGCTCTCCAGGGAGAAGCTGTGAGTCAGCAACTGTTATCACTCTTTTGTTAACTGAATTCCTCTGCTCACCTCCACAATCCTGCTCTCTGAGCTCTGATACTGGTCTTAAATGTTGAGTATTTAAATTATTCCAGAGCTTTAATTAACAGGAATGGTAAATAGACTTTCCAACTTCTGCAAAAGGGAGAATTCCTGCAATAAGAGACCCCAAGCAGGCAATCTTACTTAAGTGCTGGTAGTTCCAGCTGTAGCTGAGCAGGCAGTACCCAGTCAGGAGCATGGAGATCCCAGCGGGTCCCCCCCTCCTCACGTTGATGTATTTGGCATAATAACTGTTCCAGGCTGTTGGGAAAGAAAGGAAAGGGACAAATCAGGTGCTGGTCTTAGGAATTCCCTGGTTTCCATACAACTTTCCAAAGCCAAACTGTTGGCTCTGTTCATTTATTCAAACAGACAGAGTTAGGTGGGATATGGGGAAGGAATTCCTTCCTGTGAGGGTGGGCAGGCCCTGGCACAGGGTGCCCAGAGAAGCTGTGGCTGCCCCAGCCCTGGAAGTGTCCAAGGCCAGGTTGGACAGGGCGTGGAGAAACCTGGGCTGGTGGAAGGTGTCCCTGCCCATGGCTATCTTTAACGTCCCTTCCAGCCCAAATCATTCCATGATTTGTTGCTTTATAAAGATCCAGGTGGCCACTTGGATGAGGCTGTAGCAAACAGAACAGGGAAATGGGATGTTTCTGCCCCCAGAGGCTGGAATTCTCACCTTTCTGCACTGTTCCAAGCAGCCCCTGGGGGGAGAAGTCACAGGTACTGATCCAGGTGTGCAGCTCCCCCAACCTCACCTCCATCAGGGGCCTCTGCGAGAGGGGACCTGCGGGTGACAGGTCACAGTGGTCACAAGGAGGACAAGGTGTGTGGGGCTTGAGCTCCCTGTGCTGCGTGGGGAGCTGGGATCTGACAGGGGATTTGGGAGAGGGAATCATCTTTCCCACAAAGTTGGGGCTCCACCACCCCAAAGGTGCAGGATGGAGGAGGCACAGCTGACCTCCTTGGCTTCTCCTGGATCCCTTCCTGGACAAGCCCAGCAGTTTAGCGTGCCCTACCCCTCCTCTCCCATTCACACCTCTCATTCCAGCCTGACAGTGCAGCAAATCCCAGCACAGAGGCTTTTGTTACCTCGTTGTCCCTCTGAGAAACTGCCTCCCGGTGACTTCACTGCGATCCCCACATCTTCTTGGAAACGCTTCCCTTGCAACATCCTCAGCCCTTCACACTCAGGGTCCAAGTCTGGAAACCACTCCAAGCCCGTGGCTCCTGCCCAGGAGCTCCTGCCAGAGGGCTGGGCTGAGCGGGTGGGCTGGGGTTTGGGGCAGTGGAGCCAGGACTGGTGCAGGGCCAGCCCCGGGTCCCTCCCTGTGCCCGGGAGGGGCTCGGACACTCGGGCCATCTGCTCCCTGCTGTCCCCGAGCCTGTCCAGCCTGCTGAGCTCATTCTTGGATGTCCCTTCGCCGTGACCTCCCACACCCTCCGTCGCTGACAGATGGAGGTTCTCGGGATGCAGAGCACACACGGGGGCTTTACATCCCACACCAACTTCCCGGGGCACCTGCTCCTCTCCTGCCACGGGTTTGTCTCTTCCCTCCTGCTGAACGACGTCGCCGGGACTATTTCTGCCCTCGGGGGGCTCTGGAAGTACTTTTGTTGCCTTTAAGCCGATTTTTCCTCCCTTTGAGTTCCCGGGCACGCTCCTCACGGCTCCGGGGCTCCGAGGCTCCACGTGTGTGGATTCTGGAGCAGTTTTCCCCCGCTGTGGGTGGGCAGCACGGCCTGGATCCGTCCCTTCTGCCGCCCCTGCCCTGCTCCTGGGCTCCTTCTCCCTGACCACCCTGGCACGGTGCTTCTCGATCACCACCTTCACTCCCCGTTCCATCCTCTTGGGAACATCTTCCACCTCCTCGGGGCGCAAATCCAGGGCTGTGGCCACGTCCTGCACCGCGGGCTCCACATCCTGCCCGCTCCCCGCGGGCCCTCCCGCCGCCTCCCGGGGCTGCCGCTCGCTGCTCCCGCCGGGTCCCGGTCCCGGTGTGTTGGCGGGGGCTGGGGAGGTACCCGGGCTCGGTCCTGACCCCGGAGCGATCGCGGGGGCCGGGCGGGGGCTCCTTTTCGACCCCGATCCTGGTGCCGATCCCGGTGGTGGTTTCGGGGCTGTCGCCGGTCCCGATCCCATTCCCGGTCCCGGTGTCGGGGCGGCCTTGCAGTACGGGAGGTGCGCTCGGAGCCGCTTGAAGGGGCGGTGACAGTGCGGGCAGTGCTGCACCCCCTGTCCCTGCACCTGCCCCTTCCCCTCTCCCTTTACCTGTCCCTTCTCCTGTCCCTGCACCTGCCCCTGCCCCTGTCGCATCTCCTGTCCCTGTCCCTTCTCCTGTCCCTGTCCTTTCCCCTCTGCCGGTCCCTTCCCCATCCCCTTCCTCTCTCCCTCTCCCTTCACCATCCCCATCCCCTTCCCCTTCTCCTGTCCCTGTCCTTTACCCTCTCCCGGTCCCTTCCCCATCCCTATCCCCATCCCCTTCCCCTCTCCCTGTCCTTTCCCCTCTCCCGGTCCTTTCCCCTGTCCCTTCCCCTTCTCCTGTCCCTGTCCTTTCCCCTCTCCCTGTCCCTTCGCCATCCCCTCTCCCCGTCCCGGTCCCGCCGCCATCGCCGCCCCCGCCGCGTTCCCGGCGCGCCGCTCTGACGTCACAAAGGCGCGGCCCCGCCCCGGTCGCGCGCGGTGACGTCACGGGGGCGAGGCGGCGGAAGCGGCGGCCGGGCCGGGCCGGGCCGGGAAGGCCGCGCTGCCCCCCCCTCCCCTCAGAGCTCCCGCACAGCCCCACAGAGAGCCCGAACACACCCCACAGAGGCGCAGCGCAGCCCCCGCACCGCCATGAGCTGCCGGCAGCCGCTGCCGAGCGAGCGCGGAGCCAGACAGAGGTGGGCGAGGGGAGCGCGGCCTGGGGGCGGGGGAGGAGGGACGTGAGGGGGGGACGGGGGCTCGGCCTTCTGGAACAGCCCCGGAGGCACCGCACGGGCAGGGCTGGGGGGCGGTGGAGGGGTTGGCTTGAGGTGGGAAGTGCGGAGGTGAGGGAGGGGGAGAGGGGGAAGCGGCCCCCGGAGCGCTGGGGGGGTTAAAGTGGGGCAGGAGGAGATTAAAGTGGGGCTGGAGGGGGTTAAAGTGGGGCTGGGGGAGTGAAGAGTTGGGAGGGTGATGGGGGGAGTGCTGGGTGCGAGCGGGAGGTCGAAGGGGCGCAGGGGCTGCAGAGGGGGCGGGTGGGTGTTGATGGGGTCGGAGGGGAAGGGGAGACCAGGGGGAGCTGGGCTGGGGGTGCCCGCAGCTGTGAGGCAACGCGGTCGTGGAATCATGGAATGGTTTGGGCTGGAAGGACCTTAAAGCCCATCTGGCCCCGTGGGCAGGGACGCCTTCCATAGCCCCGTGCAGCCTGGCCTGGAGGTGCCGAGGAAAGGAGGGATCCAAAGGGAGCCAGAGGCAACGCAAACGTGGGGCGAGGGGGAAATGTGCCCGGAGAGGGGGGAGCCGATGGACAGTCCGTGGTGCCTGTGGGCCCGGGAGTGGGGGAGCTGTGGGCGTGGGCCAGATCCCGGCAGCTGAGTGTGCTGTCTGTGAGAGAAGATCCAGCTAAAAATACCTCCCTCCAGCCTGTTTTGACTCATTCGAGCATGGATTAATTTTAGGCACCAAAAGAGCTCCATCCTGTGCTTTGGGTGGTGCTGAGATTCTGGTTGGCTTGTCGTGTATGTACTGTGAGAAAAAAGCCTTTGATGTCAGCATTAAAATTCTGTGGGCACAGGGGACAGGAATTCTGGGATGCTGCTGGGGATCAGCTGCTGTGTTGATGTCACAGAGTCGTGGAATGGTTTGGGCTGGGAGGGATCTTAAAGCTCATCCAGTCCTACCCCTGCCGTGGGCAGGGACATCTTCCACCAGTCCAGGTTGCTCCAAGCCCTGTCCAACCTGGTCTTTGAGGTTTTCCCTTTATTGCCTCTAATGTGGGAATATCAGCACCACCCCATCCCATTAAAACGTGGTCGCTGCCACTCACCCCAGTGCTGTTCCTAGCCTGTCAGGTGTCACTCAGGCCCCAGGATTATTTTTAGATGTGCAAGGCTGAGAATTGTTAAATGAGTTTATTTAGAAAGATGGTTTTAATGTGAGTCCATGTCCCTTAAACTGATGTGGAACATTGTGTGAGAAACAGGATCCTTTTCTCTCTACCCTCAGACAGCAGCTAAAAGGAGAGTGTGGGAGTCCACAGCACCTCAGGGGGTTGGATCCATCCTTTATTAATTCACCAAATTTTCCTGCCTTTCTCCTTTTTTAGAGAACAAACCAGAAGGTATATCAGTAACCTGATAATTTATTTTCTCCCTGATTTTTCCTCAGGAAGAGGAGAAGGAATGGCAATGAAGATGATGGTCACGTTCCCCAGACAAAACGTAGCACCAGGAATTCTGTGCTTCAGGACTCGTGGGACACTGAGGTGAGAGCCCTCTCAGACAAATGCACTTTCCTTTGATGCTGAATATCTTGTGAATCTTTTTGTGGAGAGTAGATATGAACACACATTTGTGTGTGAGGACGTGAGATTTGCCTTTGTGACATCAGGGATCGGAATCTGTAAAAGGTGGTTTGGAAATCAGCATGTTTCCAGTGAACCTGGTTATCCCTGGCCTGAATATTCCTGGGAATAAATTTCAAATCCAAGTGAAGACACAAGAAACTAATTTGCTGCCACATCTGGTTTTACTGTGTGAGATGAGCTGAGGAGATGCTGAGGGTGGATTACAAGTGTGTGTGGTCACTTTGCCTGACCTACTCTCCGGCTTCGCATTTACTTATATTTAGGTGATTATTTGTGGTAGAAAGGAAAGCAAAAATCCAACCAGGGCTTTTCTGGTGTTCAAAACCCACTCTGATAGAGCTTGTTCACAGCTAAAACACTTGGACTCAAACGATTTGGTTTTTCCTCATATTTTCCATGATTTTTTGCTGGGCTTGGGATACACTCTCTCTTATTTTCATATTTCTCACCAGACAGGTGTTCTCTTGGTGCAATTTGTGAGCTATGTGATTTATTTTCTTTAAAGAATGCTGATTTCCCAACTGCTGCCAGATTTCCTGAGTTGTTGCCTGTATGAATCACCTGAGAACTCACAGTGAGCATTTCTGCTGAGCAATGTCCTTCTGTTGCAAAACATTCATGGCAAAGAAGGTGCAGAGCAGAGGCTCCCTCTTAAGTAGTTAATGAAATTAATTTCTTTTAAGGTTTCTGAAATATCCTTGTTTTTGTAGAGCCTTCTCACTTTGAAGGGGGACTGGAATGAGTCATTGCAGTCTGAATTATTACTGAATTAACTGAATTATTGAAATTCTGTTGAACTATTAACTGTTTTTTCAGAAAATATTTAGTGCTGTGTAACTTTGAGCTCTTTTATAATATGGATATTATTTCAACTGTGTATTTATACATTCCTGTTGTGAGGGGAGACTCTTTTAACCTGGTCACCTGTACAAGTAGCTGATGTAATAGTGACACTGCTGGGAAGTGGTTTAAGAGCTGATATTCATCATGAAGGAATTTTCTGGGATTGAAACTGTCCTGGTTCCTGTGTTGCTGTTTTTTCAGGAGTGAGACTTTGCATTTTTGGGTCTAAGGGGAGAACCATCACTAGTTTGTTGCCATCTGACACCGAATCACTTGTCCAACAGGTCAAACCCCTCCGTGTGTGTAGAGTAGTTAAAGGCTAAAGGAGCTTTGTGGCGGGAGGAGGAAGAATTTAGTGTGGAACAAGGGATTGAAGTGGGAGTAATGAAATTAAGGATATCAGGAAAAACCTGGATGGTGAGTGGCAGAAGCACCTTTGCTTGTTGTGTAAACACCTGGTGTTTGGGCAGAGCCACTAAAAGCAGAACGGGCACTAGTTTTGTGGCCACATGGGTGGGGTGACCTTAACCCTGTGCTGGTTGTTTGGGTGCTGGAAAGGAACAGCACGGGCATGACTGACTCAGGGCAAGGTCACTGCTCAGGCTAACAGAGACTGTGCTTCTTGCATGCTCTTGCCTTGTAAAAGCCTGGTTTTAACACCTTAAATAAAGCCTGGTGTGAGGGAGGAGAAGCTCTCACTGCTGAAGAATGTGCCCGCTGGACACAGCTTTCCAAACACCACCGTCCCACTCTCTCCGGGAACAGAATTCACAATGTTGTCTCCTGATGAATAGAGCTTTTTCTCTTTCCTTTTTTCCCCCTTGTTTTCTTGTTGATCACAGAACTGGGCATGCCCAGAAAGTCAAGCCACGAGATTAAATCAGTATTATTTGAACGTTTGTTAAGGACTTCCTGTGCCAAGGGGAGAAATCCTTGTGCTCATTGTGCACAAGTGCTTCCGATTGGTGTCGCCTGGAAAGTCTCAGCCAGTTTTAACACTTCTATTCAGTTTCCTGATACTTTGCTGTTTGCAAAGACAGCTCTTGATTAAAAATCCTCACTGGCTTTAGAATATCAAACTGGAAAATGGGTGGGAGAAATTTGTGATTTCAAAGAGCACATTGAAAGTCACTTTTCATCCCAGGGCATCACACACCTGCTTTTTGTGAAACATCACCTGAAGTACTGACTCCTGCAGCCTCTTTTAGTTGAAGGTTACAGAATCACAGAACAGAAGGGACTCAAAAGGGTGATTGAGTCCAACTCAGTCTTGCAGAGTGAGGCTATTTGAGACTGTAACCTCAGTATGACAATCAAGCAGCTGTATTTTTAAAGGACGTTTTGTCTCACCCATACTGCTCTGAAGAGAGAGATAAAGGGAGGGTTTTTTCTTGGTTACAGTTCAAACGTGGGCTTTTTGTGATGTTATCCCACAGTCCCTCACTTTGAAACCTGCTGCTCACCTGAGCTAGATCAGATTCCAGAGGCTTTGCTGTTTTCTCCCACTGGATTGTCCTTTCACCCAGGACAGGCAAAACCCCTGACTCCAACTTTTACAGGAGGGAAACTGAGATCCTCTACAGTCTCTTATCAGTGCTGCTTCTTGGCAAATTGCTGTAAGGATGTGCCATTCCTGCCTCTCCTGAAGAAGCCACTCACAGGTGACATCCACCCTGGGGGGACAGGAAACTGCCCTGGAGTTCAGTGCATGGACAGGCACAGGGCAAGCACCGCACTGGAACCCTGGCCAGCGTTAAACATTAGCAAGGCACAGCATTTGCCATGGAATTTCCCTTCCTGTTCAGCCTGTCCTCCGTTTTCCAGGAGATCAGCTGTGCTGTTCTCCCTGTATTTGGTTAGAGAGTCAGTCCTGGCCCCTACAGCAGGTCAGAAGTTGAAGAACCTGAGGGATCACCAGTGAAAAACCCTTTGCCCTGATTTTCCCTGGGAAGGAAGCAGATCAGAGTGTTCTGGCTAACTCTTTCCTTCCTGAATAACTTCTGTAAACCCCAGTTTCTCGTGGTTCCTCTTTGTTCTGGCTGATGTCAGGATTCCCCAGAGCTCGGAAACACCACTGGGTTATCAGCATATGGCAGCAGTTCCTGCTCAAATCAAATCTTGTCCCCCTCTGTTTAGGGAAGGGCTGGTCTTAAATTCTAACTACAAACCAGATCGTGTCTCTGTTAAACTCATCTTGGGAGATTCTGAGGGGCTGAGTGGCTGTTCCTCCAGTTCCTGTCACGAGGAATCGAGATGCTGTGTCACAGATCTGCTCATTAATACAGTTACCAGGATATTTGTTTGGAAATGAAACTTGTGTAGCTGCTCAGTGTGATGTTAGGGGTTAATGAGTCCAGTAAACCTTGAATATGCCCTTTTGATCGTTAAAAGTTTTCCTAAATTTGACTGGGCTGCTCTCCTCTGCCCTTTTAAAGCTTTGTTGCACTGTGTAGATGCCTGTCGTTGCTGACACGATGACTTTAAGGATTCTTTTCTTGTCTAATTGTAGTCCAAATGCGTAACAGAATGTGCACCACAGCCTGGGGAAATGGTAGGTCTTCGATGTGATTGGGGCAGTAATAAAGGGGTGCTAGTGCTAGTGAATTTTTGCATTAGAGAACTGGAAATAAAGAGGGTCTGACAAAGCAGATCTGTCAACAGCCTTAGGTGCAAGAAGCACGTCCCAGGACACACCATCAGCTTTCAAACACCCAGATATGCACAAAATAATGGTTACTAACCGCTGGAAAATGTTTGTTGAGATGTGAAACGTGAGCCGGGAGTGGTGCCAGGTTCTCATTTGGCTTTTTACCTTGATTTGCAGAAGGTGGCTGTAACGAAACTCAGTAAGGAACGCAGACTAAAAGGAAACAAAGTGTCCTGTGCTGTGGGTTTCTCTCCAAGGCTGCTGTGACTCCCTCCAGCATCATCGCGGGGCCCTCTTTGTGCTGCTGGGCAAGAGGGGCTGGGCTGGCCAGCACCCTTCCTGGCTCCTGCTGTCCTTGCAGGGCCCTGTCCCTCTCTAGATTTAGCAACTTTAGGAAGAGCTGGTTGCTCCTGTAGTTCCATCTGTGCTTCCTTGGGAACGGTTCCACCTCGGATTCTCCTCGGGGCCCCTGGCTTGGCTTGCTGTGCTCCGTCAGAGCTGAAGCATTTTTGGTGCTTAAGCAAAACCGAGGGATTTGGTAGTGTTGGATGGTCACGGTGGATTGTGGGTCAGTGCTGGGAGTTGTGGTCCACCCCAAACATCCACAGTGCCTTCCTGGGCCGTGGATACACATCAGGTGCAGTTTGCTCCATTCCTCAGATTGACTCCAAGTGAGGCCCTTCTGGATGTGGTGCTGACTGGAAAATCACTGGGAGGGTCTTGAAATTTGTCCTTCTCTGTGGTGGCACAAAGCTTTGACTTCTGTGGCTCAATAGTTGACCAAAATGTGGAGTTTTTAGCTCTCACTTACTCTGGCTGCTTTTGTGAATTTATTTATATGGGATGGCAGAGTAACCATTCACTAATTGACTCTCCCAAACATTTGCAGGTCCTGGCCAGCACAACAGTAATACAATATTTCAGCTGTAGCTAATGGAACCTTTCCTTAGCAGCCCTTAAAGTGGTGTGAGCTGAACAGTTCTGTCTTTGAATCCCTGAGAATGATGGCTAATGCTCTTCCAGCCATTCCCATGAAATGTGGTTATGCTGAATGCTGGCAAATGAGCTTGGCCTCTCTGAGAGCCAAATCCTGAGTTCTCTCTGCTGCATGTGGAATTCTTCAGTGGCTTTTGCTCTTTTACTGTCAAGTGAATTGTTACGGAATTGTTATGGGACACTACCAGTTAACAGTGCCATCCCTGTACTCAGCTGGAGAAGAGTAGTTGTATCTCTGCCAAGGCGTTCAAAGACTTAAAATGGGTGTCGTGGTGCATTTGTTTTAACAGCTTCTTGCTTTGGATGCTTCAGATCTCTCTTTAGAAGGATTGACTCGTAGGAAAACGCTTTGCATGGTGCTTCCCTAAAACCTCTGCTCGAACAGAAGTGCCAAACTTCCCCTCTGCCCTGCCTGCCTATACTGACACGTGCAGCTCCCTAGAAATGTTCTTTATTTTCCAATTCTCGGATGAATCCAGCAAACTTCACTAGTGCTAACTGGGTTTGGGGGCAGAGCTGATGGGTTTAAACCAGAAAGATTGAAATCCAGCATCCTGGAGGTGAGCGAACCCCGGGTGAAGGATTGTCCCTCCAGCTCTGGGACACCTGTGTTGGCAATAACAACCTCCTGATGCCAGGGTGGATTTCCTTTAGTCCATCAGGCTGACAGCCTGGGAGGGAGGGGCTTATCATAAAGGGTGCTTGCTTACCCGGGGCGAGTGAGGGCGAGAGAGAAGTGTCTGATGTTGCTGTTCACCCTCTGTGTGTCCCAGTCCTCCAGCAGCGACAGTGGGAGCAGCAGCAGCAGCAGCTGTAGCAGCAGCAGCATCAACAGCCCCGACAGAGCGTGCGGTGCAGAGTCCAGCCTCAACCCCAGGATTGCAGGATCCAGCCCTGTCTCCTCTCAGCCCTTCCACGAGCAGTCTGCACTAAGCCAAGGTCCTTACTTCCACATCAACCAGATCCTGAAGGAAGCCCACTTCCACAGCCTACAGAGCCGGGGACGCCTCCCTACATGATGACCCAGCAGCTCCCTGCCTTCTGTGAAGGGACAGCACTGTGTAGATTTGATATTTCAACTTCAAAGTTTGTTAAAATGGAATTGCACAAAACTGCCTGTTGCCTTTTCAGTCTATATTTGAAATAACAGGTTAACAGGAGATTGTTTACTTGTGGTTTGCTGCACTATTGCAATGCAAAAGGGGCTTTGAAGCAATTTTTATAGGATTCTTTTCGGGGTGGTTCTAAAGTACGTGGCAAGAGGAGACTGAGGAGTCCACATGTGTGTTATAGGATTGCAAATTGTCCAATTCCAATCGACTGCCTAATCTGTTTGTTAGCAAGTTGTTGCTTTCTGTAAAGTTCTCTTAAGCGTTCCTCTTCAGTTTTATAAGTCTTTTTTTAATTTCAATAAACTAGTTAAAAAATTATTTGGCAACATAATTTTTTGAGCATTTAGAGTTAGTAAGACAGAATAGGAGCAGTGACTGCAGATGCTCAGGCCTGGTGAGCTGTGAGCTCCCACTCAGCTCAGTGTGCTGAGCCTTCTCTCACAGGAGTTTCACTGCTGCAGGACTGGAAAGAAAATGTGAAATTAGACCCAGGAGAGCTCGGGCAGGTGGTGCTGGGGCCACTTGGAGCAGGGTCGTGGGGCCTGAAGGACAGGAGTCTTCCCCTGCTCCAGCACCCCTTTCCAGCTGTGAAGTGTTTTGTTTTCTGTTAGTGTGTAGGTTGTTTTGGGATTTTTTTCCTTTATTTTGACTTTAAGGTTAACACAAGGAACAGGAGGAGAAAGAGCAGCTACCCCTCTGTTCCAGCAGCCGGGGACAAGGAAAATCCCGAGCTGTGCCTGGTTCGAGTGACACACCCTGGTCTGGCCGAGGATGGGAAGCACTGACAATCCTGGAGGTGGCACCGGTCCTGCCCAGGGGACAGAGAGATCTCAGAGGACACAGACACACAGACCAACGTTTTATTTGTTGCTGCCTCACTTGGTCATGCCCGAGAGCCAGCCCAGCTTGAAGAGAGAAGGTGCTGCCGTGTCCTCGTCCTCGGTGACGAGCTGCCTGAACAGGGAGCCCGGGCGGGAGGCCTCGTCTTCCCTGGGGAGCACAGGGGCTGCAACCTGGCAGTTGTGAAATGCAGAAGTGATTATAACTTTTACAGCAAACCTGTGACTTGCTCCTTACCCTCCTCCATGGGAGCTGCAAGGTGTAGCCACAGCAGAACAGCTCTTCCCAGACAAGCTGACCCACGACCAGCGCGGTGCCACTGCTGGGGGTTAGTGACAGACAGACACGGGGACAGCAGCACCTGGCTGTTGTTAGCAACAGGGAACTTGGCACTCGGTGCTCCAAAAACCCCAGATCAACACTCTGAGCTGCAGGGAAGGGGCTGTTGCTCTCAGTGCAAGGGCTAACAGCATGGTAGAAGTGCAGCTGTTGCCCTTGCAGAGAGCTCCTCTTGGAGAAGTATGGATTTTAACCTCTCCAGGAGCGATTTAGCATTGAAGAAAGAACAGGCAGCTGTCAGGGATTCTGGGAAGGGTGGGTGGCACAGGACACGGGAGGGGAGTGACAGGAGTGAGCCACACATCACTGCACACTTCTATGCTCCACTCCAGCTGAGGCGTGAGAGGTAAGGAATACCTTCATTGGGAAGCTCTGGGCTTTTAAACAACCCTTATGCTGTGTCTGGTCCTGAATGGTTCTGCAGAGTGAACATCATCTCATCTGATAAAACCAGACCTTTAACTCTTGTCTTGACTCTTGTCAAGACTCAGTAACTTGGCCCACTTGCCAAGATGTCACCACAGACGGATTATTGGGCTGGTAATAACTTAAGGAATTGTTAATTACTACTTCCCACAGCAGTGAGTATTCCTTGGCTCTCACTCAGCACACAGAGCTCCATCTAAGCAGATGTTTTAAACTGGGGGACACGGAGCAACACAGGACTGTCTGCTACAACTCAGCAACAGGACAGAGCGGAGCCTCTGCGAGAGCAGCGAGACACTCCTCACACAGGCTGGGGTACCAGGCCAGGCCTCCTCGGGGCTTAGAGGGCAACGTCCCACTGGAAAGGAGTTCAACAATTAGTCCTTCAGCCTTTCTTGCAGCCCTCCTGAATGAACTGTCTTGGATGCATTGACCTCAAAATGCCTCATCTGTGTAAATCCTCACTGCGGTTCAGGGTGGTGATTGCCTGTTTTGCCACAGAGCAGTGGCCCCAAATACAGGGGCAAAGGGGTTTTTTTTGAGGGTCATGGAGAAATCCAACCCCTCTCCTGCTGTGTTGCCGTAATGATTCTCTCATTTTACCGACAATAAAAATCAGGTGACATATTAACTGTTTGGCTACTTTCTTCTTTGCCCACACACTCGAGGGTCAGGGGGACAGTGAATATTGGCAAAATATTCCTCTTTGTATGGCTCAGCTGTACCAACCTGGACCCGCTCTGTGCTCCTGGCAGTGGACTTGCTCTTCCGTGAGCTTGACATACTCAGTGGCAGGAGTCCAAACCTTGGGATGGAAGGAAGGAAGAAATGTGGGAAGCAGCAATTCCAGACCTACTTCCCAGAGACAGGAGAATGCTCGGAAGAGCCGGGTGCCTTACCTGATCTGGCTGGATGCCAGGGGCAGGATGTTGTGGAGCTCCTGGGAGCTCAGTGCCCCACTCCGGCTCATGTACTGGTTCTCTGTCCCGGTCAGCAAGCCAAAGAGAACCTGGAAAGCACAAAGAGCTGTTTGTATTTGGGGAAGAGAAGCTGGAAGGCATGAGGAGCTGTTTGTCTTTGGGGGCCCTGCAGAGCTGATCACACAGTACATGGTTTGGCAGTGGACTTGCCATTGGCATTAAGTTTGAGCATGAAGTGTCTCTGTTCCCCCTCTAAGTCTTGCTTTTAATTTTTCCCACAGTTCAGTTCCAGGCCTGTATCAACACTACTTAACCCACTTAGTGTTGCACAGGCTCCACTGAATCCTGTTAGATAAAGTTCAGCCAACTCCACACATGGTGACGCCGTGCAGCTGGCTCAGCCAGCCCCTCTTATCTTCAGCTGGCATTAAATACCCTTCCCATTCCCAAGGAAGTGCCAGTGGTTATCTTTAGGCTTTAAGCAGTTTAAAGCCACCCTAGCTGCCTTGCAAAAGGCATTTTGCAGCCCTGCTTCCTGATCCAGCCCTATTCCTTACCGAGGTTCGCTGGACCAGGCGATTCAAGTTGCTGTTCAAGTGCGGAGTGAAAACGTCCAGGTCGAAGGGATCGATGTGTCCCTCCAGGAAGTCAATCACCTTCTCAATCCTGCAAGCAGAGCAGAGGGGTCCTGTCAGGGGTGGCATCCTGGTGACAGCTGCTGATGCCAGCTCTGAAGCAGCCAGGGATTTCCTGTCTGAGGTGACTGAGCAGAATGGGAATTACTCAGCAGAACAGCAGCTGCCTGACTGGTTTCCAGCTCTTGCACAACCCACAGCAGCTGCTGTGGCAGAGGAACCTTCTCCCCGTTCCTCTGAAAGATGCCTCAGACTGGAGCACACACAGGGCTTTTAACTCCCTGCTGGAAGTTTAACAGTTCTCTCCAGGGTATCCTCTGAGGGCACCCCTGGCGTCCTAGGGACAGTGTGTACATAGGGAGGGGGGACCAACCTGCTGCCTCAGCTCCTGGACACAGAATCCCACCCCTCTCTATTTCAATGATGAGCTTAGTGTTGGTGCAGTGTCAGAACCTGGAGCCTGCACTGCCTGACTCCTGTGACTGTTTTAGGGCCCCACCAGCTTCTGCTGAAGGATCTGAACCCCAGAACTGCACCTCACCTGGAGTCGTGCTTGATCCTGCTGGGCTTCCCCTCCTCAGCCCTGGCCGTCAGGATGATACTGAGGTACCGCAGGTCGTAGAGCAACTGCAGAGCTCTGCTCTGGGTCAGGGGGAAGGTGTCCACCTTCTGCAAACAGGACAGGCAGGAATGGGGCTCTTCCCCCACACAGAGAGGGCAGCCCAAGGGGAACATTTTGAAAACACCAGCCCCAAGACACAACCAACCAAACTGAGCCACTGTGAGCGTGAAATCTGGTGTCTGATCCCCTTCTGCCTCAGTTTTGGGCTAAGTGTTTAAGAGCGTCCCCTTTCCAGCTCTCACAGGCAGACACTTCGTGTTCCAAGGCACAGGAGCATGTGCAGTCCTGCATTTTCCCACCACCCTTCCATCCCACACCCCCTGCAGATCCCACCCACAAACCTTCTCCTGCTTCTGTTCCATGAGCTTTTCATAGGCAGCGAGCACCTCTGCCATGCAGGTCTTCAGCAGCTCCTGCAGGGTCACTTTGGGAAGAGTGTGGCCACCCACCCTGTTCACCTCCTGGCACAGGCTGAACAGGAGGCACTGGACGTGCCAGGAGGGCTGTGGAAGAGAACAGTTTATTTCCACATGGTCTGGGAGCTCTGTTTGCTTTACCAGCACCACATCTCTGCAGTTGGCTGCTGGGGGCTTCCTACTTCCTCAGCAGCCATGAAGCTCTGCCCCCACAGCAGGGCTCAGGCATCTCATGGCCTTTGATTTGCTGACATCCCAGATTTTGGGTTACAGCAGCCCTCAGAGTCCCACCAGGGCTTTACCAGAGGTGTTCACCAGGGTGCGGTGAGAACAGAGTTGCCTGCTGGGCCTGTTCTGTCACCATTGACCCTGCTCTGACCACCTGCTCCCCAGGGTTGTTTCTCCCTTGCTCTTCTCCTGGGCCTCCCAGCTATCCCAAGCTTTCATCCAGCTGGTTTTTCCCTCAGAATCAATAAAATTCACTGCATAAGGTTCACTACAGGAGACTATTGCCCTGCCCAGCCCCTCCCGTGCTGTGCAAACACAGAACTCACTCCTGGCCTGGTCCTCCTCCCCCTCCCCGTGACTGCCACCTGCTTTGTCCCCTTGAGTGTCCTCCCTGCACCACCTCCACACCTATGGAAAACCACACACCCCAGTTCCCTTAGGATTTCACAGTCCCACTGCTGCAGCCCTGTCCTTCAGTGCACCCAATTGCCAGGAAATCTCTCTCCTGGGACCTCTGTGTTTAAACCAGGCCTAAGTCCCTCTCTGGCTCAGTTTCACAGGATCTGGGCCAATCTTACTCATTGGAATAAACAGCAACAAGGATCTATTTCCTTCCTGTGACCTCTGTCCTTATGAGGTGAGTCTCTCAAAGAGCACTAGTGAGTGTCTGTCCTCTGCTCGTGACACCAAACAACTCCACAGCAGGGCAGCACATGGTGTTGGAAGCCAGAGCTGTCCTCCTCCCACAGCCTGTTCCTCATACCTGCACAGGCAGCCGGATCTTTGACGTTACGCTGCTCCCAGACTCAGTTTCCTCCTGGATTTCAATTTCATCCCAGTTGGTGGCTGTGGCCAAGACAGAGCCAGCTGTGTCCAGCAGCAGCGTGTGGGTGAAGCTCTGAACCAGACTCTGGAGCACAAAACCAAAAGCCCCGATCAGAGGACAGACAGCTCTAAGAGGACAAGGACAGAGAGCCCACCCTCCCACACCCCCCAAAGTGAATCCCACGGAGACCATCCCACTGGAGCCCACTCTAAGCTGCCACCCCCTCCTCTCCCTGAGTGGGCAGCAGCCTGGTGAGCTCTCAGGAGCCAGTGCTGATCCCACGGAGGGAACCCCCCACCCGAAGCCGCTCTGAGGAGGGAAACAGCTCCTTACTTTGGTGACAGCCGAGCTCCAGATCTGATAAGCCAACAGGCTCTGCTGCAGGAGCTCTGCCTTCAGCCCCTGCCACTTGGCCTGCACGGGGGTCACTTCCTGGGCTTTCCCCTTCCCCAGCTTCTTGCTGGAGCGCGTTTCCTTGGGCGCCGTGTCGGCGCCGCCCGCCTGGCCCAGCACACAGCGCTGCAGGTGAGGGCACAGCTCGGGCAGGGACTGGCACAGCCTCGCCATGAACAGCACGCCGTTGAGCCTGGCATCGCCGGGGGGGCCTGGCTGTGCCCCCAGCAGGCTCTGGGCACTCTGGAGCTCCTCCCTCAGGCAGCCCAGCACGTGCTGGACACAGGCAGCACAGTGGTCACAGAGCAGCTCCCGCACGGTGCCCGCGTCGGCGTAGCGGTCGAAGGCGGAGCGTGGCTGTGCCGCCGGCTCCTTGGACATGGAGGGGTCCGCGGGCAGGTAGGACAGGAGGTCGTCCAGCCTGGCCTTCAGCTTGGAGTCCAGCGCTGAGCAGAAGCTCTGCACGCACGGCGTGAGCGCCTGTGCCTTCATGGCCAGCCCGCTGCGGGCGCAGGGCCCGCGCTGCCCCACGCTCACCCACGCCGCGTCCGCCGGCAGGTCCCCGGCGCTCTCCGACCACAGGAACAGCGCCACGTTGTGCTCCAGCTGGATCTGCTTGCTCAGGGCAGAGCTGCCAGGTTTGACTTCCAGTTCCTGCAACGCTAAAGTGAGCAGCTGCTTGGAGCTGCTCGAGATGGAGTCGAACCCTTCTTTGGTCAGAGTCTGGAACAGAACAGGGAGGGGGAAAAAGCACCTTAAGTGTGACACTTAAACACACCCTGAGTGCTGCTGACAGACACTGTGGGCTGGTTGGGACAAGGGGGGGCACACAGCAAGGCTCCCCGCAGCACAGCACCCACCTGGAGCCTGTCCAGGAAGAGCTGCTGCAGCAGATCCTCCCAGAAGGACACGGGCCTGTCCAGAAGGCGACGGCACACGGCCTCCCAGTTGTGGGTGCCAGACTCGCTGGAGAGCAGCTCCCACACGGCATCTCGGATCCCTGCCAGCCCCTTCATGCTCCTCACATACACCAGCAGGTTGCTGACCCCAGCCCTGATGTCGTCGCTGCACCTGAAGGGCAACATTTCACCTCAGCCTCTGTGAGGAGAGTGAGGCCCTGGCACAGGCTGCCCAGAGAAGCTTTGGCAGCCCCATCCCTGGAAGTGTACAAGGCCAGGTTGGACAGGGCCTGGAGCAACATGGGATAGGGGAAGGTGTCCCTGCCCATGGCAGGGGGTGGAACTGGGTGATCTTTAAGGTCCCTTCCAAACCAAAACCATTCCATGATTCACCCGAAGGTGGTGGGTCAAGAGCCAAATGAGCCAGGTAAGGCATTTACTCTGTGCTTGTTTGCTGGTGGTCATGGGAGTGTGAACAGACAAGTCTCTGTGCAGCCCAGGTGGACTGTTGTGTCCCAGTGGCACAGCCTGTTTAACTGAGGATGAGGAGGATGTCAGGAAATTTAGGGTTGCTTTGTGCTGCTGCCCTGGCCCAGAGGTCACAGAGAGCCTGGGAAAGTCCTGCAAAGGGCCCCCCTGTGCCACTCACATGTTGATCCACTGCTGCAGGGTCTCCCTGAGGTGCTCCTGGCTGATGGGGTGTGCCAGGGTCCGCAGGGCTGGCTGGAATTCCACCACAGACTCCGGCAGGTACTTGAACCAGCTGCTCAGCTTCAAGTCCTCCTCCAGAACGCCACCTCTCCCTGGAAGCACAGGGGCAGGGATCAGCCCAGCACAGGGGCACCTCCTGCCTGCACACCGGGGCAGGGGCAGTGCTCACCTGCAGGGTGCTGGCCTGTGGTGCTCTCCAGGGTGGAGAAGAGCAATCCACAGGGCAGGGCTGGATCTGGAGACACCCCTTCAGGCACGGTGTAGAAGAGGGCATGAGCTTGGTACAGCGTGGTGGTGAGCAGCTCCATCAGGGAACACACCTGAGCCTTGATACCTGCACCTGCAGGGAAACAACTCTGAGCCCAGGCAGCCCCTCCAGCAGCTGTGAGTGGCACCGTGTTTCAAGGATTTTGAGTTAGAGAAACCTTCCAGAGAAAGGCTGGAGAGTGAAGAACCCACCCTCATGCCCCACCTCCTTCCCCATTACAGGTGGGCTTGGCTGAAGACCCTGAGAACTGCTCATTTTTGTGTGCTTTGGAGGTATTTTGCTGCTAGGGCAAAACGCTGCCAGCAGTGACATGACATGGCTGTGTCCCTGCCACCAGGAGATTTATGGGAATAACCCTCCTTGTTCTGGGGGCACAAGGAGGGTGAAGTGAAGGGTCATCCCGGCTTTCCCAAGGACACTTCCCCGTGGCACTGACCGTGGTGTGGCTGGTTGAGCAGCTGCTGGATGGCCAGTTTCCTGGCCAGGAGGAAGTCTGCGAGGGCCTGGCGTGGGGAGCTGTCCTCCAGCAGCATGATGGCACACAGGGCCTCGGCCACCGCCTGGTCCGACACCGCCCGTGACCTCAGCAGGGCCTTGCTCTCCTGCAGGATGGTGGATCTGCCAAGGGAACGAGGTGGGGGTCACTGGGGTCTGTCTGACCCGGCCATTCAGCTGTGGTTATGTGATAACCACCACTGTGTCATTTCCCCAGGTATAAGGGGGACTATCTGGGTGTTATGGGACGGGGTGAGGTGTTTTGTCCCACAGTTGGCCTCAGGCTTGTGGAATGGGCTGGGAGGGACCTTAAAGCCACCTGGTCCCTGTCAGCTGCAGCCCCTCACAATGTGCCACAGGACATTCCCCAAGATCCCCTGCCTTCCCTCCCTTCCAGCTTTCCAGGGATGTTCCTGGAGCACTGTGCTCCCGTTCTGGGCATCTGCTACTGCCCAGAGGTCCTGCCAGTGGGCACGTGGCTTTGCTGTGGGATCCTGGTGTGGGATTCAGGTGCAGCTGCCTTGCTGAGGGGCAGAGGTACCTTCAACCCCACAGGTGATTTCTCTGGCAGGTTAAGAATTCCCCCACCTTGATGTAGCCCATGTTCTCTCCTGCCTACCTGGGACTGTGTCTGAGTCACACCGAGGTGAATCCCAGAACAGTCTGGGTTGCAAAGGACCTTAGAGCCCACCCAGTCCCACCCCAGGGACACCTTCCACTATCCCAGATTGCCCCAATCCCCATCCAACCCAGCCTTGGACACTTCCAGGGATGAAGCAGCCACAGCTTCTCTGACCAACCCATGCCACAACCTCTCCCCTCTCCCTCCCCATCCCACCCCTCCCTTCCCAGCCCACCTGAGGTGGCTGGCCGTGGCCACCTGGCGCAGCAGGATGGGGAAGCGGGCGAGGATGGGGCTGACACGGGCCCGGGGGGCATCGAGCTGGAGCTGGTGGCGCAGGTGGGCACCCAGCAGGTGCAGGCGGGCGGCCGGCAGGTACCGCCCCCCCTCCACCGCCCCCCACACCTGCTCGGGCACCTCCAGCAGCAGCTTCAGCTGCGCCGCCGCCCCGTAGAAACCGTGCTGGGCTGGGGGGGCCTGTGGGAGAGAGGGGCATCAGGGGGGGGAACACGGAACAGGGACCCCAAGGCATGGGGCAGGGACCCCCAAAAAACAGGGGACAGGGAGCCCAAAATAGGTCAGGGACCCAGGAAATGGGACAGGGACCCCAGAACGTGTCAGGGACCCAGGAAATGGGACAGGGACCCCCACAATGGGTCAGGAACCCAGGAAATGGGACAGGGACCCCAGAACGTGTCACGGACCCAGGAAATGGGACAGGGACCCCAGAATGGGTCAGGGACCCAGGAAATGGGACAGGGACCCCAGAATGGGTCAGGGACCCCCAAAAAATAAGGCACAGGGAGCCCAAAATAGGTCAGGGACTCGCAAAATGGGACAGGGACCCCAAAAATGGGATAGGGACCCCCAAAAATGGAACAGGGACCCCAGAGCGGGTCAGGGACCCAGGAAATGGGACAGGGACCCCAAAAATGGGACAGGGACCCCTGAACGAGTCAGGGACTCAAGAAACGGAACATGGACACCTCCAAATGGAAGAGAGACCCCCTAAATAGGTCAGGGATCCCCAAAAAAACGGGATAAGGATCCCAAAATAGGTCAGGGACACAACAAATGGGACAGGGACCTCAAAATTAGGTAAGGGACACAAAAGAAGGCAGGGCAGGGAGAGGAGGGGATGAAGGGGTGAGGGAGAAGGGGGAAAAAAGGGAGTTAGAGG